>JADLZN010007850.1:0-67859 GCA_018155175.1 Sinocyclocheilus anophthalmus
AGATCGGCAGTTTAAGACATTAATTTGTGAGCACAAAACACGAGATACTTCTTTTTTCAATATAAATAAGTCTTTATTGGATAAATCTAAGACATATTAACTAATCTAACACATGCATTCACACAAGTTTGCAGAAAGAGAGAAATTGAGGAAATAATTAGTTTAAGAGAATGTAAATGTGAAATCCCAAGTTTACAGCACTATGTGCAATTGTATAGATCTGAACGACCATCAATCACTTAATTAACCCTAGCATTGAGTCCCTCAATTAGGTTAAAATTTATATTAAATGCACCAGTTCAGCTAGGATCTGGATGTACTTGCTTTCCTGTGTGCGGGGTTTCCTTCCTTGTCTGGTTGCCGAAAGGGGTTTCCCGCTTTTCTGATTGGCTGGAGGTTCAGTCTTGGGAAGCCAGTGATTGGGCGTTGGCTGGCGACGCGGAGCTGTGGTCTGCAGTTGAAGTTTTAGACGGCACTCTTTCGGAGACACGGTTGTTGGGCAAAACTTAACTCGTAACACGAAACTCTCAACGAAAAATAAAATAAACTAAAGAAATAGCAATAGAAGTAAGGTTTGACGAGACCAGGTGCGTTTCTCCTCATGTTTTTGGAGGAGATGGCGTGTAAGCCAGAGCACGCTCAAAACTAAAGAAGCATGATAAAAAAACACATAGCTCACAGCTATGACTAAAACATCAAGGCTCGAAAAGGCAAGAAGGAAGAGGAGCAAGAAGGAAGAGATGTCCTGAGTATTTAAACTGGGCTGTTTAACACACCCCAAATGGTGTTTTGACCAATTAGATGTCGTGTTTGCTCGGGGTGTTGTATATTTCTCCTACCAATTCATAAATCAAAATGTTATCTCATCATTCACATGGTCCGCGTTTTCCCCGCTCTGGCAGAGTATACATTTGGACATGATTTCTATAACAAGAATATGATACATTTGACAACGAAGTGATTAGAATAAACGTTTCAAGCATGAATTCTCAAACTCACACATACCAAACCTGACTACGAACCATTAAGCGATTCAATAGTTATTAAAAATACATACACAATAAATGATTAAGACCTGATAAGTCACATGTAGGTTACATACATGATATGGAGTTATGCATAGAAATGATTAGTTGCTCACAAGTCCTTTTAGTGTCATTTAGGTGTATGGAAAGGCCGTTTCTGTGCCATTCTCTGAACATAAGGCCATGTTCTGTACGTATGAAGAACCAGAGGTTAAGAGTCTCTCATAGGAATTTGTCTGTTCTGTTTGGGGGGTCGCCTATGGGGGTAACAAGTCAATCCGAATAGCTTTGTGACACTATCAATTGTGCCGGTGATGGTCATGCTGTGCATCTCTTTTGACCATTATTCTTGATAACTTGCCCCCAAAATCTCCTTGGAATTGTCAATAAGTGCTCTTTTGGTTTTAAATGTTAAAGCTTTTTTGTGAAACTTGTTAGGCTTGCTTCAGACTGGCTAAGTTCTGATTTATGACTCCTGTTGTCTTGGGAAGTTTGGACTCCTCGTGTCCCTCACAGGTTTTGACCAAATCTTAGAGTGTCCGATTCTTTCTGATACCCCTATCCACCTTCATTTAGCAAGTGCACTCGCTCAAAAACATTTTTCAAGTTCAACCCTTTTTGTTCCATTCAGTTGATAGAGCAGCTTATTCGCGGCCCTGCAAAGTGAAGTGTGTCTGTGTGTGTGTCTGTTTACTTTTTAAAAATTTTCCCCAGAAATACATCCATTTATAATACGGATAGTTCCGGTCCTTGATTCTGAATGACTCAGTCACGTTCAAAGCTGTTGTAAATTACTAAACAAATAACTTTGTTTACATTTGTCTGTTGCTTGTCAACCACTTTGTTGCAACCACAACCGATTCTGAGGAACTACATTGTTTGGCGGAAGAATAATGTTTTTATTAATATAATTACACTTTATTTGCTCTGTTTTATTTTGTGAAACCTTACTACATATATGGAATAACCATTTTATAAAAGCAATAAGCCCTGTGAAGCTGTGATTTACAGTGAATTTATAACAGCTAAGGGGGTTTTAGGCACTCCGCTTCGCATCGTGCCTAACAACGCCCCTTAGCTGTTATACATTCACTGTAAACCACGGCTTCTTGGGGCTTATTGCTTTAATTTAATGGAATTTTCCCTTTACAAATTGTATTATTAGTATAGCAATTTCAGAAAATGTAGCTGTGTAAAACTTAGGGTATGATGCCCCCTTCTAGAACAATGTGCATTTATGTTTAAATTGTAACATAAATGATCATGTATAGTGATTCTCATTTCTTTATCACAAAATGCTAAAACTGGCACTATTTTGGAGAAAAAAATTGTCTCTTTTTAATTTATCTTTTTAACCCTGTCCATGGTTGTGATTCTAATGTTTTTGTATTCTTTGCACTGTTCTAAACATTAATATTTTATGTGCAACAATAGCATGTGCTGGCTCAGTGGCCTTACACCTGATTTTAAATCTATTTTTTTCAAATATGATTTAAACGGTGATGAGTGTACTGAGTGTCACGGAAACACCTGCCTCACCAACCGAATCAGCCTCCTACACCCGCTCACAATCACCTGATTACTGATCACGGACACCTGCACCCACTTACCACACCACTCAAATACTCACTCACCTCATTCACTCATCGGCTGGTCTCAAGGTTGCAAGCTATTCTGTCCTGGTTCCTCGTCTTCCAGTCTGCCTGTTCCCCTCGGAATCCTCAGTTCTCGGCCGAAGGATCGGAGTGCCAACCCAGATAAGACTGTGTTTTGCTTCCCTTACTGCCTATGTTGAACTCTTTTTGGTTGGAAGCCTCTCTTAAGTTCCTGTAATTAAACTCTCTGCTTAACGTTATCCTGCCTGTCTGCCTCTTTGTCCCGGTTGTGACAGAAGACCAGCCCTTCAAAACAAAATGGATTACAACACGGACTATGGATCCTCAGAGCACCTCCTCACCGGAACCCTCACCCAGTCGGACTTTCACCACCTCTCTACCCGCCTGTCCCATGGCCCGGCCAGCCAGCTTCTCGGGTGAGGCAGCCCTCTGCAGCGGGTTCCTGCTGCAATGCTCCCTCTATCTGGAGATGCAACCGCACCTGTTTGTGACCGAACGGGCCAAGGTGTCGTTCATCATCTCGCTACTGTCGGGACGAGCCTTGCAGTGGGCCGAAGCCTTGTGGACGAGTGCATTCACTCACTGGAGGGCTTTATTCAACACTTCCGGGAGGTATTCGGTCAATCGACCATGGAAGTAACGGTGCATGAGGAGCTCTTTCAACTACGGCAAGCCGAATTATCCATCCACGGATATGTGCTGCGCTTCCGCACACTCGCCGCCAGCAGCGGCTGGAACGAGGCCGCGCTGCTCTCGGTGTTCTGCCGAGGCCTCAACCCGGGCTTACGCCGACAGATGGCCATCTATGATGACACCGTGGGCCTCGACAGTTTCCTCCAGAAGGCGGTTCGCATCTCCCAGCACCTAACCGCGTGCCCTATGGAAGCGATACCCGCTGCCGCTGCCTCGCCCGGCCTCTCCACTCCAGCACCAGAGCCCATGATCACGGACAGCTACCACCTGTCGTCCTCAGAGCGATCTCGGAGACTCACCCATGGCCTATGTCTCTACTGTGGGTCCCAGGGGCACCAGCTCCGCGCCTGCCCCCTTCGTCCACCACGCCCAGCGGTGAGTACTATCCAGATCACTCCTGATGTATCAGGCATTCCTCACATCAATGCTCTTCTAATTTATCACCACCAATCCTTTCCAGTCAAAATCCTCGTGGACTCCGGAGCTTCTGGGAATTTCATCTCCTCCCGTAGTCTCACCGGTTTACAAATTCCCCGCTGCAAAAATGCCACGACCTGCCAGATCACCACTGTCCAGGGAAAGCCTTTGGGCAAGGGGCTGGTGCGGCACCGCACACCCGAGGTCGTTCTACGGGTTGGATGTTTCCACGCCGAACGGATCTCTACTGGTGCTGGAGGAGGCCGTCGTGGACATCGTCCTGGGACGCCCCTGGCTCGCCCGGCATCAGCCCACCATCGCTTGGAGGTCCGGAGAAATACTCGCGTGGAGTGGGGAGTGCAAACAAATGTGTCTCCGGGATTTGCCTAGACCGCTCGCCGACCGGATGGATCTCCCAGTCTGTTCCACCTCAGTGGAAAGCCCAGATTCATCACGTCACTCCTATTCCTCCCGAATATCAGGCGTTCCAGGATGTGTTCAGCAAGGTCGCTGCCACCCATCTGCCACCTCACCGGCCATGGGACTGTGCCATTGACCTGCTGCCTGGGGCCCAATTACCCAAAGGACATGTCTATCCCCTGTCGATCCCGGAGAGAGCCGCCATGGAGGAGTACGTGCAGGAAGCCTTACACCAGGGGTTCATCCGTCCATCCACCTCAACCGCAGCGTCGAGCTTCTTCTTCGTGGCCATGAAGGATGGGGACCTAAGACCCTGAATCGATTACCGGGGCCTAAATGACCAAACTGTTAAGTTCTCCTATCCCCTTCCTCTGGTCCCGGCAGCGTTGGAGGAACTCCGCGGAGCCTGTGTGTTCAGCAAGCTAGATCTCAGGAGTGCATACAACCTCATCCGCATTCCCCAGGGTGACGAATGGAAGACCGCCTTACGAATACCAGGTCATGCCATATGGGCTTTCCAACTCACCTTCCATATTCCAAAACTTCATGAACGAGATCTTCCGAGACATACTGAACCGGTTTGTCCTCATCTACATCGACGGCATTCTCATTTACTCACCCACGCTCGAAGAACACCGTCACCATGTCACCCAAGTCCTCAAGAGCCTCTGCCAACACCACCTGTTCCTCAAGGCCGAAAAGTGTGTGTTCCATCAGTCCACGGTTCACTTCCTGGGATACATCTTCACCCCTGCCGGGGTACAAATGGACCAGAGGAAGGTGGAAGCCGTTCAGAACTGGCTCCAACCCAGTACCATCAAGGAGATGCAGAGGTTCTTGGGGTTCGCAAACTTCTACAGCCGCTTCATCGCCCACTTCAGCCAGATGGCGGCGCCCCTTACCTCTCTCCTCCGATGGAAGGCCAAACTCCTCACTTGGACCCCAGAGGCCCACCAGGCTTTCAGCCAGCTCAAGGCTGCCTTCTGTACGGCCCCGGCCCTTTCACACCCAGATCCCAATCTCCACTTCCTGGTCGAGGTAGACACCACAACCCTGGGAGTGGGCACCGTCTTATTACAGTGGCGAGGTGAACCCCCCGTGTTCCATCCATGTGCGTACTTCTCACGGAAGTTATCCCCGGCGGAGCAGAACTACGACGTGGGAAATCGGGAGTTGCTAGTCATCAAGCTCGCTCTGGAAGAGTGGCGGTATTGGTTGGAGGGTGCCAAGCACCCATTTGAGGTGATCACCGACCATAAGAACTTGCAATACCTCCGAGAGGCCAAATGTCTGAACCCTAGGCAGGCCCGCTGGGCGCTGTTCTTTACCCGCTTCCTCTTCGTGGTCACTTACCGTCCCGGGACGAAGAATGTCCGCGCGGACGCACTTTCCCGCCTACACCAATCGTATCCTACCCCCGAAGAACCCGAGCCCATCCTGCCGCCTACCGTCTTCATGTCTCCCATTCAGTGGGCTCTCACTGACCAGATCCGTACTGCCACTCTCACCAAATCCGCTCCGCCGGGAGGCCCAGAAGGGAGGAGCTATGTCCCATCCACCCTGCGTGTCACCCTTCTGGACTCAGTTCACACCTCTCCGGGATCGGGGGACCCAGGCAGCCGCCGAACCCTCTCGCTCCTCCAGAGCCGCTACTGGTGGCCCCACATGGCCCGAGATGTCACCCGATATATCAGGGGATGTTCGGTCTGTGCCATCTCCACCACGCCACGTCGTCTGCCCGAAGGGAAACTGGTCCCGCAACCCATCCCTCGCCGGCCCTGGTCCCACCTGGGGGTGGACTTTGCCACAGAATTACCTCTCTCCAACGGATTCATGACCATCCTAGTGGTCGTTGACCGATTCTCTAAATCCTGCAAACTCATTCCCCTGTGGGGACTACCTACCGCCCTGGGAACTGCCGAAGCTCTCTTCCAGCATGTGTTCAGGAACTTCGGCCTCCCCCAGGACATTGTTTCGGACCGAGGACCGCAATTCACCTCCAGGGTCTGGCGAGGGTTCTTCCGCCTCCTGGGAGCATCCGTCAGTTTGTCCTCGGGACACCACCCACAGACCAATGGCCAGACCGAACGGAAGATCCAAGAGATCGGACGGTATCTCCAGGCCTACTGTCATGACCACCAAGACAGCTGGAGCCAGTACCTACCCTGGGCCGAGTACGCCCAGAATTCCTTACGCCAGGAAACCACCGGACTCACCCCATTCCAATGTGTGCTCGGTTACCAGCCGCCCCTGTTTCCTTGGACCGAGGATCACTCAGAAGTCCCAGCGGTAGATCACTGGTTCCATGAGAGCGAGAGGGTATGGGACTCAGCACATATCCATCTCCAGCGGGCCGTCCAGAGCACCATGCCCACGCAGACCTCGTTCGGTCCCGCATCCCCTCTACTTCGGTAGTGGCCTCGAATCCCGGCGGCGAGGCGGCCGGCTTCAATACCTTATAGACTGGGAGGGGTACGGTCCTGAGGAGAGGTCATGGGCAGACAGAGAGGACATACTGGACCCATCTCTCCTCAACGACTTCCACCAGGCTCATCCAGACCGCCCCGCTCCCAGAGGCCGCGGTCGTCCTCGCGTCAATCTCGGGCGTCGGGAGACGCCCGTGGGGGGGGTAATGTCACGGAAACACCTGCCTCACCAGCCGAATCAGCCTCCTACACCCGCTCACAATCACCTGATTACTGATCACGGACACCTGCGCCCACTTACCACACCACTCAAATACTCATTCACTCATCGGCTGGTCTCAAGTTTGCAAGCTATTCTGTCCTGGTTCCTCATCTTCCAGTCTGCCTGTTCCCCTCGGAATCCTCAGTTCTCGGCCGAAGGATCGGAGTGCCGACCCAGTTAAGACTGTGTTTTGCTTCCCTTACTGCCTATGTTGAACTCTTTTTGGTTGGAAGCCTCTCTTAAGTTCCTGTAATTAAACTCTCTGCTTAACGTTATCCTGCCTGTCTGCCTCTTTGTCACGGTTGTGACATTGAGAATAACTCTTTCATCTTTCCATCACTTTAATAGTTTTTCCATGCTGTTTTGATGTATTTTAAATAGTTGGCAGTCAAAATGATATGACTCCGTATCTTCTTCAATGGTTTTAATTTTAGAATCCCGCACTCAGTACTCACATACACCCTACTTATTGAATACTTTTAAATAAGCTCTCTTATTACTCTTACTCAAGACTTTATTTTTATATTTGTATTTTTTTTTGCACAATGGCGCCGACGGTGATGGCTGCCTCCGTGGCGTGCTCTGCATTTGTTTTTATGTTTTTGTTAGTTTGTTCTGTCTTTAGTTATATCCCTGCAATCAATTTCACCAAAGATGAATTGCTTGACATTCTGAAGTACACACCACCCGATATTTCACAGTTTTTTGATTATTCTGATGTTTTGCTGGAAATTGTTGTCGGGGGAGCTGTGGCGCTTATTAAGCGCTTCAGGACGCGCAGACGGGGGGAGCGAGCCGGCGCGCTCGTGAAGCTCAGACAGTGTGGATTCAGGACGCCGTTGCCTAGCATTCATCTGGCGAACCTCCGCTCTTTACCGAACAAAACAGACAAACTCCTTCTGCTTTCCCAGACAAATAAGGATTTTTCTAACTTTGCTGCTCTGTGTTTCACAGAAACCTGGCTGAGGGATGCCATTCCGGACAGCGCATTGAGTCTGCCGGGTTTTCAGCTGTTCAGAGCGGACCGCGACGCAGAATCAACGGGGAAATCGCGCGGCGGCGGGACATGCTTTTACATCAATGAGAGGTGGTGTACAGATGTAACTGTGTTAAAGAAGATGTGCTTTTCAGATCTAGAAGTGCTCTTCATTAAATGCAAGCCGTTCTATTCGCCACGGGAGTTTTGCTCGTTCATTCTCGTCAATGTTTACATTCCTCCACAAGCACACGTGAGCTCCGCTTTACAGAAACTCGCTGATCAGATCACAGAGACAAAACAACAACCGGACTCTGTTTTAATCATTCTCGGGGACTTTAATAAAGCCAATCTCTCCCGTGAACTGCCAAAATACAGACAGCACATCACATGTCCCACCAGAGACAGTAATATATTGGATCACTGTTACACCACAATAAAGAATGCATATCACTCTGTCCCACGGGCAGCTTTGGGGCTCTCTGATCACTGTTTAGTTCATCTAATCCCGACCTACAGGCAGAAACTGAAATCCGCTAAACCTGTATTAAGGACTGTAAAAAAAATGGACTAATGAAGCAGAGCAGGATTTAAAGCTTGTTTGACTTCACTGATTGGAGTGTTTTTGAAGCTGCTGCCACCGATCTGGACGAGCTCACAGAGACTGTAACATCTTATATCAGTTTCTGTGAAGATATGTGCATTCCTACCAGGACCTATTTAACCTACAACAACGACAAACCATGGTTCACTGCAAAACTCAGACAGCTCCGTCAGGCCAAAGAAGATGCTTACAGGAAGGGGGATAATGTCTTGTATAAACAGGCTAAATACACACTGGAAAAGGAGATCAGAGTGGCAAAGAGGAATTATTTTGAAACAATAAGGATTCAATTCTCTTCCATTGACTCGGCATCAGTGTGGAAAAGTCTTAAAGAAATCACCAATTACAAGACACCTTCCCCCAGCACTGTGGAGAATCAACATCTGGCAGACGATCTGAATGAGTTCTAATGCAGGTTTGAAAAAATACCCCACACCCGCCCTGAACACCTCTCCGCACAACCATTCACACCTCCTGCAACCCCCCTCTCCCCCACATCTGCACCTCAAATCAGTGAAGATGAGGTGAGCCAGGTCTTCCGGAAGCAGAAAAGGAAAAAAGCACCAGGCCCAGATTGTGTTACACCAGCCTGTCTGAAATTCTGTGCTGACCAGCTGGCCCCCATCTTCTCACTGATCTTCAACAGATCACTGGAGTTGTGCGAAGTCCCTGCGTGCTTCAAATGCTCCACCATCATCCCCTTCCCAAAGAAACCCCAAATTACTGGACTTAATTACTACAGACCTGTGGCTCTAACGTCTGTGGTAATGAATTCTTTTGAAAAACTGGTGCTGGCCCACCTGAAGTACATCACTGGACCTTGCTGGATCCTCTTCAGTTTGCCTACAGGGCAAACAGGTCTGTGGACGATGCAGTACACATGGACTGCCTTATGGTTTTTTGTTCTGCAACATCTAGACAGACCAGGGACTTATGTGAGGATTCTGTTTGTGGACTTCAGTTCGGCCTTTAACACTATCATCCCAAAACCTCCCGCTGCCCAACCTAACTCAGCTCTCTGTGCCCACCTCCGTCTGTCAGTGGATCATCAGCTTCCTGACAGACAGGCAGCAGCCAGTGAGGCTGGGAATATTCTCATCCAGCACCCGTACGATCAGCCCTGGAGCTCCTCAGGGTTGTGTTCTCTCTCCACTGCCCTTCTCCCTGTACACCAACGACTGCAAATCTACTGACCCCTCTGTCAAGCTACTGAAGTTTGCAGACGACACCACACTCATCGCCCTCATTCAGGATGGTGACAAGTCTGCTTACAGTCAGGAGGTTAAAGAGCTGGCTGTCTTGTGCAGTCTCAACAACCTGGCGCTCAACGCGCTAAAAACTGTGGAGTTGACCGTGGACTTCAGGAGAAACCCCCCTGCACTCCCCCCACTCACCATCATGGACAACACTGTGACTGCAGTGGAGTCATTCAGGTTCCTGTGCACCACCATCTCTCAGGACCTGAAGTGGACAATCGCATTGACTCCATTGTGAAAAGGCCCAGCAGAGGTTGTACTTCCGTCGCCAGCTGAGGAAGTTCAACCTGCCACAGGAGCGGCTGAAACAGTTCTACTCCGCCATTATTGAATCTGCCCTCTGCACTTCAATAACTGTCTGGTTCAGCTCAGCTACCAATCTGACCTCAGAAGACTACAGAGGGTATTCCGGACTGCTGAGCGAATCATTGGTAAAACCCTCCCTTCTCTCCAAGAACTGTACTTATCCAGAGTGAGCAAATGGGCTGGCAGAATCACTCTGGACCCCTCACTTCCAGCACACTCCCTCTTTGAACTGTTTCCATCTGGTCGACGCTACAGAGCACTGAGCACCAGAACCGCCAGACACAGGAACAGTTTCTTCCCTCAGGCAATTCATCTCATGAACACTTGACAATAACCGTGGAACACACACTATTTATTCACTCATGCATTTATTTATCTAACACTCATACTCAGCTTACACCTCAAATTTGCACATAATATAAATGTACATACAAAACTGTCTATTGTAATATACCTGCACACACAATTGTCCATTTATATATTTTTATTCCTTATTTAATTCCTTGTATTTTTTATTATCTGTGTTTTTTTGTTCTGTCATTGTTATTCTGTTACACTGTGGAAGCTTCTGTCACGAAAACAAATTCCTCGTATGTGTAAACATACCTGGCAATAAAGCTCATTCTGATTCTGATTCTGAAGTAGTTTTTGGTACAAGTACTTTTTAAACTACATGTTTTTTTTGTAATGTAATGGTACTTTTACTTGAGTATATTTTTTCAGTACTCTTTCCACCACTGTTGGTAAGTAAATGATGACAGAATTTTCATTCTTGGGTGAACTATCCCAAATCTAAAACAAGGCCTGCACACATGAAGTCTATACACTTTTTGTTTGTTTTGTTTAAGTTAATGCACCAATGAGTATGACTGATCAGTATATTGTTTCTATCATTCTTCAACTTCCATTTAAAAGTTTATTTTAAATAACAAAATAGAGTTCTCCATTATGTGTCCTCCATAATGCAATGTCTTTGGAACTATGCAAGCATTGTGCAGATGGCTTTCTATTTATAAAAACCGATCTTTACAAATGGAAATGACTCTTGATTATGAATACCATTGTGTGTTGGAAGTATCATTATCTTCCCACAGCTCCTTGTTTCTACGTGGAGGAAAGTTGGTGTCATAACTGGTAGCAATAACCATTAATATCTTACATTCAGTCAAATGTTACCACTATGTTCTGCATCAACCTGTGTGTGACATTACTATATGTTTCACATATGTCGACCTCTGGTAACAATTAAGACTGTAAGACATGGACTGTCTAAATAAAGGTTTGTTCTATTTGTCTCATCAACATGACAAATAAAGCTTGTTTTGATCAATAGGTTTAGACATCTGTACATAAAACTTTATACAGAGTATGCTTACCAACATCCTTGTTCCACTATATGCAAAATAATAAAAAATAAATAAATATTCCATCTGTTTCCATTGATGTTGCAAAAAAAATTGCTGATCTAAGATCAGTTTCATGCTAGTCTTTCCATAATGACACAAAGTGCACATCCACTGCAACTTTAACAGATGGTCTAAAAGTTAGATTTGCAAGACCAAGTAAAACTTAACGGCAGCACAAAATGAGAATCCTTGATGTTAAAGAGTGGCATATAATAACGTCCCCCATGTAGCTCAGCACAAACACCCCACAGCCCCTTAAAAGACATGGTGTAGCTATAGCTGAATACGCTTCATCTGTGGCTGGTTCACAGCGGTGAAGGAACAAATGAGGTGTCCATTCCTAAAATGTCAACATAACCAATTATGATACATGAAAGTCTAGAGTAGAGGTTTTATACACAGGTTATGGAATATATTATGAAACAAAGGAGGTTCCTAGTTGTTATCGGAATAACTAAATAAGTTTGTGCTTACTTACTGGACTTTATTAGAGCTCAGACGAGGTTCTGTGTGCTTCTTCATGAGGAATATAATGTAGAATCTGAGTTTGATTAATGTAAACTTATAATGTGAACTTGCAAATGCCTTGGTAGAAGAGTGGGTAAATATCACACAGCAAGAAGAGACAAATGTGGTGCAGTCCATGAGGCTGAGATGGACTGTAGACCTTAAAGAAGCTGGTGGTCACACAAGATTCTGACTTCGACTTTTGATGTCGAACCCCCTTTGTTCAGGGACTCGTTGTCCCATTTCTGTTCATCAAATGCCTGTGAAACTTTAATTTTTTTTTTTTTTTATGTTAAAGGTGTGAATGTTTATTTTATGCAAACAACTTGCTGATTGCAGGTTAGGCATGTAGTTCAAAGTGTTTGTCAACAGCAAACATTTTATTGTGCTCAAAATGCATGGAGTGCAAAGACAACAGAAGCATTGTGTTCATCATCAGTGCCAGTTTTGGATCCATTGATGTTTATCATCAGTGCCAGTTCTGGATCCATTGATGTTTAATGTAAAACATTTTTCTGTGTGGTAGTACTCCAACGTATGTTTTTTATTCTGTTTTATAAAAGTACATATTAAAGTTAAGAGTAACAAGACAACTTTAGGGGGGAATAGCTTACAGTTAATAGTACATGAGTGGAATTGAACCTGATTATTAGTACTAGTATTAGTATTGGTATTAACAGGGCTAATAATCCACAACAGATAAACAGTTGTCTGTTTTTATTGACAATTCTTCCAAGGTGTGAACGTATTGTGAGATACAAAATCCATACTGGTGGTTATTATAAGCCATTGCAAGAATATAAAATGTTAAATATCATCACAAATCATTAAGTCAATAAAAAAGGGAGCAAGTATCTTATTGTAATTTATAGACCTTATGCATGACAGAAACAAGTGCACAACCATATTTACAATTAACGCAAGTTATCATGAGCATTGTATTGTTCAAAGCAAATGTCATAACAAATGTCAGTAGACTGGGGAAAGTAGTAAATAGATTTGAGTATACTTACTACATAAAGTATACTTTAAAATATACTTGACCGTAACGTTAAATAAAAACAAATTAATATATTATATATATATATATATATATATTTATATATATATATATATATTATATATATATATATATATATATATCTATATATAAATTCTGTAAGGTTTTGTATGAATAACTATTGTTTCTGAAATCTTGTTTGTGCCAAATATTTGCATTTGATGTGATAATCTCTTCTATCTTTATGCCATTTAACTTTGATAGACAGTTTGAGCACTGTAAATTACACATACTCAAATCATTAAATTACTTGTTTCCATACAGAAAAGTGGTTTGTGAGTTTAATTTATTTTGCCATCCATCTCTCAAATAAATTATCTTAAACATCCAAATTGCCAGTGATTTCAAATGTATTTACCAAGAAGGTTATAATTTATTATACTAATTGAAAGATATAATTAATTTGTGTGTGTGTTTGTTTGTTTTTGTTTAAACATTACTTGCATCACAGTTTAATTTAATGAGATACTTAGATGGCTATAGAACAACTCCAACATTATTTGAAATGCTTGAGCCTTTGAGAGAGTTGTCAATCTGCAGATGGTTGTATGTATAAGTGACTGACAGGAAGCTAAAAAAGAAGACATGAGAGGGCCAGTGAAAATCTCAGTCCTCTCAGGCAGTGTGTTTGTGTGTGCAAATGTGACTCTGAGAAAGAGAGAGACAAAGAGAAGGCTGGCATAAGGAGGTGTGTGCATGTGTGAATCATTGCACTCTTGTGTGCTAAAGGGGTTCGAGTGTGTCTTCCTCCATGCCATGTTAGAACGTATGTGGAAGAGAGGGGAAGGGAAAGATTTGAGGAAGTATTTTACACCTTACGACATTTTGACAGGGCGAGTGCTCACTCTGTAGAGTGGGTTGTGAGGAGTGGGGCCTTTTTTTGAAGTCGCACACCTGTGATAGGAGAGAGCGCGCGAGAGAGAGAGAGGAGGCGGGGGGAATAGAATCATCTCCAGGCCCTTCTCAACATCTTTCCACATTCTCTTCGCTCTCTCTCCTTCGATTTCTGACAGTTGACTCAGACTGAGAGAGAGAGAGAAATCTCCCCCCTGTGGTTCTCCACAAAAATACAAAGATATGTACTGTCACACACAACACACCTTTTTTTTCTCAAACTCAGCCTTTTTCATGCACAGATACTTTCTTTTCTCACTCTCACTTTTCTCACTCACATTATATCTCTCACTACAGAGAGATACAGAGAAAGAGTGATGCTGGTATTAACTCAGCTGTTATGTTTAGGGTTGGGTATCGTTTTTTTTTTTATGATACCGGCGCCAAATCGATACTTTTAAAATGTACCGGTGTCTAAACGGTGCCTGAACCAATTCTTAAAAAAAATTACACAATGTAGGTTGTACTGGCCATTATTGAGCGCTATCAACACATTTGAAGTCGGTTTCATTCATACTGGATGCCAGAGGGCACCCTCGCGCAGAAACTCCACATGTGCATACAGAAGGAATAGATATATGGACAAAGGCATTGCTATCGCTGTAAACAGAAGATATAAACTTTTTAAATGATAAAACAAAGACAATAAACGCTCGACTGCGACAATGAATAGTTTATATGTTTTATTCAAGCCATCTTTGGTATTTTCATAATTAAGTATATTTATAATCCATTACTAATCGATATAGCCTTTTTACCATAAGCTTTTTATGCCTCATTCGGTGCCAGAAGACACGTCATATCACAAAAGGAAGCAGTTGTGGAGTAAAAAGGTTATAGTGTTCTCTTTTGTTGGACAAAAGGTTTAGAAACGCTTCTAAAGTCATTACAAGGGAAGTTTACAATGAATGGCAAAATTAATTTTTGGAAATGTAAACTGACACATTACAGCAAAAGATAGAAATAACAAACTTGTTTGACAAATTTTTAAACTGTGTGTCATAAATCAACATCTCAGAAAATGTTATTGGGGGGTTTCACATCACACTATGCCTTTCTGTGAATGAAACAGGAACGATTAAAAAAAGAAAAAAAAAAAATAAAAAAAAAAGAAAAAAAAAAAAAAAGACATGTCCTCCCCAATATGTGGACACTGCGGAGGACGTAAAGCATGTTTATTATGCATTTTGGGAGACACAAAAAATTAATAGGGAAATAAATTATATTTCAATATTCTATTAAATATTATATATTATTATTAAAATCTTGTCAATTATTACTCCCATTGTTTCACTTATTTTTTGTCATTACATGTTGCCCCAAAAACACATTAATATGCAAATTAGATTTAGTTTATAGATACATTATATATAATGAGAAAACCTGTTTATGGCCATTTTACACACAATTTGCATAAAGAAAGTATATAAATCATTATGGTTATACCAGTATTTGAGAATTATCTTAGACACAGTTTGTTACACAAACCTTGTCTTGCCATACACATGTATTGGTGCTTTCCAAAAATTCTATTGTGTTTTAGCCTCGGCACATGGTACCATATCATACTTTATCTTCTTTATTTGTTTTCATTGAGGTCCCCTGTCCTGCTGGAGTTAGGGACTTCGCCTCCCTTCTGAACTGCCCTATCCTTTTTATTTTATTTATGCTCTAAACCAGTGTTTCCCAACCGGGGTGCCATGTAAAAAAATATTTTTGTAATATTTTTAAATTGCTAAAATATTCAAAAAAGCATCTATTATATAATATCCATTTCTGATTTCGCCAATAATAAGAGATGCACTGAAATTCCGGCTGCCAAAAATTAGTCCACCGCTCAGGATTCACTTTCACGTGATGTGACTCTGTGTATTATCCGCTCTATGCGTGTGCGCTCCACTCAGTCGCTCCACTCGTATACCGTTAATGCGAATCGAAACAGCAAAGTCCACTCAAAAACTGAGCCAACAGGAAACATCAATGCAGTACAGTATTGTTTCTGTCTGCAATAGCCCTACTGTGTGTAACATGATGTGTGGTATATGGGCAACTCTGGTATCGCTGCTCTCTCATTCACTGATCTGCTAATCGCTATGTTATGCTCACGTGCTCTGATAATAATAGCTTTCTAGGACTAACTGTATTGGATAATTGGAAAAAAAAAAAAGTTAAATATCTTAACCTTACTGTTAGACCTACCTGAAAAACTAAAAAAACCCTTTAAAAAAAGCTATTTATTTAATTTGAAGGCCTGTCGTTATTTTTTATTTGTACTATCATTATTAATTTCTTTATTTGTTTTTATTTTATTACTGACTGCTTACTTGTCATTTTTTATTCAAATTCAAAGTCTGAAATCAAGCTATCTCGTGCTACTGCACCAAAATCACCCCACTGTAAAATTAAAAAAACACTGAGTGAGCAAAAATTTGTGAGAGAGCTAGTTATAATGGTAATTAAATAATGTTTACACTACAATTATAGCCTACATTAAAATCTGTCATATAATTGGTCTCTTCATTAGAAATTAGCCTACTGATTGCCACCATTGATAGACACTTTTTTTTTTTAATAATATTAAAAATATCTGTAAGACATTATATTCTGCTTTTCTTCCCTGCTGTACCGAATATCTATATTTTCAAATGATCATATCGAAGTTAGAAATTCAAATATTGTGACAAATTAATTTTGTAGGGTGCCAAAAGTTTTGTTTTAAAATTTTGTTTACAGTTTGTTAATTAGTTAAAAGGTTGGGAACGGTCTAAACATGTAATGACATGAAAAACTCTATTTTTTTTCTAAAATTGTTTTTGCCAGGTCTCGAGCTAAGACTTTTGCATAGTACCATATATAGATAAATAAATAAACAAATGTAATAGAAAAATAAATAAAGGAATAAATGATTTGATTAAACAAATATAATTCACTTGTAATAATTTTATCCTGAATTAATTTTTATTAAATTTTTTCTTCATTTATTATTTTCTGTATTTTTTTATTTTATTTTTATTCGAACTTTTATTTATTCTTTCATTTATTTTTATATTTATTACATTTATGTATTAAAATTAATTTAATTACATTTTTTTTATTTAATGCATTCAATTTATTTATATATATATATATATATATATTTCATTCCCACATGTATGTATCTCAATATTTATTTATGTATTTTTACTTTTCCGTCTGTAAAAGTACATTGACATTTTTTTATACACATTATTTTTAATACCCAATATACACAATTTGATTATTTCTATACTTCATGCTTGGGTTCAACACAATTTTATAAGAAAATTTCCAGCTATAAAATATATTTTTGTACATACTAATAGCAAAAATATTTTTATAAGGTGAAAAAAACATCTTGTTAAAACTATAAACTTACACTACCAGTCAAAAGTATTTGAACAGTAAGATTATTAATATATATATTTTTAAAGTCTCTTCTTCTCACCAAGCCTGCATTTATTTCATCCAAAATACAGCAAAAAGCAGTAATATTGTGAAATATTTTTACTATTTAAAATAATCAGATTCAGAATCAGAATCAGAATGAGCTTTATTGCCAGGTATGTTTACACATATACGAGGAATTTGTTTTCGTGACAGAAGCTTCCACAGTGTAACAGAATGACAGTGACAGAACAATAAACACAGATAATAAAAAATAGAACAGAATATAAGTAAATAAGGAATAAAAAATATATAAATCAATTGTATGTACAGGTATATAACAAAAGACAATTGTATGTACAGGTATATTATGTGCAAATTGAAATGTAGACTGAGTATGTGTGTTGTAAATAAGTGTATGAGTGAATAAATAGTGTGTGTTCCACAATTATTGTCAAGTGTTCATGAGATGGATGGCCTGAGGGAAGAAACTGTTCCTGTGTCTGGTCGTTCTGGTGCTCAGTGCTCTGTAGTGTCGACCAGATGGCAACAGTTCAAAGAGGGAGTGTGCTGGATGTGAGGGGTCCAGAGTGATTTTGCCAGCCCTTTTGCTCACTCTGGATAAGTACAGCTCTTGGAGAGAAGGGTGGGTTGTACCAATGATTCGCTCAGCAGTCCGGACTACTCTCTGTAGTCTTCTGAGGTCAGATTTGGTAGCTGAGCTGAACCAAACAGTTATAGCTATAACTGTCCGGTTATAACTGCTTTCTATTTGAATATTTTTTTTTTTATTAATTTATTCCTGTGATCAAATCTACATTTTCAGCATCATCACTCCAGTTGGTGGAGTGCGAGGAATCAACTAATAATGAGACGAGAAGAGGAAACCAAACCAAATATGGGCATAAGGAAACACGAGGGAGAACTAGAACTTGGGGAACAAAACACAAGGGACAGGAACACAGGCCTAACATAACTCCCCCCTCCCGGAAGGCGCGTCCTGCGCTGTAACACATTCAACATCCAATTTATACTATATATATATATGTTTTTTTTTTGGAAATAAATTATAGAAATATAGAAGATGTTTCAAATTGATAAAAAGTGATGATAAAGACATTTATAAATGTTACAAACAGAGGCGGACAAAGTACACAACGCCATTACTTAAGTGAAAGTATAGATACTGCTGGTCAAATAGTACTTCATTACAAGTAAAAGTTGTAAAGACAGATTTTTACTTAAGTAAAAGTACAGAAGTACTTGCTTTTAAAAGTACTTAAGTACCAAAAGTAAATTTCCTTATTTATGTCAATGCACTGTTTTATTATTGTTTGGGCATAGAATAACCAATATAGAACGTCATCCTAAAGTCATATTGTGAATGTTATTATATGACTAAAAGAGGACCATGTGAGAACATTCTGTTAATGTCCCAAATGTCCTCTTTGTAACGTTCTCATGTGACCAAAAAATAACCAAAATGGAACGTCCCCCTAAAGTCATATAAGAAACATTGAGCACCAGCACTTTTATAACCAAAAGAGGACGTTTTAGGAACGTCCCTAATGTTCTGTAAAGGTTCGGGACTTTCATCACCTTTAGAGAACTTTTAGGGAACGTTGCGCAAGGTTGCGATAACGTCCCCTCCTACGTGGGTAATTGCTGCATTCACGCACTCCTCGGATGCATTCACGCGCTCCTCCTCTCATTTCCCGAGTTGTGATTTTAAGTTGGAATGTGAAAACAACATGAACACTCGCGTTACTACAAAGATGTGTTGGATTTGTATTATTAGAGCTTTCCGACTCGAGTTCACGTGCATTTTCTCAGTCGGGAAATAATTTTTCAGTGATCCTTCCATCCGTTTCGGAGAACCAAGAACAAATATGTAAATCCAAGCGCTCCAAAGCAGTTTATTTTTTTGGGGGGGGGGGGGGGGGGGGGGAAGGAAAGAGTGCAAAACATACCACATACAGTGCAAAACACAAAACAGAGGAGAACAGCAATTATAATAACAGCAAGACATAACAGCAATGAAATCTTTAAATATAGTAGTATATTTATGTACTAGCATGGCATATACTAATAATATACTAATAACTAATATGTATATGATACATACCTAAGATGGTGATGTTACATAATACATTGTGACGGAACAGTATATCAATATAATAAAAGTAATAATAATAATGAATAATAATATAACTTTGTATAACACAGGAATAATAATAATTCATATATCGCTCAGCTTTTAAGTGCACCGAAATGAGGCACCGCAATCTGCGTTCTGATTCAGTTCTAGTACTTCCTGGTTATGGCACCGGGTTTAGGTATCCAACCCTAGTTATGTTCCAGTTGCACAAAAGTACTCTGCAAAATATTCTGGCATATCACAGTGCATTGGTCATTTACCTTGTAAGAGCCTACCTAGAAACAAATAATATATCTGTTGCTCTATTTTTTTCTATTCTACCTGTTTTCTTTTTATTTATTATATGATAAAAAAAAAACTTGCTACGTGTACTGCATTAAGCTACTGAACTTGGTTATAGCCACTTGCATTACATTGCTTTCTTTTTGATTTTGATTGCTTCCATTGTCTTCATTTGTAAGTCGCTTTGGATAAAAGTGTCTGCTAAATGTAAATGTAATATATGAGTATTAATTGATACATCAGGCTTTTATGACTCGTATAGATGACTCATATATGACATACAAGTTTATACTCAAGGAGGAAAAACACCTCAGTTTTATTCAAAGGCCCAAACTGAGAAAAACATGCACTGTGTTGCAGCTGTTGAAATGGCCACAAGTAAGTTTAAATTTTGATAGCTGTTCGATAAAAAAAAAGAGTTTGTTGGCATTTAGAATAATAAATTCACATTTATTATATGAGTTATAATTGTAGTTATTTTATTATATAGAAATCAATATATGTTTGAGTATATTTAACTGTATATGTGTGTGTGTGTGTGTGTGGTGTACGTAAGTATGTATTTCAAATAAAAGCTGTCCTTCAAACTGTTCATCCAAGGGGACAAAAAAATAAAAGAATAAGCTGTGAAAATAAACATACACACATACATACATGTGTGTGTGTGTGTGTACACATTTTTGTGACAAATGAGGACATACATTTGTATAATAACAAAGGTATGACATAGGTATTACAAGGAGAAGGTGACTTTTCAGGACATTACCCCATGTCCCCACTTTTCAAAACGCTTATAAATCACACAGAATGGAGTGTTTTGAAAATCTGAAATAGCACAAAGTTTCCTGTAAGGGGTAGGTTTAGGGGTAGGGTTGGTAAAGGGCAATAGAATATACGGTCTGTACAGTATAAAAACCATTACGCCTATGGGATGTCCCCACTTTTCACAAATGTAAACCTGTGTGTGTGTGTGTGTGTGTGTGTCATTTTATTGTTATTTTATACAGTTATTTTGAATTATAATGTTGAATTATTAATCAAATATATTATTTTTGACTATGTATATTCTATTTGTAATCAAATGAATGCAGCCAAGGTAAACATAACTAATAATAAACTATATATGTAAGTGTATTATGCCATCATACTTGAAACCCATAAAGCATTCCAAATGAATGAATTTTTCCAGATTCTGGGTGTGTAGGGAGCAGTGAGCACTGCATAATAGGGACCTTTGAATTGGAAGACGGATCGTGATAATAAAGAAAAAAAAAGAGGGGAGAACAGGAGATCAGTCACAATCTGTCCTGTCATATGGAGATGTCCCTAAACATTATGTCTCTCATTCTCACTTCATTGACGGGGCAGATTAAGGAACGCTGGGAGTAAGGAGCATAATGCATGCTGCCACGCTGCCTGGGCCTCGATAATAACACCAGTGCCAACCTCAACACCTGCATATTACGGGTGGATAGAGGGGGGCTAGAACATTGTGTCAGCTTTTCTCAACCACTTCTGCACAGGCTTACAGTGGGAGGGAAATATTGATAAGTGTAAGGAGAGGAAGAACAGAGAAATGTGTACTGAGTAATAAAGGAAAAATGTGAGGGAGAAGATCTAGAACTAAAAGAGAAGAGCGAAACAATACATAAAATGACAAGAAAAGTAGAGGGAGATGAACATGAAAGAAAAGTGGGAGCAAAAGTAAAGAGAGTCATATGAGAGGGTTGGCAATTATTGCCCATCATGTGTTAGATGTATTATTAATGTGGAGGTTGAGTGAGAACTGTGAGTCAGGGACAAAACTGGGTGCGTTCAGTGACGTCAGATTGGACGAGTATGCTTCAATGGTTTAAGGGAATAAATATACATGGATGTCCATAAGGACTACTGACAACCAACAATAGATGTGGCTCAAATGTTTATGATTGGCAGGCCTCACTTGTATATCTGTGGGTTGTAACAGTATTGACAGAGTGGCTCCTTGACCCATCTGTCTGTTGGTTTCTGTATTTTCTTGAACGGGAAGCGAGAACTGGCATTCCTTTTGTTCCCTCTGGATACATGGTGTAGAAATATGCTGATATTTCCTGCTTGAAGATAAAACTGTTATGACAGACCAAAAGAGAATTTAGTATTTTGATGAGTCAGTTAAATGCATTGACCTCTCTGTGGACTAGAACTTATCTGTAGGCTAGCATACACATCTTAAACTTAAGCTATTTGGAGTAGCTTTAATTCTAGCTGAGAATTCAAAGAGCTGCTGAATTTAAAGGATTGATTTTAGTTAGGCTGACAAAAAAAAAAATTACTCAAGCTCTGGGATATTGTGATAAAAGTGCTTGTCCCTCTGCTCTTTTTTGAAAACCATTAAGGACAATGAAATATGGGAGTTTGTTGTGAGACAAAATGAAATGTGACAATCCTTTCAAGGACTTGCTGAATATCCAGTAATAGCCCTCAATATATTAAAGGTCACATATTTTACACCTTTCTGGTGTTTTATTTTAAGTCTTGATGTCCTTAAGAATATATATTTGCGGTATAAGCACCCAAACCCATCTCAATATATTGTTACAGCTCTTCTCTCAGGAGCTCTGCTGAGAACAGGTCCATTTTGACCTGTCTAATTAATATTCATGAGCCTCTCTTCTGATTGGCCTGTTGTTTTCTGAAAGACGAACGGCCAGGCCAACCACATGTAACTAGGGTCAGCCGACGTCACAGCACTAGCTGGAGGCAGCAAAAAAAAAGGGGAAACTGGAGGCGGCCCATTCAAACCAGCGCAGATTAGGCTACATAAGGAGCTTAAAATATCATCTTGTTGTGATGTTAGGTGCCAGAATCGACATAATACAGCCTCAAATTAGAAATTTTATCGCATATCTGCTGCCACTGCCAGACAAAAACCTGACGACAGCTGTGGTTAAACGCGATAAAACGAGCAGACTGGACAGAAACAATCGTCAAAAATACTTGCGTTTGCAGCGCACACTTCTTATCACAAAAGGTTCAATAAAGTATTGTCTTTTGTTGTTATGTGCGCGTCTACAGATTTCTTGCCATATGTCTTATGTTTCTTGCATCTCACGACTATGATGTGTATGAAATAATGTTTGTGTGCATGTGTGTGTAAAACAACAAACTGATGATTCATATATAATCATTTGTAATTGTATATACTTTGTTGTGATTAATTGTGGCTGGAACAATAATGTAGCTGTAAAAATAGTTGCCTGCTGAAATTGAAATGTATATACATCTTCATCATGACTAGATAGACACGGTGAGTTGTCTTTACTTTACACGCTAGATGTGATCCACCTCATAGTAACAACCTGTCAGGTCGTCCATCCTTTGAGTGAGAGTGTAATGTTACAGGTCGGCCGATCTGGTTTTGTGGTTAAAGTTAACCGCAAAACCAGTGGCATGCACGCTATGTTGTCTGGGGGTTTGCCAAAAGGATAGTGGTACTGTGGGCGGTGCTCGTGGTGTGCACTGAAGGCGGGTAACTGGATTCTGCTGACGTCACTTTTTACGGAAGTCATACGTTCCTGACAATCACAGCCTATTTATGCAGGCTGTGGCATTTTAACTTGTGCCTGACTTTTTTGAAACATTATTGGTAGTTATACCCCTAGCCAGGAGTATGCCATTGTATGCACCCTACACAGCAATGTACAGCATTGGACAAGACCATTCTTATTTTGATGGACTGCAAAGAGTTTTACAAAACATAAGTAATAAATGAATGAATTAATTAAAATGAATGAATGAACGAATGAATGCTTTTAGGTAATTTGACAAACATAATAATGACATGATCTTATTTGGTAGACTGCCAAAAGTTTTGAAAAGAAAAGAAGAAAAATAACTGCGTTTAAATCACTTTACAAACAAAATAAGGTCAAGTGACAACAATGTAGTTTTTTGAAATGTTTATCACTGCATAAGCATGATTTTGTTATAAGTTAAAAGTAGAGAAAAAAAAAAAAAAACAATACAGCACAGTACCTACTTTTCACTATGAACTTATCCATAGTCAAATAAAATGAATGCACAAATACAATATAATTTAACGCACATACACCTACTGTACACGGATAATATTAGCAGAGATTAGAAAGATTAGCAGATAAAACCAGCTCCCTGATCCCAACAATAAGAGAACCTCTTAGATGACATTAAAATTAAGTTCAGAAGAGATGAATACGTTTGACTCATTATCAAGCACGTCAAGATTACAAGCACAGATTGTGTGGAACTAGAAGAGGGTTACATCAAGAAAACAGTTGTCAAGAGTGGTGACAAGTACTAAGGAGCATGACAACATCAGGAGAACCTGACAGATGAGGTCACAAAGACAGACGAAACACAGAAAACACAGAGACGGGGGCAAGTTCTGAGGTTGTTTTAGGAAATGTCGTGTATTATTTTGCTGTTGTGCAGTGGCGGTTTGTGAGGGAAATTTTCAGGGAGGCTGATATTTAAATCAATATTGATCAAACCAATAAAAAATAGCAGAAGGTTTTTTTGTTGTTGTTGTTTGAGATCATTCAGTAATTCAATTTCATTTACACTACCATTACCCCAGGTTTGGGGTTGGTAAGATTGTTTTTGAAAGCAGTCTCACCAAGTATTGTCACCAAGGCTGTATTTATTTGTCCAAAAACACAGTAAGACAGTAACGTAAAATGATGATAAAATGAGTAAAATGTGAAATGGTATTACACTTTGTTTTTGAATATATTTTAAAACAATTTATTCCTCTGATGCAAAAGCTGAATTTTCAGCAGCCGTTACTTCAGTCTTCACGGTCACGTGATCCTTCAAAAATCATTATAATGTGTTGACTTTTTATTATCAATGTTGAAAACATTTGTGCTGCTTAATATTTTTGCTTAATATAACTGTGGTACATTTTCTTTGATAAACAGAAAGTTCAAAAGAACATAATCTATTTAAAACTAAAATATTTTGGGACATTATAATATAATATAATATAATATAACTGCTTTTAGATCATTTGGCAAATATAATAAGGAGAAGATCTTATTTTATAGACTTTTTTTTCTACAAAACTTTACTTGCATTACTGCAGTCTTCAGTGTTGCGTGATCCTTCAGAAATTCTAATTCTGTTAATTCAGAAATGCTATGCTTATTATCAGTTGTGAAAAAAAGTTGTGATAATTAATATTTTTGTGGAAACCATTGTACTTTTTTTAGGATTCATTGATGAATAGAAATAGGAATCTTTTGTAACATTATAAATGTTTTTAATGCCACTTTTGATCAGTTCAGTCCTTGCTGAATAAAATTATTTATTTATTTTAAATAAAACTCTTACTGACCCCAAACTGTTGATCAGTACTGTATTTTTTGGCTAAATTTGAATGTTTCTCTTAAACTGTCTCTTAAACTTTCTGCGAAAGGAGACAAGAGGCCAGAGTTGTTGTGTAACTATTAAACTAATAACTGAACAATGCATGTGTCACATATTTCTTTCTCATCGTTCTGCTACAAGCATCACAATAACACATCACATAATCTAGTGAACTAGTCTTTGTTGATCCCATGCGCTCCTGCAAATTGTGTGACTTTGACACATCGATGTTCTTTAAGCCGCCCTCTCATTGATGCACACTTTCTCTCTGCCTCGTTCTTTCTCACATGCTCTTTCTGTCTATCTTGCACCCCTCCCTCATATTCGTTCTCACCTACTCCCTCTACACCACACGGTGTGATGATGATGATGCATCGCCACACGTTATGAATAAGCATCTTTTTGATTTCAGACGCATATCTTTGGCATATCTAAGAGTGAAACATAGCTATAATTAATACAGTTTTACTAACATAACGCACACTCTAAATTGGCAGCAATACTTTTAGAAAGAATAGTATACTTCAAGTCAAGGGTGATTTTAGAAGGCTGAAAGGGGCTAGTGATTTTTCATACATCGCTCTATGTGACTAAAGCATGACATATCAGCTGACATGAAATTACTCCAATGGCTGAATCACTGAAATTAGCAATGTGTTTTACAAATCACCGAACAAAGCTCTCAAATGAGTCAGTGCCAAAGAACAAATCATACACATCATTTGCATGTGGCCATGTTAAGATCTTTAATACAAAAGCCGTCGGCTGGATTAATGAACATTTCCACAAAGCCATCCTCTCAGATGTTTCACTCTGTCTCTTCCATCATTTGTATCATGAAAGAGCAGCGTCACTGTATTGCTGGCTTATGAAGGTCTATGCTTCTCCAATGGGACAAACTTGATGGCCAAGCAAACTGGGAGGAACATTTGTGGTTATAAATAGTCGTAGCTGGGGGGGCCATTGGAGAGAAAATTCAGAAATCTGGATTGCTTTTCAGTGCCTTCTCCAGCCATGGAAAGGGCACATATTCTGTGCCTTTCTTTCCCCTCAGTGTCGCAGTAATGAGCTATAAAACTAATTTATTGCACTCTGTTAGTGAGGCTTATTTCAAGCACACTTAAGCTCCAGAGTTTAAACCCATCCAGCACATGTGTATATATTTTAAAAGCAGAATATACTGATTTATTTAAGAGTCTTCAGAGTCTGCAGAATTTGCCCTAAAATTAATTTACAAATCAAGGTAAAGTACTTTACTCAAGGTCACATTTCAGTGACAACATTTCTTTCCGTCTGTATTTCTTTCTCTTTTTTAGTGAATTTAAAAATATTCTTTTTTTTTATGAATGAAATACACAGCCTTTATTGAATTAGAATGTGAGTTGTTCTCTGAAATGTTTATATTTATGGGAATGTCCATAAGTGTTCAAAATTGTTCATTCCCATGCCATTTGCTCTTGTCAGTTTGATGTGTTTCTATTTTTTTGAGGACATGGCTTATGGAGGTTAATTTGCCACATGCTCTTATAAAGTCATGTTGGGCGTGAGCACAAGGTTTCTGTTATGTATATTTGTGTTTCATTTGAAGCTGCGCTGCACAGACCCATCGGTATATGACATCAAGGTACCACGAGAGCAAATTGAAAACTTACGGAGCTGTCTGCTCTCTAATCGTCATACACCAATCGTTCTGTGCAGTGCCACTTCAAGTTGAACACACCTCATGTTTCAATGGACTCTCCAATCTAATGCCTTGACACCGCCCTCTTGTTACCATGTTATTAGATCATTTGCCCCACCTGCCCTTCTCGTTACCCTCCTGATTTTCTCCCCTTAATGGGGCATTTACACAACACTGTTTTCAAATAAAAACTGAAAATGCAAACTTTTGAAAATGGGTTTCAGATTACAAGTTTTTTGAAAATGATACCGTGGTCTCATATAAACTTTTACCCCAAAAAAAAAAAAAAAAAAAAACCTTAAGTTTAGTGAAAATGTGGTCTGTCTATAGGTATGTGCACAGGAGCATAATGATTCTTTAGTGACATCAACTTCTTTACAACTACTGGCCTGGCATCCATAGAGTGTTATTTGTCATTTTTGTGGATTCGTGTGAACGGGAATTGTAAAAACTTTTTGATTTTTAGTACATTGTTCTTGTGTAAACGTACCCTTATATTCCCCTTGTGTGCTCTGTCCTGTGCTGTTTAATTTTGTGCAAAGTTGTTATGTGCTGTTTGATATTCTGGTTTGGTAACTGTCTGTCTGTCTGTCTCATTGTTTTGCCATATCACAGTTGGTCTCCAGTCCAGTAGCCTGGGCCGTGTGTGTGTGGTCTGGCCAAATGTCCCCACAGGTATAGTAGTACCTGCAATTTGTGATCCTGTGGGGGATTTTTTTGGTTCCTGTGAGGAAAACCGCTTATAAATCATACTAAATTATGTCTTTTTTTTTCTTTCTTTCTTGTTCTTTCTTTTTTTCTTGTGAGGGTTGTTGTTAAGGGATAGAGCATACCGTTTGCACACCATGAAAATCATTATGTCTACGGAAAGTCCCCATAAAACATGGAAACACAAAGTGTTTGTGTCTGCATGCCTGGCCCAGTTTTGTTGTGCATTTTTCTCTTTATTTAATAAAGATCGTTTGGGTTTGATACCTGTCAATCATTTAACCCATTGTCATTTTTTAGCGACCATCTATCATGTGGTATTACTAATTATGGCAGTAAAATATACAATTTTAATCTCAGTGTCTGAAATATTAATCAATAATACAATATGCCAGTATAGATCTCAATGTACACCCTTTACATATTTTTATTGGTTTTAAAGGGAAAATGGATCTGTAAATTTAAGTTTTGAAAATGTACATAAGAAAACAACACTGTAATCCCTTTTTTATTTAATTTATTTATTTTGTGTAGTGATGTTTCTCTAGTTCAGGGGTGGCGAACTCCGGTCCTGGAGAGCCGCAGCCCTGCATATTAGGGCTCCAATTTAATTAGGGCTCCAACCCTAATTAAAACTCACCTGCCTGTAGCTTCCTAGTAACCCTTCAGACCTTGATTAGCTTGTTCAGGTGTGTTTGATTAGGGTTGAAGCAAAACTCCGCAGGGCTGCGGCTCTCCAGGACCGATGTTCGCCACCCCTGCTCTAGTTCCTCTAGATGTTTGATAAAGAGCAAGTCTACTCCTAAAAGTGTAAAAGCGAACAAGTCTTCTTGAACTTCACAGAGGTGGTTAACGTCAATGTCTCTTAACTCAGCAGAAGCACCATACAGGTTCTAATGGTTTCGTTTTGCGGGCCTGCGGAGATTAAGACTAGTGCTGCTGTTCTACAAAGTCCAAACAATTGGCAGTCGGCAGGTGTAAGTTACTGCCCACACACCTCATCTAACTACACTGCAGTAAACAAAAGGGGAAAGACACAGAGGAGTGTGGGTGTGTTTGTTGCTGGTAGGATTGTTATGGTCGTTTGGCAAAGCACATGACAGATCCAAGATAAAAAATGAAGCTTTCATGTGGAACAACGCTAAACTAATTATTTTCCAATCTGCCGGTTGATGATCCCATTTGAAATGACCACAAGATATCATATCTGTTCCATCAAAGCTATGATGCTGAAACAAATGCTTTTCCTTAGTTGCCGCCTTTTATTTGAAGTTGAACTTTTTAGCAGTGCAGGGGAAATGACTGATTAGTTGCTGCTAGACTTGTTTCTGAGCAGGTATGTAAATGATCTCAACCCTCTTAGAGGTTTGTTACCTTTTGTATGCCGTTTTTGTATGCATTGTGAAAACCTTCATTAACTGCAATGCACAGTCCAAAACACCTGATTCCACCTGTGTCACTCTAGATTAGCTGTAGCCTTTACAATCAGCACATAAAACCTCCTCGGAACAGTTTCCATCACAATTGTAAAAGTTGTTGTGACACCTTTCAGCGGCACCTCTGCAATATAATGTGTGGAAGCAGAGTTATTCTTGTCACTGGTTCTCACTACTGCGCTCACTCTCTGAGATTTGGCACTTTATTATCAATCATACATAGACATGATCCCCCCCTTGTTGTCTTGTTCAAAACAAAAAACTGTTAACTACTCCTAAACAAAAAACTGGTTTGCATAATGCAAACATTCATCATTATTTATGCTTTTCCTGTTTTTCTTACTGTAAGTTATTTATTTATTTTTTTCTGCTTATGGCCTCCATAGTGATCTCTGCTTATTCAAGCCAGGCCTCACTGAAAGGAAGTGACTGTACTGAAAATTCACCAGTTGACAAAATATTATACCTTATTCTTTCTCTTTCAAAGCATAACATGCACATTTTATTATATGTTTTGGTGCTGGATCATATTTATATTTGTAGTAGAGCCATTGATACACAACAGTGTCTAAACCTCTGCTTATACCTTTTAAAGTGGCATAAAAATGTTCAGCATTTTCACTCTTGGGTGTACCTGGGCCATTTACATGACCTGATATATATATATATATAATATATAATATATATATATATATAATATAAATATATAATATAACGCAGTCATAGACAGGAACCCACACATTTCTCAGACTTGCTATACAGTAAATGGCCAAGTCAATTCGGTTGGTGATTTTTCAGATGCATTTCGGTGAATATTTAATTATGTAAATGACTATCCCCTAAAATGTCTATCCTTGGTCAATTGTTTTGACTTGGCACCAACGTTCAATGGTTTTCTGAAGCAGATTTTGGCCTATTTGCAGAATTATAGATATTGCATAAAATATGAATTAAATCTAATTAGATATATACTTTTAATATTAATATTGTCGTCCAATATCGTCTCTTACTGTAGGTTAACAGTAGGCCTAATTCCATCAGAGTATCACTCCTATGTGCTTGCAAATTGTATTCATTGTGCACTTTACATGTTTTAGGTGTGTTAGACAATGAATGTCATTTAGGTGAACTGGACCCTATAAACAAAATAATATTGAAAAATCTATTTCAACCTGAAACATCCACCTGAGAGGAGCCAACAAATGAATGACTCTATATTAAAAAGTTGACCTCTTAACTTTCGTGCACTCCACACTAAAAAGGAAAACACCCTCTAGTGGCTTTTGAAAGCACTCATTTCAAATGTCATTAACGTCCTAAAGAGTGACAGTACTTTAAATGAGAAACGGACTGCAGGGAATAGGAGTGAAAATGGTGCCAGAATTTGACTCACAGACTGAAAGAGAGTCAGTTTACGCAGATGTCAGGAAAACCCCGCTTTATACATAGGCTACTACAGCTCCACCTCAACATATGCAGTAATGACTAATTTGCTCAGTATAATTTTAAGAGGACAACAGAGGGCGCTGTGCAGCGACATTTGGCGCACTGCTCACAATATGGATTTCACATTATGGGCTTCCTTCTGCAGGCGGCAGCGCCGGTCCAGTCACCGCGCGCTAGGGCTACAGTCAGCTCAGCCCTTTCAGTCACACTTCAGCTGGGCAAAAACCGCACACATATCCCCTGAAACCCGCTCCTCCGCAGTTGTGGGAGAGAGAAAAAAATGTACAGTTAGAAATACCTGCGTCGAATAAGTGTTTACGGATTAAATGCATTACTAGATACATTTGCTACAGCACCAAACGGGAACGCGCAGGGTACGAACTAAAAGAGGTATATAAAATCGTAGCTTTGCGCTGTGCATTTGATGATCTCCATCAGAGTTCTGGTCACGGAGAGTCACCGCACTCGCTCTCTCACTCCTTCACACCGGTGAGTCTGCCGAGCATCGCTGTCCGTGGTGCCTTTTCTACGCAAAAGGAAAAAAAAGCATGCGTGTTAAGTAGAAGAGCTCACTGAGCTCTCCTGACTAAGAACAATTCTCACCTCAAACGACCACACACTGTTATATTCTTTTTTTGGTTTATTGATTACCATTTGTATAACCACGGTTTTACTACAAACACCATGATTAAACTATGGTTAGTGTAGCAAAACCATGGTTAATTTGTGGTTTACTTCTTTATTACAATCCTACCGAATATCTTGATTATAGCAGTCGAACTATGTATTTTAAGGTTAATGTGCTATATGCATATATGGTGATGTAATTTGCTGACGCATCGTTTAATAAAATACATATCACCGTCTATGAAACTAGTTATACGACAGGATATATCCCAGTTAAAATGTGACTTAAAAAGTATACGCATTTTACATACACTAATATATGTTTCCCCAAAGTTAGACTAAATGCAAAATGTGCTGAATAGACGCTTGCTCATATAAGTTGTGTTTGAATAAAGATAGCAACGGTTCCGTTACGCGCAGTATCGCGAAGTGCATCGAAAACGGTACTGCCATTATTTATCACTTTAATATAGATGTGTACATAGTAAACAATTTTGAAACATCTTTAAGATAGTTAACGGTTGGCTAGCCGGTTTTGATTTGCGCGACGCCAACCTCAGCAGAAACTGAATTCCCTTTTAAAAAGTCAAACCCCTTTTGGAAAGCATTTGGCATTTCGCACAGCGAACCTCCTTCAGTCTCCAAATGCTCATGTCTGGAGAGTAAATTATTTATGAACTATTTGCAATGAAATGCCCAGACGAAGCAACAAAAGAGACCCTCCTCAAACAGTAAAACTAAGCGATCAAGTTGAGCTTGTTTGACGCACAGGGAGCTCAGCGCGAAGGGGTGGAGAGAGAGAGAAAGAGAGAGAGAGAGAGACTAGCACGCAGAGTGCGGCAGATACGCGCTTCTGCTGCAGGTGAGAGATGCGCGTTGGACAGGGGGACCGTCCTCGCGCTGGAATTTTAATGCCACATTCCTAGCATCTCTGCCAGGATTATAACTCCGTGGTTGCTCAGTTTTGCATTTTGCCTTAACGCTGAACGGCACAGTGGCATTGCGGAGATTTCTTTCTTTTCTTTTCATTTTTTTTTCTTCTCTGGTGCAAGTGAGATAACTATTAGACGCTGAGTGGACTGGATAAATCTTGTGCGCGCGTACACGGCACACGGAGAGGACAGATCATTTGCGCCTTACATTCGTAGCAAAAGAAGTTCTGATATTTCAGTTTCTATTCCGTATGGTGGGATATCATCTGGAGCGGAGAGTTCGCATCTGGGAAGGCTGGATTTAAAACACTATTAATCGATTGCGCGATGGATTGAATATCTGGCTTCGCTGCCTTTAATGAAAAGACTCGGCGGTGTCATGGCAAAGACGGAGTAGTGTCAGCAAGTAATTTCTGGCATGCTTATTTCAGGCTTAATATTGCATGAATTTGTTAAGACTTTCTGTCAGTGTTATGCATATTTTGAGGGACAAATAAATGAAAATGGAATAGCGCGAGCCTAGTCTGAGAGGGGGGGGGAAGATAACAGGTATGCGCTATTCTGTCTGAGTTTGGTAACCACAGAGAGGTATCCGGTTGTGAAAACACATGCAGTGAGAAACGCGCTTTCACACAAGCGAGAAGAAGGTTCAAAAGCTCTTAAACAAAATTAACGTTCAGTTTTGCCAGAAAACCCGCGAGGAGCAATGAGGACTACAGGCAGTGTGGACTATTTAAGATACTGCTTTCTTATTCTGCAGCTGCTGAGTCAGCCCGCAGCTAAGCAAGTGCTCCGGTACCGCCTGGCTGAGGAGGGTCCTGTCGATGTCCGTGTAGGTAATGCAGCCGCGGACCTTGGCATCACGGCTGGCATGGATGTGACTTTTACCTTAGAATCCGGCTCCGAGTACTTCAAAATCGATAACATGACCGGAGACCTGAGCACGAACGAGCGGCGGATAGACCGCGAAAAGCTGCCGCAGTGTCAAATGATTTTTGATGAGAACGAATGTTTTATAGATTTCGAAGTGTCCGTGATAGGACCCGCGCAGAGCTGGGTTGATCTCTTCGAGGGCAAAGTGATTATTTTAGACATAAACGACAACACGCCGTCTTTCCCCTCACCTGTTCTTACGCTCTCCGTTGAGGAGAACAGACCCATTGGCACACTTTATCTCCTGCCCACGGCCACCGACAGAGATTTCGGTCGGAATGGAATTGAGCGATACGAGTTGATTCAGGACAACGGCGAGAGCTCTGTCAGACGGATCGGCACTTCCGGCTCCGGCAGTGTTGACACACACATGGGCAAACGGAGGTTCGACGAGGGGGCGAGCCGTAGCAGCGTCTTTGAACTTCAAGTTGCTGACACCACAGACGGCGAGAAGCAGCCGCAGCTACTTATCAAAGGGGCGCTGGACAGAGAGCAGCGCGACTCCTATGAGCTGACTCTGCGTGTTAGAGATGGGGGCGACCCCCCACGCTCCTCCCAAGCCATTCTTAGGGTAATGATCACAGATGTAAATGATAACACCCCACGCTTTGAAAAGAGTGTTTATGAGGCAGACTTGCCAGAAAACAGCTCTCCAGGTGCCCCCATACTCCAGCTAAAAGCAGGCGACACTGATGTTGGCGTGAATGGACAGATTGAATATGTTTTCGGAGCAGCCACAGAGTCGGTGCGACGACTGCTGCGGCTCGACGAGAGCAATGGCTGGCTCAGTGTTTTGCACAGAATTGACCGTGAAGATGTGAGCCAGCTTCGCTTCACAGTCATGGCACGTGATCGTGGTCAGCCTCCTAAGACTGACAAAGCCACGGTGATCATCAACATCAAAGATGAAAATGACAACGTCCCCAATATCGATATCCGAAAAATTGGACGCATTTTTCTCAAAGATGGTGTGGCCAATGTGGCAGAGGATGTGATTGTCGATACACCCGTCGCTCTGGTCCAAGTTTCAGACCGAGATAAAGGACCAAACGGTATAGTGACGTGCACCGTAGTGGGAGATGTTCCGTTTCAGCTCAAGCCTGCTAGTGAGGTTGAGGGTGAAATGAATAAAAAGAAGTACTTTCTCCATACGTCAGCACCACTTGATTATGAAGCAGTGCAGGAGTATAATGTGGTCATTGTTGCTGTTGACTCTGGGAGCCCTAGTCTTTCTAGCAACAATTCGCTGATAGTGAAAGTTGGGGACATGAATGACAATCCGCCAGTTTTTAGCAAAAGCACATTGGAAGTTTCATTCCCTGAAAACAATGCTCCCGGTGAGCGTGTCGTCACAGTAGTGGCCTTAGATGCAGATAGCGGCAAAAATGAAGAAATCTCTTACTCCCTGGACTCCTCTGTGAACGGAATATTTTCCATTGATGCAGACACTGGTGATATTCGTGTCAACACCATACTTGACAGGGAGCAGATGGAACGATATGAGTTCAAAGTTATTGCCAAAGACAAAGGCATGCCTGTTCTGCAGGGCTCAGCCACTGTGGTAGTCCTAGTGGCAGATAAAAATGACAATGAGCCAAAGTTCATGCAGGATGTGTTCACTTTCTATATACAGGAAAACCTGCAACCCAACAGCCCTGTTGGCATGATAACGGTCATGGATGCCGACAAAGGACAAAATGCAGACATGAGTCTATACATTGAGGAAGAAGAAGACATTTTCTCTATTGACAACAACACAGGTACCATCTTCTCAAACATGGCTTTTGACCATGAGCAAAAAAACACTTATTCATTCCGTGTCAAAGCTGTTGATGGAGGTGATCCGCCCCGGTCAGCTACAGCCACAGTGTCTCTCTCTGTAATGGATGTAAATGATAATCCCCCTACTGTTGTTTTTCCAATGAATAGCTCATACACGCTGCTTCCTCCTTCTAGCAACATAAAGACGGTGGTCAGGACTGTCTCAGCTACTGATAAAGACACAGGTGTTAATGCTAACCTCAGCTACAGAATAGTGGGTGGCAATCCATTTAAGTTGTTTGAAATTGATTCATGGACTGGTGTGATTTTGTTAGTTGGCAAACTAGAGCAAAAACATTTTGGCCTCCATCGACTGGTTGTGCAAGTGAATGACAGCGGGGTTCCATCACAAAGCACCACCACATTGGTTCACATCTACGTCAACGAAACGCTTTCCAACTCCACTATTGTAGAGGCGCAAGTTGCCAAAAGTCTTGGTACACCGCTCAAAGCTGACATTGCAGGAGACCCTAACTATGACTTGGAAAAGCAACGACTGAGCATCGCCATAGGAGTTGTATCAGGCATCATGACGGTGATTCTTATCATCCTAGTGGTCGTCATGGCCCGCTACTGCCGTCCCAAGAACAAGAATGGCTATGAGGCTGGAAAGAAAGACCATGAGGACTTCTTCACTCCTCAGCAACATGATAAAGGCAAGAAACCTAAGAAAGACAAGAATAAGAAAAAGTCTAAACAGCCTTTATATAGCAGCATCGTCACCGTCGAGGCATCCAAGCCAAATGGGCAGCGCTACGATGGCATTAATGAGAAACTGTCGGATGGTCCAGGAATGGGCTGCTATCGGTCCGTCAACGGTGGCCCCGGAAGCCCAGATCTGGCCCGCCATTACAAATCCAGCTCACCCCTGCCCACCGTTCAGCTGCACCCTCAGTCTCCAACAGCAGGAAAAAAGCACCAGGCTGTTCAGGACCTGCCACCGGCCAACACATTTGTCGGCACTGGAGATAACATATCCATCGGATCAGACCACTGCTCTGAGTACAGTAGCCAAACCATCAACAAGTACAACAAACAGGTAAGAACAATGTATTTTATAATTTTGAACATACAATATCAATTACATTTTTTATACTTCAATCTTCAAGCTTTATATTTATATTTATATGAAGTGTCTATAAACACCAGTATTACTCAGCCTACACTGTAATACTATCATGCTGGATATATGTATTTTTAGCCGATGCTTCTGTTTCCCTGTATCGACCTGCTTCGCCTCAGAGTGCCATTTAGATTTAATGCTAAAAGCGACATGAAGGCATTCTTCAGTCAGAGATATAATATCTGCCAGGCCACCTGGGGTGCCGAGGCCACGCTGTGGACACATTGGAACGTCTTTTAGTGTAGTTGTAGGGCAGATGTGGGTGTCAGCTTTGATGACCTTTGTCTGTATGTGTGCGAATGAAGATAGCATGGGATCACATATGGCTCGAGTTCCCAGCTATTCCGTCTCAGCAGTACGTTTACGGCTGGAGCACGACCCAACAACCCTTTTATCAAAACATGGTTACTTCTTTCCCTTTCTGGGAGGAAGGCAGGATAGAGGAGAAATGATTGAAAAAGGTGGAATGTTAGTGGTGGTGTTATGTTTTAACGTGCTTATCCGAAAAGACTGGGAACATCTGGGCGGGAGGTCACATTTAACATTCCTGTGCAATTGTGTGTCTGGACCAATTCAGTGACCTAGCAGTCAAAACTGGCCTAATCTCTCTCTCTCTCTCTCTCTCTCTCTAATCTCACATTCTCTTATCATACATTCTCTTATCATTATGTACTCTTGTACTTCTTGTACCCTTGTTGTCTATGCCATTATTTAAAGCATAAAATGCCCTGATACAGCAAAACTCTGTAAATTCTGCATGTGTGAAATAATCAATACATATAATTATTGTTCGCTGTCCTGTGGAGCACTCCAGTGCTAGGTGAGGTTAATTTAAAATGAAGTCAGCCTTTTCATTGTCCAGATTTGCCAGGAAAGAACACTTGCCCTGTCGTTTCATGTGTTTTCTAAGGTGGTTAATGCATTATCGATTCCTATCTAACATGGCGTAAATAGTGTCCTCCCTTGCATTCCAGAACAATGCCCTTTCTAAACACAAGCAACATGATAGCCTTTTCTCTCTCTTACATACCTTCCCTCATTTTATATAATTTTTTCCCTTACATATCTACCCTGGTTCATGCATTTTTACCCCCCTACCACTGTGTATTTAGAAACACCTACTCGCATCTCTCCATTGTTATGCCTGCTGCTTCTTTCCAATATCCCACTTGTTTCTCTTTTCTCATTCTATTTTTTTTCTTCCTCACAAATTCTGTCTCCTTGCACAGCTTCCCGTTTTCTGTTGACAACTCTGTCCTGTCTTTCTTTCATCTCTCCTCTTTCTCCTACCCTCTTGAACAGCCCTCTGATGTGCTGTGTTTAGGTGTCTGCACTTCTCTGCGAAAGGAGTACTGCTGCCCATGTTTCTTTAGGACATCTCATGCATATTTAATCACAGCCTCCTTTTTTTTTTGCCCCGGCACATGCATTGTGTGTCCAAGTACACAGCTTAGATAATTATTTATTTGCTTTTTATTTGAAAGCTGTAGTGCTTTGTATGATCTGTCCATTTGTTTGTCCATTCAAATGCAGCAGACTTTCACAGGGTGCTGAGCAAATTAGTTCTACATTATTACTAGTTTGCATTTACAGCATCTTTGACAAAAGGCGAAATCAAGTCCAGCGTCATTACTTGCGTCCCTGCTGACATTTTAAGAGGGCCTCTTTAGATATTTAATTGAACGTTATCAGTAGCCAACATGCCCTTGCAAAATCCCATTAAGATAGCATAATAGTCTATATCAAACACTTTATAAAGAGAAGTCATTAAAATGTTCTCATATTGGATTTACAAGAACTTTTTTTTTTTTGACTTTTAAGATGACCTTTTTTATTTATTTTTAAAATTATTTTTTATCTGTCTTTTCCTTCCTTTCCCAGTCTCTTTCTTTCTCTGTCACTCATCATGAAGGGAAAATGTCTCAGGCACCCTCATAATGGACTCAAGCCACTAATTCTTGATGAATCACTTATTTGATGAGTGTCATACTGCTGTAAGGTTTAATTACAGCTGTGTGATAGGGCTGCACGATATTGACAAAACACACAATTGTTAACTATTTCCTTCAATCTTGTAATTGTGATTATTTATGTTGATTAATATAATTTGTATGTATATATTGATATATTGTTTGTCTGTGTGGGGGGAGGGAAGGGGGTGCTGTTTAAACGCAGTAAAATTGCCAGACATAACATGTCTTTGGTCAGTAGTATTGTTTTGGTTAAAAATAGTTTACATCACACAGATTAAACTGTTGCATGCATGCTTTGTTCACCACCACAAAACATTTGCTAAAATGTTAGCCAAAATATTGCTATGGTTATCACTGTCAATCATCGCTATTTTGTCAGTCACACAAAGAACTATAATTTAGCAGAATTTAAATGCATTTACCACTCCTGAAACTTAGCAGCATGAAAAATACAGCTTTCTGTACATACACAGAAAGTGAATAAAGAACACGCCGTTTACAATCACTGAAGCTGTTAATCGCAGTTGTCACCTGTTATTCACTTCAGTTTTCACCTTGTTTGTTACAATGAGAGGATTCTCAAAAGTGTAGCTCTCAATAGGTGAACTTGCTCTGAACAAAAACAGTGGATTTCTTCTGCATAGTGACTCATTGAAACACATTTGATTGACTAGTCTGTTCAAGCAGTCAATTACAATGCTTGACGCTGCAAAAACATTGTAAGTAGTAACCTTTGATGCAATATTCACAATTAGGTAATCATGGTAGCTGTAATCGTAATTGTGATTATTTTTCTAATTAATTGTGCAGCCCTACTGTCTGATATATTTAATGTTTCTGTATTAGAAATAACTATATTTAATGTAGCAGTATAAGATATCTTTTAGTTTCCAATCGGAAGCCCACTTAGTACAATTAAAGGATACTGTAAGTAATTCAGGATAAGACATTTTATTGTCTTAGTAATTTCAGTTAGCATTAAACTTTATATTGGATGGTAAAATTCAATAAATTAGTTATTATAGTTGATACTATTGAGTTTCAGAACAGGTTATATGACCTCATCGTTCTCTAGACTAGATGTACTTGCATACGTGTAGCATTTAAATTAATCATGGAGAACATACAGTGGTATTAATAATGGTGTCTTGTAGCTGACTCAAAATACCTAGTTTTCTGAACAAGATTAATTTTCTCTTCACAGTACAATTCCCTCTGGTGAAGTCATCCATGAAAACTACCTGTGTTTTTCTCCTTGTGAAAAGACCTGGCTCTTTTTGATCGTGTTTGATTTCAGCTCTTGTGGTCTGACATCTGAGATGCTCTCTCTTTTCCCCTTCCTCTCTCCTTTTTCTGTCCAGTGGAGGAAAGGGAAAAAGAGGCAGGAACTAGAAAGAGGGCCCTGTTAACAGGCTAGAGAAAGGTCTCTACTGTTCTCTCTCGCTCTCTCTCTCTCTTGTGTGTGTGTGTGTGTGTGTGTGTGTGTGTGTGTGTGTGTGTGTGTGAGTGTTGAGATGGATCGAGTGCAGTGGCCTCATAAATGTGTGGTCTTGTTTCATGTTACCTACATCACCCCTAATCTCCTTACACACGGAAACTCACACACACACACACACACACACCATCTTCTGTCTCGATAGCAGAAACTACATCCTGTTGTTTGCCCCAGACAGGTAACCGGACAACACTAGTGTTTCCATGTCTCGCTGCACATGAGACATTTAAGCTGTCGTTAATTTACCTTAATGCAGGTGGGAGACGCCACCTTCCTGCTAGCCAGAAAGGTAATATATCAAGGCATTTCACAGCGTTCAGCATTTAATGCTTTTCTTGGGCATTCTCTAAAAAGAACAAAACTGGTTGTTTGCCATTAGTAAGTCTTTTCAGCTGTTGGTTTATGGATTTGTTGCATTATATATTCAGTTGGTCCTAATGTCTCTGATGGAAGACCATTCTTTCTTTCACTCCTTATTGTGTGCAGCTTTATAAAATTCTTCTGAGTCAGTGCTTTAAAGACACAGGGCTGAAAAAAGCTGTATCCAGATTGTTTAATGGTTTAAACCAATGAACACTGATAGATTCAGTCTTTAATCATTTCCCATGATTCCATAACACTCTAGATCAGAGGTGACTTAATGCAGTCGAACAGCATGAGTGTCATACACTGATGAAAAGGATTCTGGCCTATTTTGTACAAACAGGGCTGGGGTTATAACAGCCTTTTCATTTTGAGCCATGCAAGATCAACATTTGAATCAAATATGTGCCATGCAGTCACTGGCATTTTTTCTTTTTCCTTTTAAAATATTACGGTTTGTACTAATCCATCTCCATATTTAGTCTTGTCTGAGGGTATTGCTGAGATTTGTAAGGCTTTTTGAGGTCAGTGTGGCTTCTCTGATATGGTTTCAGCCTTTACAGCGCTTTCCATCTTGCGTTTGCTTTACATACATGTGTATGGCAGACTAAAGCATCACTCATCTTGGACAAGCAACACAAAAGCACGGCCATGCAAATGCAGATTACATGGTTGCTTATGAGTATTTGTGTGTGCTTCTGCAACTCTGTATTGCTGCTAGCAAAACATCCACGCAAATCACAGAAGAATACTTTACGGGTTAAAAGAAACACATTCACTGAGTGTTTACATGCATGTGACCTTTAAATAATAAATATTTTATTTTCTAGTAAATTAACTTTAAATATTACATTATAATTATTTACAGTTATTTTCAAAAAATGTTTGTCAAGAGACCTCAGAGTTGAGAATGAGCCTTCAATCAATGAAGCAATCAGGCTGCATTTACAAGCAGCCGTATATTCTATTCATCACAAGAAGCGTAAAATTAACTACACGCCATCATCGTCACGTCACATTAAATAACACGCCATGCAATGATACAAAATTGCTGGGTAATGGAGAGCAGGACAGAATTAGATCAGCTGCAGGCTTGATCGCTGTGTTATTAGGGAGAGCTTGTCAGCTCAACGCCAGCACTGAGTGGCCGACGCTGACCAAATCTGTCACAGGTACAGATGCGACTCAAGACAGCACACATGCATGGTTGTGGCTTCCATTGGGAGATGAAGAGAATGAGAGACTTTTGAAATTGATGCATATGCAAACATTATACTTTCCAAATTACCATGCGCATATAACTAACCATTTACTTCACAACTGGATCATTAAATAAAAGCTGAACGTCACAGATCATCTTTGGAAAACAGAGGCCAACTCTTCATTTGCATGCGCAGGTCAACGTTTCATTTGTGCCCAGTGTCGACACGGTGTATGTAAAACAGTAAATGTAAATCACCTGTGAAACTTTAGCCAGAAATATGAAAGCTGTATTTACAGCACAGGGCCAAGTTAACAGAGAAAAGAGTTCAAAAATACAGTTGCATGATTTATATTCATCTTCTTCTTCTTGGAGAGCAGTAGTAGCGATTTCACTTGACCTTTTACATGTAGTACAGTGACGTCCCTTTGATTTCTTTTTTTCCTTCTGTTACTGTAAGTAATCTATCCTTTCAGCCGCCTGTTGACAGCATGATGTAGTTCAAGCATGCCTGCAGTCTCTCTCATTCTCTTTCATTCTTCGCCTCTCTTTCTTTTTCTCAGTCCCTCTGTCACCTTCCACCCCTCTTTATTCTCTATTATATTCTCTCTCATAGTCTCTTGTTCCTCAATCTTCATGTGAATAGTCTTGACTGAAGCTACGGAGATGCACTTGTAACATTTATCATGCTAAAATGATGAAAGCGACAGTTGACAGCGAAATAGAAGCGGCTGGGACGAAGCAAAGGGAAAAAGTGAGATCATCTCTTGATTGGTTGCTGCTGTGCTGATTGTAAGTGCCGGTGTCACCACTGTGTGCTTAACCCCCATCTGTACTTCAATTCTGACGGTGTCCAAACTCACAGGGTACACTGGATTACGACTAGCACACACACACACATGCACGTACGCTCCAGCTGTATCATTTACCGCTGTGGTGTAATATAATTTTTTATTTTTTTTTAAGCTCTACATTTTCTGCCTGTCATGTGCATGTTTGTGTGTTTGTCAGTATAAGGGTTTATTAAAGCAATAAGCTATGAGTGGCTGTGTATTATGGTGATTTTGTACCACAGTTAAGGAGTGTTTTTAGGCAGAATGTGAAGTGAAAAGCCCCTTAACCACGGTAATGCACATCCTCGAGTGGCTTATTGCTTTCATAAAGTGAAAACAACAGCAAAACAAATACAAAATAGTTAACACTATGTATTTAGGCTGTTGCCAAGCAATATAGCAACGCTGCAATAATATAAAATTGTAATATAAAACTGAACTGTGATCACAGGTGTGTGCATGTCAGCATTTTACTTTGAGCGTGGCTCATTCAGTCAGAATTTAGCACCTGAATTATTTGTTTTAATCACGTTTTATGTCATTATGGTTCTGAAATGCCAGCTCGCCTCTATTTCCTCTCTGGCTATTTTCATGTCAGACGAAGTGAACAAATACGTTGGTTTGACTCGGCGTGTGCATCTGTTGTTTTGTGTATATTTGTGTAATTGTTTTCACAGCCTTGGCCCTCTCTGTGTTTAAGTGGTGATTGTAAAAAAGCACAACCACTTATCATTGTTCCAAATTAACACAGGGGAATAGTTCACTGTAACACAAAGAATACAAACAGGGATCAGATGGTTAAAATGGCTCTTTTGCTTGTTTTAATAGGACCATGTGCATATTCATGGCCTGATGTGGTTTGTGGTACATCTTGGCACATTTACAACCCATTTTACTTATGTAATGTGATGCATTAGAAGAGAGGGTGGGACTTTATTTAGCTATCAGGATTGTGAAAAGTGGACTTTATGACAGGTATAGGAGTAGTTGCATCAGATGAAAAGCAATTTTTTAAGTGGGATAAATTATTATTTTTTATTTATTTATGTATTTATTTATTGATTGATTGATTCATTCATTCATTCATTGTCTGCTCTGCCTTTGCAATAATATATCAGTGCACATTATTTCAAATAATATGTATTTAAAAAAATTAAGTGAAAACCAACACTTTAAAAAAAAAAAAAAAAAAAAAAAAAAAATATAAATATAGCTATATATATATTATTTTCTAGCTATTCCAATCTTTAAATATTTTATTAAATATAATCCTAGCTATTCGTTATCCAGTAACGTAAATTAATGTAAATCAATTGTTTAAAAGAGTGGGATCCCTGAAGACAGTTCTCTTAAATGTCTGGAATCATGAATTATTTATTTATTTATTTATTTACTTACAGATATTCAGAGTCCATAAATTAAAAAAAGTTTTGAGAACAAAACATGGAACTTGGGGACAAAAATGTTATGAACTGCTAGCCTATGGTTTCTATATATGTTCATTTATGCAGTGGGGACGTTTGTGTGTGTGTGTTTGTGTGTGTGTGTGTGTGTTGGAGAAATAATTAAAATAAAAAATAAAAAACATCAAAGTCTTCAGGGCTTATCAAGCCAAGCGTTTGTGTTTGAGCATGTGCCTGTTGAGCAAGTCTCAAGTCTGTTGAGGAACTCAAATGAAATTGCCATACTAGTCCTTCATGAAAGAATAAGGATACACAATATACAAGTGTCATTTCTGGGTGACACCTCAACATACTCGTACATCACATACCGCTGCAGTCTAATCAAAATGTGCTTCGGCTGAATGGATAGATGTTTATTGGCTGCAATAATACACACACCAAGAATGACTGACAACTTCATTCCACAATGAAACATCTGCGTGTGTAAAATAATTTCCTAAATCCAGATGGTTTTAAGAGGCATAACCCATATCTATCACCACAGGCACAAAATCAGACGCACATACCTGCATGCACGCACACAATCCTTCTCCAGCCATTTATTTGTCTTTTTAACATTTGCTCTTCTCCAATGTAAAGCACATGAGCGTGAGGGTCTGCAATGTTAAGTGAGTTGTGATCTCTTGACTGCATAAGTGGAGATTAAACTCTGGGGCCAGTATAAATAATGCACAAAGTCTTACATATGTGTGTAAAAGAGACTGCTCCTCATCACCGGGACCTCATTGGTATGAAGAAGAGATGCTGCTGACGTCAAATGGATTCAAAGGGAATGGAATAAGAAATGGAAAGAACTGACGGGAGTCTACCGATAGCACTCCATTTCTTTTGCCACAGTGTCATTCCACAAGCCGCAAAAAGAGATTACTTCTGTGTGTGTGTGTGTGTGTCCAGACTGTTCCCAAATGAGATTATGTGTGTGTGTGAGGGGCAGGAGAGGGAAGGTTCAGCGGCCATCCATCAAGTTGTGGGAGAGCTGTGTGGCATTGCATCTCAGGAGCAAGAGCAAGGCCAAGGTGCTCTGTGTGTGTGAACGTGTTTTTGTGTTCGTATGCGAGAGAGAGAAAATGCGCTGCAACAGGGGCCACTACGGTTCAGCCATTCCATCACAAGAACACTTCCACTTAGCTACATGCGAGGAACGGTATCTGTGTGCATGTGCGTGTGTGTGAAAGCTGCAGACATTGAAACCGTAAGAAAACTAAAATAGTCTTGGTGGTTATAAATATATATTAAAAAAATGTCATTGTCTTTGTGTTTAAGTAGTGTGCCAAGGTTTTTAATGCTTTTTTTTTTTTTTTGCTGAAGCGTGCATTCCCATCTCAAAACATATCCGAATGCTCGCAAGCTGCAAAAATATTCATTATCACATGCCACCTCACCCGGCTAGCCAGGAAGCGTTATATCGATGAGAGGCCACCAAAGAGAGACCAGGCTATTAGTGCTGGCCAATAAATCTTGTCAGTTCACGGAATGCAGGGCGGCCTTTGAAAAATGAAGGTCATGCTCAGGAGTTTATGAGAGGCTGTTATAAAATCAGCTGAATTATGGAGTCCCCAGAGACTTTTCAGTCATGTTATTTCAGACGCTGCGATCTGGTGTCCTCCCTCACTTGCCGTAGTATGGAATAAGACAGGTGATTAGGTGAATTATATTGTGATTTAAGGTGGGTTATGCCATGAAAGTGTGCTTGTTCATTCTGTGAATAATGATCTGGGTGTCAAAGCATGTGTGTGTGTGTGTTGCATAAGGGTCACATTAGACTTTTAGTATGGAAGAAAAAAACAAAAAACAGGCTGCATGAACTAGTCCAATACATTCAATCTATTAAACTTTAAGAAGTAACATTTTGACACCTAACAACTGGAAAAAAATGTGAGAAAAAAAGGCAGCAACAGAACAAGTTTTAAAGTGTGGTGCCAGCAACTGGCTTCTTGTGGCTTCATGATGTAATAATTGCTTAGATCATAAATATGAATTAGCTTGTGCTGTAACCAAATTGCACTGTCCATTCTTGTAACCTAATTAATATTCATGAGGTAGGGTTTCGCCATAGTAGTATTGGCAAATTCGTTTCAGGTTCTGATATGCCTCGATCTGAAAGGTTATCTCACGAAAATTAAAATTCAATAGTATTTTATTTATTTATTTTGTCATTTAGCAGACACTTTTATCCAAAGCGACTTACAAATGAGGACAACAGAAGCAATCAATTGTAGTATTAAAACAAGTAAAAACAGATCCAAAACTAAAAGCTAAAACTTTATAAAAACTACTTATACACATTTTAAAAATAAAGAAATTTAATGAAAATGACAAATGCATACAACAAAATTTTTAAACTTAACATTTAAATGAAAAACAAAAAATAAAGCTAAAAACAATTAAAAATATTAAAGAACAAAAGGTATAAGAGTATAATAATGATTCTAACATAACACTAATCCAAACACCAAAAAAACAACTACATATACATATATAACTACACACCCATATACAGTGGGTACGGAAAGTATTCAGACCCCCTTACATTTTTCACTCTTTGTTATATTGCAGCCATTTGCTAAAATCATTTAAGTAAATTTTTTTTCCTCATTAATGTACTCACAGCACCCCATATTGACAGAAAAAAACACAGAATTGTTGACATTTTTGCAGATTTATTAAAAAAGAAAAACTGAATTATCACATGGTCCTAAGTATTCAGACCCCTTGCTCAGTATTTAGTAGAAGCACCCCTTTGATCTACTACAGCCATGAGTCTTTTTGGGAAAGATGCAACAAGTTTTTCACACCTGGATTTGGGGATCCTCTGCCATTCCTCCTTGCAGATCCTCTCCAGTTCTGTCAGGTTGGATGGTAAACGTTGGTGGACAGCCATTTTTAGGTCTCTCTCGAGAGATGCTCAATTGGGTTTAAGTCAGGGCTCTGGCTGGGCCATTCAAGAACAGTCACAGAGTTGTTGTGAAGCCACTCCTTCGTTATTTTAGCTGTGTGCTTAGGGTCATTGTCTTGTTGGAAGGTAAACCTTCGGCCCAGTCTGAGGTCCTGAGCACTCTGGAGAAGGTTTTCGTCCAGGATATCCCTGTACTTGGCTGCATTTATCTTTCCCTCGATTGCAACCAGTCGCCTGTCCCTGCAGCTGAAAAACACCCCCACAGCATGATGCTGCCACCACCATGCTTCATTGTTGGGACTGTATTGGACAGGTGATGAGCAGTGCCTGGTTTTCTCTACACATACCGCTTAGAATTAAGGCCAAAAAGTTCTATCTTGGTCTCATCAGACCAGAGAATCTTATTTCTCACCATCTTGGAGTCCTTCAGGTGTTTTTTAGCAAACTCCATGCAGGCTTTCATGTGTCTTGCACTGAGGAGAGGCTTCCGTCGGGCCACTCTACCATAAAGCCCTGACTGGTGGAGGGCTGCAATGATGGTTTGACTTTCTAAAACTTTCTCCCATCTCCCGACTGCATCTCTGGCGTTCAGCCACAGTGATCTTTGGGTTCTTTTTTTACCTCTCTCACCAAGGCTCTTCTCACCCGATAGCTCAGTTTGGCTGGATGGCCAGCTCTAGGAAGGGTTCTGGTCGTCCCAAACGTCTTCCATTTAAGGATTATGGAGGCCACTGGGCTCTTAGGAACCTTAAGTGCAGCAGAAATTTTTTTGTAACCTTGGCCAGATCTGTGCCTTTCCACAATTCTGTCTCTGAGCTCTTCAGGCAGTTCCTTTGACCTCATGATTCTCATTTGCTCTGACATGCACTGTTAGCTGTAAGGTCTTATATAGACAGGTTTGTGGCTTTCCTAATCAAGTCCAATCGGTTTAATCAAACACAGCTGGACTCAAATGACGTTGTAGAACCATCTCAAGGATGATCAGAAGAAATGGACAGCACTTGAGTTAAATATATGAGTGTCACAGCAAAGGGTCTGAATACTTAGGACCATGTGATATTTCAGTTTTTCTTTTTTAATAAATCTGCAAAAATGTCAACAATTCTGTGTTTTTCTGTCAATATGGGGTGCTGTGTGTACATTAATGAGGAAAAAAAATACTTAAATGATTTTAGCAAATGGCTGCAATATAACAAAGAGTGAAAAATTTAAAGGGGTCTGAATACTTGATGATCAAACCTGTACCCCCTGTAATATACATACACATTTTATAAATAAATACATATATATCTATTATATATATATATAGATAGATATATATATATATAATATATATATATATATTATCATATAATATATATATATAATTATTATTTCCATTTAAGTTTTTTGGAATTTTACAATACTCCAATTAAATCAAACTAAAAACTTAAGACCTATACAGACATAATAAATTCGGACATAATTTAACTAAAATTAAAATAATTAACAAATACAAATAATACAAATCAAATTACATTAGTTTATCAGTAATCCTAAAAAATAGCATTGCCAAACACACATGCTAAAAAACAACTTACTTGCACATAGTAAGAAATGTTTATAAAAACTGAAACAGAAGTGAACAAGTAATAGGTACATTCATAAATAGAATGTCGTGGAAAAGTTCATTTATTTCAGTAATTCAACTCAAATTGTGAAACTCGTGTATTAAATAAATTCAATGCACACAGACTGAAGTAGTTTAAGTCTTTGGTTCTTTTAATTGTGATGATTTTGGCTCACATTTAACAAAAACCCACCAATTCACTATCTCAACAAATTAGAATATGGTGACATGCCAATCAGCTAATCCACTCAAAACACCTGCAAAGGTTTCCTACCTTCAAAATGGTCTCTCATCATCGAGCGACAGTTGTCCAGAAGACAATCATTGACACCCTTCACAAGGAGGGTAAGCCACAAACATTCATTGCCAAAGAAGCTGGCTGTTCACAGAGTGCTGTATCCAAGCATGTTAACAGAAAGTTGAGTGGAAGGAAAAAGTGTGGAATAAAAGTGCCCAACCAACTGATAGAACCGCAGTCCCCCCCCCCCCCCCCCCCCCCCCCCCCCCCCCCCCCCCCCCCCCCCCCCCCCCCCCGCGATGAGGATTGTCAAGTCCAAATCGATTCAAGACTTGAAGTGAACTTCACATGGAATGGACTGAGGCTGGGGTCAAGGCATCAAGAGCACCACACACAGACGTGTCAAGGAATTTGTCATATTCCTCTTATTAAGCCACTCCTGAACCACAGACAACGTCAGAGGCATCTTACCTGGGCTAAGGAGAAGAAGAACTGGACTGTTGTCCAGTGGTCCAAAGTCCTCTTTTCAGATGAGAGCAAGTTTTGTATTTCATTTGGAAACCAAGGTCCTAGAGTCTGGAGGAAGGGTGGAGAAGCTCATAGCCCAAGTTGCTTGAAGTCCAGTGTTACGTTTCCACAGTCTGTGATGATTTGGGGTGCAATGTCATCTGCTGGTGTTGGCCCATTGTGTTTTTTCAAAACCAAAGTCACTGCACCCGTTTAAAAAGAAATTTTGGAGCACTTCATGCTTACTTCTACTGACCAGCTTTTTGAAGATGCAGATTTCATTTTCCAGCAGGATTTGGCACCTGCCCACACTGCCAAAAGCACCAAAAGTTGGTTAAATGACCATGGTGTTGGTGTGCTTGACTGGCCAGCAAATTCACCAGACCTGAACCCCATAGATTCTCTTTTTTTTTTGTATTGTCAAGAGGAAAATGAGAAACAAGAGACCAAAAAATGCAGATGAGCTGAAGGCCACTGTCAAAGAAACCTGGGCTTCCATACCACCTCAGCAGTGCCACAAACTGATCACCTCCATGCCACGCCGAGGTGTAATTAATTGAGGCAGTAATTAAAGCAAAATTAGCCCCTACCAAGTATTGAGTGCATGTACAGTAAATGAACATACTTTCCAGAAGGCCAATAATTCACTAAAAATGTTTTTTATTGGCCTTATGAAGTATTCTAATTTGTTGAAATAGTGAATTGATGGGTTTTGTTAAATGGCACAATTAAAAGAACCAAAGACTTAAACTACTTCAGTCTGTGTGCATTGAATTTATTTAATACACGAGTTTCACAATTTGAGTTGAATTACTGAAATAAATGAACTTTTCCATGACATTCTAATTTATTGAGATGCACCTGTAGTAGGAAAGAGGAGAAATAAAAAGCGATACTTATTCTTTGCCGGTGTCCCTGGGTCGCACGGTAATACTCGAATGTCTTTACACTCTTCGGTCTTCACACGAGGAGGCCGTCACGTGACGGCTGCCGCGGTAAACTAAGCTTTTTTATACCCATCTAACAAAATACTAAATTAATTCAGCTGGACACACTTTCCTTATTTTTTTCCACAACAAATGGCCAAGCAAGCGCAGACACTGACAAGATACGCGATACAGAACGAGACCAAACGCGATATCAGCACGTCTCTATCAGAACTAAAAGTATGCTACTTTTTTTTATATATATTGCAAACTCATGTATACAGATTTTCATCACCAACATGTATTGATCTGTGAACTTATTTACATATAATCTCTAAAGCCACATTTTACTATCAAATTATGACTAGAGATAATATATATAAACTGTTTAAATAGTTATTTATCAATTGTGGCGCAGTTCCCCTCACAATCATTATATTTCTTCAAGTATGGTGCACAAATGAGCATGTCGTATTTCATCCTTTCACCTGTCAGAAAATGCTAACTCAAATGTGCAGTGTGCTTTGACATGTTAGATGCACACATGTTTTCTGAGTTGCTCAACTATTAAACAGTGTGCTCTATAGGGATGAGCACACTCTTGTTTACTTTAATTGATTTTGTCTTTCTGAACATTTTGTGGATAAATGTTTGATCAAAATTTTTTTTATTTTTTTTTGCTTAGTGTGGGGTAGAGGGCAAAATGTTGCTGTTATTGTGTTAATTTTTATTTTTTTTTTTAATAATAGATGTGAAAACTACATTGAAGTAAACTACCGTTCAACAATTTGGGTGATTTATTTATTTCATTATCTGTCACAATTGAAAATTGCGCTGCTTAATATTTTTTTTGTGGATTCTATGATCAACAGAAAAAAAAAAAAAATTGATTTAAAATAGACATTTTTGTAACAATGTTATAGTTGTTACTTATGATAAATTTATTACATCCTTTGTTTCTTAAAAAAGTAGTGTATATAGTTTACTTAAGTCAATAGTAAGTCAATAGTATAGTAAGTCAGTACCTGGAATATATTTTGAAAACAAGTGCATACATATATCAAGTGCATACATCTTAATATCAGCTGACTGAGTCCAGTTGATGCAGGCAAAACAAGAACCGGTTTCCCTGGTTTTGGTGCCCCTGAACAGAGACACAGAGAAACATGGAAGAGGCAGGCAAACTCATCTCTAATAAAGTATTTTATGGGAAGAAAACAATTCCTCTGCAAGGACTGGGTCTATGGCCATTTAATTTTCACCAGCTAGATTTATAGAGTCTACCTGAGCTCTCTACAGAGATACTATCCTGAATTAAATCCTGGGAAAGGGGACTGGGATATAAAAAGAGAGATATCGTTTTATCTTTTCCTCTTCCCAGTCCTCCCATATATTCTCAAGGCAGCTCCTGTAATCACTAGGTTGTGTATGTCCGGTCATTCGACCCCTGTGATCTCGAATTCCCAGACCTACTCAACAGCAGCAGCCCCGCCAGTATAATAACAGGTCCGGAAAGCTAGTGTGTTGAGTTCCCTTATTTTTTACATGGGGACGTGGGGAAATAATCAAGGCGTCCTCTGCAACTCGTCTCCACTCCATTTACTCCAGAGGTGGGGGTCACAGCAACACTTGGACACTACAGCCCATTGAAAACTACAGACCAAGCCTTGGACGATGAGAATGCGTGAAGGGGAAAAGATGAAAGCTTCACATCTGCCAGAGACTGTCATCCCACCCTCAGCTCATGTTTTTTATAGGCCTGTTAGCCAGTTGGTAAATGAAATCCCTCAAGGACAACAAAAACTCAATCCATCAGAGTAACACGTACATTAAAAACATTCAGCTATATACTAGCACGAGAAAAGAAGATTAGTTACTGTAAGACCCAGAAGAAACTGTGGCTTTCTTCCCGAGAAATTCATTTTTAATCAGCAATTATTAAATTCCTTTTAGATGTATTACAGAGCTATAAAAAAGAAATTAGGACTATTAAAAGAAAGGTACATGATTTCTATTGTATAATGGTGGCGTCTGTGGCTCACCATACATCTCCAACTACACGTACTGTAGTCTATAATAGATGACATTGTAATGGGCTATTCCCAAAAACCTCCCGCTAGTTATTAAACCCATAGTCCTTCTGCACTAGTATGGAGGACGCTTAAAAATAATTGGAGCAGTTTTAGAGAACTTGAGACAGACCCTCATTTTCATGCGTCACATGGTGTGTGTGTGTGTGTCTCTGTGGGTGTGTGTGTGTGTATGTGTGTGAGGAGAGATTATGAGCTCATGCTGCTACACAAGAGGAACACCTCTCTACTTTAGCGTCACACTGTATTATTTGGCCACGTGCGCTGCCCTTAAGCATTCACCCACAAGTCTTTATAAGACTCTTCATCTCCTCCCTGAGAGATTTGGTTTGGTGGGAATGGCTAGGTAAGTATGGTAATGTAGAATTTATGGGCTTTAACTACCATCTTGTTTCTATAGTAATTGCATGTCACTACTCCAGCACATCTTTCACCACACCCCAACCCCGAAAGACCACCAACCGTGTTACTTGTGAGAGACTAACCTTTGCTAAAGATTCTCAGTGAAGACCTGAAACATGTCATGTAAAGTGTCTTATACAAACTATAAAGAAATGACTGTCTTAATTATGTTAGTCTGAATCTTATAAGTTCTTATAATACATTTTTAGCTGAAGTCACATTTGTATCACAATAGTTATCTAACAGTGATTCATACCATGAAAAGTGCATATGTAGTCAATAATAATAATAACAATAATAATAATAAACTAAATATTGGTATATGTAGAGATTATTATTAACCTAGATTATTAAACGCTGTAAAAATGCTGTTTATTATTAGTTCAAGTTACCTAATGCATTAACTATGAAAATTAAAACTTGTTTTAAAGTGTTAACATGTTGACAGATGTTACAGTTTTTTCGTTCAATCAGCTAATTTTTCTCTGCAAATGGGCAGCCGTTGCATACGTGATGAAGAAGTCTCTAATTAGAACATTACTACTTTGTGAAATGGTTTTTCATTTGCAATGTGAAAAATCATGTTCGTTTGTTCTCCACCTGCCCTCAGCATCGTGGCCAAAGTCCTGAGGGGCCATGGCTGATGTTTGTGACAATCTTTCAGTGTCTCGGCACAGTGGGTTGTCCATTTAGGGGCCCTCCTCAGGAGTGCTTTCAAGCCTACTGGATAATTTGGGTCGTTTTTTGCTTTAGAGATCACCCAATTCAGTGATTCACTTAGCCGGAGCAGGGCACGCTAGCTTTTACAACCCGCGGCACATCCTCCAGCAAAGACTTGCAGCCTGGCTTTCTTGGTGTCTTTTGGCAAACAAAACACCAATTTTTCTACCAGCATTGTTTTTCTTTCTTTTACTTGTTACCTCAGAGAGACAGAACAAGATAGAAAGAAAGAGAGATTTCAAGGCTATAACATCTTAGGTGTCCTGGATGTGCTTTTCAATGTCGCATTAACCAAAGCCCCTGAAACATGAAATAGGACTTTAGCCTATAACCCTTACCACCACGCTTGATTGGAGAAAACCATGGCTTCAGGGGGGCCCCAATCCCAAACCAGGAAATGGTAAAAAAATAAAAAAATTCTGAAATTAACCCTTAATACATACCTCGGGCTTTTCGCGACCCCGGGACAGAATTTTTTCAACCCTCATCCGCTCCTTCATTTTTTAAAGTTAGATCTTAATTGCATCATTAAACATCATTAATTGTAACCATCTAACAAGAAATATATATATAAAAGATGCCTGTTTCTGGTTTATTTTTTGTAAAAGGGATAGGGTCGCGTGAGACCCGAGGGATGTAAATGTGAAATTTTTTCCTGCGCAACTATGTTTACATATCTGATGACTCAATATGTGCAGTGCATCTTTTTTCCTCAAGGTGGCACTGTTTGATCCACAATGATGACGTGACGTTTCACTCATAATTACCGCAGGCATAAAACAAACGAATATCATCAGCAAAAATAGAACTAGTTAGAATGGCTTTACAATTAGTATACGCAATGAAATTTTAATGTCACTGCCATTTGATGCTGGATGTGGTGAATAAGCTGCCGGTGATCAAAATATTGAATATGAAGTCATTGAAAATTATAGTTTTGAGAATATGGTTAAGATCGTGAATGTGAGGCAGATGCTGAATGTACTGTGGATGTGCGCTCTGACGATGACAGCGATGGTAGAATCATCTGCTCAAACTGAACCCTTTTAAGTTTCAAAAGATAACGAAATATGCTTTATTTTATTCTTCTGTAATTGTTCTTAAAATATCAAGAGAGTTTTTTGCTATTGCAGCAGTTAGAGATCCATCCGTGCTGGATATATTGGTCCGGGTCGCTAAAGACCCGAATATGTAATAATGATTGGCGAAACATTCATGCATTTAAGGGTTAAGATATATTTTACTACAAGCCAATGACTCAATATTTAATGATTGTTTTTCTGAAAATTTTTAAATTAGTTTGATAATTGATGCTTAAAAAACATCAATATGTGTAGAATATTGGTAACGGGAAAACCATACAAGACTGCGGTAGCTGATTAACAAATGTTTATTATTATTATTATTATTATTAATACTACTACTACTACTACTACACTAATACTATTTCATTCATTCATTCCGTTTATTTGTAGTGCACAGTGTTTTTATATCTGTAAATATTTTCCTGAAAATAACTTGGCAATGTGGATTTAATTTTTTTTTAATTAAAGTCCATTGAACCTGTTCCATGTCTATAGATGGAAAATAGCTGCTTGAGGGTGTTTCCAATATGGCCACCAAGTGGACTAAATTGCCTTAAATTGACATTAGTTCTGGTAAACCATATTTGAAACAGATAAATATTATTTTGTTTAGTTCTCAGTTTGCTGTAGGGTAAATACAAGTTCAGGCAGATGTTAGTTATGAGTGTTTGTTTAGGTGATTTGGTGGAGTTCATTTAAACATTTATCCTAACATCAAGTGTACGTGTGTATGTATATGTTTCTAAATGCATTAAACAGACTTTTGTGAAACCACAAGTATGAAAGCAAGCGAAAAGCTTTGGATATCCATAATTGCACTCTTTTCCCCTCACATAAACATACGCACATACTCACAAACATGCTGTGTGTCTGTAAACACTTAGAAACAGACTAATGGGAGGCCTTTTCTTTTCTGTAAAAATCTGTCAATGCAACTGTTGAACACAAACACCCTCCATATGCTTCCATAGAGTGTGCATCACTAAAAATCCACTCTTCTCTACTTGTTCTCTCTTTTTTGTCTTCCCTTAGAGCCAAGACATTCCCTTGTTTCTCTTACTGCTCTCTGTCAAAAAGTTTGGTGAAAGTGCTGGAGTTTGGTTAGTGGATATAGACAAGGGAGCCGAAGGGAGATAAATGGATGGGAAGATGAATCTGAATACAAGCACTGTGGGTCAGGATAGTACAAACGGTCCAGACAACTGTATCCATTCAATGGTGCGGTTTACAGGGTCTGGATTTGAAATCCTGCTGCTCATGCAAATGGAAAAAAAAAGTGAGCAGAGGCTAAACAGCCAATGGATTATTAAATATGTTAAGGCTGTCAATTTAACCTGTTAATTTACTGGTTAAGTTGTGTTTATAAATATATATATGTGAATATTGATACATAACATTAATTTCAATTAATTTGTTGCATTTAATGATACATAATGTTCAAATTTACAAACCCGATTCCAAAAAAAGTTGGGACACTGTACAAATTGTGAATAAAAACAGAATGCAATGAGGTTTAAGTTTCAAATTTCAATATTTTATTCTGAATACAACATAGATGACATATCAAAATGTTTAAACTGAGAAAATGTATAAGTTTAAGGGAAAAATAAGTTGATTTTACATTTCATGGCATCAACACATCTCAAAAAAGTTGGGACAAGGCCGTGTTTACCATTGTGTGGCATCCCCTCTTCTTTTTATTACAGTCTGCAAACGTCTGGGGACTGATGAGACAAGTTGCTCAAGTTTAAGAATAGGAATGTTGTCCCATTCTTGTCTAATACAGGCTTCTAGTTGCTCAACTGTCTTAGGTCTTTGTCGCATCTTCCTCTTTATGATGCGCCATATGTTTTCTATGGGTGAAAGATCTGGCTGCAGGCTGGCCATTTCAGTACCTGTATCCTTCTACGCAGCCATGATGTTGTTTATTGATGCAGTATGTGGTCTGGCATTTTCATGTTGGAAAATGCAAGGTCTTCCGTGAAAGAGACGATGTCTGGATGGGAGTAAATGTTGTTCTAGAACTTGGATATACCTTTCAGCATTGATGGTGCCTTTCCAGATGTGTAAGCTGCCCATGCCACATGCACTCATGCAACCCCATACCATCAGAGATGCATGCTTCTGAACTGAGCGCTGATAACAACTTGGGTTGTCCTTGTCCTCTTTAGTCCGGATTACATGGCGTCCCAGTTTTCCAAAAAGTACTTCAAATTTTGATTCGTCTGACCAGAACAGTTTTCCACTTTGCCACAGTCCTTTTTAAATGAGCCTTGGCCCAGAGAAACGCCTGCGCTTCTGGATCATGTTTAGATATGGCTTCTTTTCTGACCTATAGAGTTTTAGCCGCCAACGGCGAATGGCACGGTGGATTGTATTCACCGACAATGTTTTCTGGAAATATTCCTGAGCCCATGTTGTGATTTACATTACAGTAGCATTCCTGTATGTGAAGCAGTGCCGTCTAAGGGCCCGAAGATAACGGGCATCCAGTATGGTTTTCCGGCCTTGACCCTTCACACATTGAGTTTTCCAGATTCCTGAATATTTGGATGGGTGTGTGTGTGGCATTGTAGATTTGATGTAACTTCAAACTCTTTGCAATTTTTCTCTGAGAAGCTCCTTTCTGATATTGCTCCACTATTTTTCGCCGCAGCATTGGGGTAATTGGTGATCCTCTGCCCATCTTGACTTCTGAGAGATACTGCCACTCTGAGAGGCTCTTTTTTTTACCCAATCATGTTGCCAATTGACCTTTAATAAGTTGCAAATTGGTCCTCCAGTTGTTCCTTATATGTACATTTAACTTTTTTTTCTTATTGCTACCTGTCCCAACTTTTTGTGGAATGTGTAGCTCTCATGAAATCCAAAAAAAGCCAATATTTGGCATGACATTTCAAAAATCTCACTTTCAACATTTGATATGTTATCTATATTCTATTGTTAATAAAATATAAGTTTATGAGATTTGTAAATTATTCCATTCCTTTTTTACTCACAATTTGTACAGTGTCCCAACTTTTTTGGAATTGTGTTTGTACATATTTAGGAACTTGACATTCTATTTGCTTATGTATTTGTTTGAGTATGTGTGTTTGCGTTTCTGGGCGAATCTGCACGTGGCATCACACGGTATTCACTGCAATCTCATGTCAACAGCAATAGCAGCATTCACCAAAATAACACTGACAACGGCATGCGGCGACCGTGAATGTGTATGTGCGAGCATGCATGCGTGTGTCTCCGTGTCTGTCTTAGGCAGATGTACTAAAAGAACTGACAGATTTGAAAAATAGGCAAACAGGAGCTGCTAGGAGTTTCCTCAGGGCCTTTGCGTTTTCAGTCTGGGTGTGAATACAAGAGGAAGGAGTGTGAAAAAATAAATAAAAAAAAAAAACGTGGGATAACTGTTCAACATCTCAGATCTCACCCTTCTCCTTCTTTATCACTATGTAGCTTTTATCTCTTTTACTCAGCTCTTCCTTTACTCTCCTCTCTCTCTCTCTCTCTCTCTTGTTGGAAGTTTAGTCCATCTTTAGTCCAATGTTATTTTAATAAAGGAGGTCAATATAGACAGTGTGGGGATATCCCCATAATAATTCAGTGGTTCAAGAATATATGCAGCTTTAATAAATGGTAATTTTTACAGTTATTTTTAATAAAGTTACTTTAGTTTCCTATATTCAGCAACACTGAATTTAATATACATACATTTAACTGTAGTTAATGTATACATTTACAGTTTATACTGTAAAACAAGACTCAAATTTCAGGAAAATGTTTCTGCTCTACCAATGCACTATTTTTGGAACTATTTCTATATACTACTTTGTCAAATTATTTGTAACACCTCTGTGGACTGTTTGTTGTGGTTTCTTTCCCTTGTGTTGGTTTAGCCCGTATAATCATTGGTTAATTACCCTCATTGTGCTCACCTATCTGCCCCCTCTTATCTGCCCTATCAGTTTCTTGTCTCGTGTATTCCTAGTATGTCGGTTATTATATGAATTTACCCTGAGTGTGGTCTCTCTCTCTGCCTTGTTTTCGTTACATTAAGATCCTTATTTTGTATCCTTTGTTCATCCTCGTCTCCTTCCTGCCCCCCCACACCTGGACCGACAGAATAACCGACCCAAAAGGAAGTATAGCGGCCGTCTACGTCTTTCCCCTCGTCTTGTTTTCCCCCGGTTTTTGTCATTTTTTATTTTTTGTATGGATACCCCACTTCCATTCCTCCTGCTGTAGCAGGGAACGCTCTCTTGAGGACCCACCCATGAATTTCTGTCCCTGGCTCACCTCACCACTCCCCGGTACACTGCCTCCGCACGTTCTCTAGGTTGACTAACCGCCACACAACTAGCGCAGTGGCCCGGGAGGTCCTCGAGAGAGCTTCAACCACCTTCGTCCCGAGGTGGTGCTGGTGTCCTGCAAGTTCCAGCTGACCGTGGACATCGCGGACACCAACACCAGTCCCACTCAGGTCCCTGAGCCCAGCCCACCATCTCCCCTTGGTACGGAGCATAAGCCTGAGCCCACCGCTGACGGAGAGCCATTTCCCACTGCGATCCACGAGCCGGAGCGAAGCCCCGCGGCTGAGAAGAGGATCGCCTCGGAGATTAAGCCCAACACGTCAGACCAGGTGCAAGAGCCGGCGACAGTGCCCACCAAGAGGGAGCACACCCTGGACGGTGGGAGTGCGGAGGGGAGCTCCAACTTCTGCATCACGGCTTCGGGTGAGTGGAATATGGAGGGCGTTCAGTGCCAAAACGAAGAGGAGAGACCTCGGGATCCCCAGTCCAGCCCAGGAAGGGCACCTGATCCCCAGTCCAGCCCAGGAAGCGCTCCTGATCTCATTCCCAGTCCAGCCCGGGAAGGGCTCCTGATGTTTCGTTTAGCCCGAGAAGGGCTCCTGATCCCCAGTCTAGCCCAGGAAGGGCTCCTGATCCCCAGTCCAGCCCAGGAAGGGCTCCTGATCCCCAGTCCAGCCCAGGAAGGGCTCCTGATCCCCAGTCCAGCCCAGGAAGGGCTCCTTATCCCCAGTTCAGCCCAGGAAGGGCTCTGGATTTTTCGTTTAGCCCAGGAAGGGCTCCTGAGCCCCAGTCCAGCCCAGGAAGGGCTCCAGATCCCCAATTAGGCCCAGGGAGGGCTCCAGATCCCCAGTCAAGCCCAGGAAGGGCTCCTGATGTTTCGTTCAGCCCGGGAAGGGCTCCTGATCCCCAGTCCAGCCTGGGAAGGGCTCCTGATCCCCGGTCCAGCCTGGGAAGGGCTCCTGATCAAGATCTCTCTCCAATGCCCGCTCCTCAAAAATGCCCACCCGCGCCGGCCTCCTCCAGCGTCACCATGGTCAGAGTCTCCCTCACCTCCGCCTCCAGCCTCCAAGGCCCAGACTCCGCCTCGGCCCATAGACCCAGCGGCTCCACCTCGGCTCCTCGCTCCCTCGCCTCCACCGTCACCCATCGATCCATCAGCTCCACCGTGCTCCCTCGTCCCTCCGGCTCCGCCTTGGTTGGGCGTCGACCCGCCATCGCCTCTGGACTCCTCTCCTCTGGCTGCGCCTCGTCGCTCTGTCCTACCGGCTCCGTTGGGCTCCTTCCTCCCGCCAGCTCCACCTTGGTCCTCGGTCGCTCCGGCTCCGCTGCGGATCTCCGCCTCCGCCTTGGTCGGCAGAGCCCTCAGCTCCACCCTGGCCCCCCTGATCCTCGGCATCCCCCTGGCTCGTTGGCTCTCCGTCTCTGCCTCGGGCTCCTCCTCCACCTGCTCCGCCACCGTCGGTCGGCCCCCTGGAGTCGGTGGACATTCCTCCTCCATGGCTCCTCCCTCCGTCGGCTCCACCGTGGGCCGCTATTATAGCTGTGGCCAGGGTCCCACCTGGCTCCTCCTGCTCCGGTTCCCTCCTGTCGTCTCCCTGGTTCCTGCCTCCATCGTCACCTCCCTGGACTCTGGTAGCCGTCCTCCTCCTGGAGGTCCATCCTCCGCCGAAACCTCCACCTGTCTGTTCTGCCTGCCAGCCCTTTGCCTTCCCCATCTCACATCCTCTGCTTTGTCCTCCTAATCCCGCTCCACCCTTCCCTCTGTTTCTACGGTGCGAGGACACACCTTCCGGGAGGGGGGATTAATGTAACACCCCTGTGGACTGTTTGTTGAGGTTTCTTCCCCTTGTGTTGGTTTAGCCCCGGCTAATCATTAATTATTACTCATTGTGTTCCTCGAAACTGTCTGCCCTCTTATCTGCCCTACATAATTTCTGTCTCGGGTATTTCTATATTGTCGGTTATTATGACTGTTTACCCTGTGGTTGTGTGTGTGTGGTTGGTGTGTGGTTGTTGTCCGACTCTCTCTCTCTGCCTTGTTGTCGCTATCATTAAATATCCTTCTTTTGAATCCTCGTCATCCTGTCTGCCTCCACACACCTGGACCGTGACGTTATTCAATCATGCATTATTCATGAGAATAAGTAGTTACTTTACTGTACCTTAGCCTGCCTATAGAAAATAGTGACATTCCATGTGTTCAGCTGTTTACTAGTGGCAACACAACAGTTTTTGCTGCTCGTGCAGGTAATACAGGTTTGAGTCCAGCCTGCAACATCTCCTGATCACATTCCCTCTGTCTGTGGCTGTTTTTGTACCTCATTTTTTTGTCCATGTCCTTTATTTCCTCCCATTAATAACTAATTCTGTTAGATGGTTTATGCTATTAAACAGACCCTTTGGAGAGAACACATCTCAGAGTTAAATGAAAACACAGTTAAGCTTTTAGGAAGTACTTTTTGGAAGACACATCACTAATGATGTCTCTTTAATATCTCTGTTTTTCCCCTAGACACAAATTGAGATTGAGAAATGGAAATTTCAAGAGGAACATCTGAGACAAAGCTTATATTTAACTCTAATTCTCCTTAATTACAAGAGAAACCTCTGAGCAATATTGTCCTCTGGGGCTAAGCCATTTAACACAGTGTTTTTGCACTAAACGAATATCAAATCAGGGGTACAGGGTAAACATATAAGCAGAGACGGCATGGAAGAGGCCAGAGACATATTTTCAATCATGGATTTTTAATGTTGACTTGGCTCTTTCTTAATCAAAATTCTGAATATACTTCAGAGCCATATTAGTGGGACTGTTCATAATGCATAATCTCCCGTGAAGTGTCTCAGAGATGTTTTGAGAGCAGCAGGGTTTTCAGCAGAGCTCTCTTTTAAAGCAAAGCAGATAACTAGCTGTGGAAGGCCTGCTGGGGTTGCAGAAGCATCCCTTGCACCTTAGGGAGATTAAGATTTTCAGTGTGTGTTTGCCGGGGGGTGTCTCAGAGAATTGCGGGTGCCTGAGGGGAACATCACACTAAATAAAGGCATACCCGAACGATCATGAAACGTGGTAGAATGTAAACACACAGAGTGTGGTACAGGTGACGACTAAAAAAAAGAGCGGTGGAAGTGATTTTGTGCCTATTGCTACAATGACACAACACACACCAGGACATAAAATGGAAAGTTGAAGTGAGGAAAAATGTAGATTAATAATGAATGGATGACACACACACCAGGGGGGGAAAAAGGGATAGGAAAAAACGAACGAACATCTCACACATACGCACTCATCTTCAAATTAATTAGTGGCAGGTGAAAGATGAGTGAGCTGTTTCTATCCTGAGCCCGATACCTCCCAGTAGACTTGCCATCGGGTCTATATCTGGCTGCTAGGTCGTTGGTTTGGCCCAGCTAGAATGAACAGAGCCCCCAAGAGCCCTGTGAAACTGGCCTCTAGATGGATATGTGTACATTTCCATTTAGGTCCGGCCCAATTCCCTTCTCCTCCTCTCTCAATCTCTCACATAAAAAGTTTGACGAGGGTGAGGTAAATGACAGAGACATTTACTCAGAATCCCTGGTGTTTCTGCTTTGTTGTCTTTCCACCCCACACTCTTTATAGCCCATTTTTAATTTTTTACTTCCATCTCAGGCTGAATTAAGCACTTTTTTCCATTTTCCTTCCCCTCCTTCTCCTTATTTCTTTCATTTTTGAATCCATTTCTATATATTTTGTTTTTCAAATCTCCTCTTTGCTTTTCTATCTGCTCTTCTTTAATTCCATATGAAGTAGAGATGCTAGGTGTGCTGTGTACCAATCGCTATGAAGGGGGTTAATATTATCCATGTCTGACATTTTCCTCAAATGGTTCTCCTTTGTGCTTTTAACCACTCACAAATGCATCAGCATATCCCCTCATAAATACACTAATGTGTGTATATTGTGTCAGTGTGTGTGTGTGATTTGAAACATTGATTTCTGTAGCAGTGCCGAGGGAAATATCTTGCTTGCATATATACATATTTATATTCAGAACAGAGAGTGAGGCCTTGTGTTGGCTGTCTGAGAGTATGTGTAAATGTGTAGATTTACTTCAATATATGTATGACTAATTGAGGTCAAGATACAGGAAGTCTGATGAAATAAAATTGTCTATGCACTTAATTTGCGTATATATAGTAGGATTAGATATATCACAGTGGGGTCTCAGATCACTAGTGAAAATGCATCTTATTGTCCACTGTTTGCTTTTATGGCAGCAGCCCTTGAGCTGCATATCCTCCATGATTTAAAGTTAATCCAAAGAGCAGCTTGTGCTTCAATGGACATTAATCAGTGTTTTTGAAATTTTCTATTTTAATATATTGTAAAATATCATTTATTTATTTTATAGCAAAGCTGGATTTACAGCAGCAATTAGTTCAGTCTTCAGTGTCACATGATCCTTCGAAGCATCAAGATAATGTTATTTTGATGGTCTCAATAAAGATTTATTTATTATCAAGTTTTCAAATAGGTTTTGCCGCATATGTTTTTGTGAAAATGTGATAATTTTTTGATGCTATGTGTGTCATAAAATGAATAAAATTATTAAGTACGTATGTCCTGCTCTGTAATATACACTAATATTATACTATTATACTAATTATATCAATTGTCAATCTTATTCATATATTATACATAAATATAAATAATATATACAATCTTAATATGCAAATTCTTTATTTACTTATTTAATGTTCTATTAAAATTTCCATTTAAAAAAACGGTTTTGTATCAAAAAAAAAAAAGATGGATAGAAGGAAATGTTCAGTGTGGTCTCAGATTTAGAGACCCCACCGCAGTGTGTTTATGTGGGTTCCCTCACAGCTCCTCATTAATTCCCCTGTGTTATCTACCCATTTACTCTGTAAATGAGGTGTCCCAGGAGTGCCTGTCGGATTTTATGTGTCCTCATAATGGCCCGTGGCTTATAGATTCCTGTTAATTGCAGGAATGTGCCTGAACCGCCCCTAATCATCAGGACACTCTTAATGAAAACTGAGATCAATTTTTAAACAGTGGCAATCATATTTTACACACTTAAAAAGAAACTGATGCGTTGATCTCGAAGGGACGCTTACATAAAACACCTGGAGGTCTCAACCTTCCCTTTCCACCCATCTCCCCCAACAGACGGTTTCACGTTTGCTTTCTTAGGCGTGCGGATGGACGTCTTCAAATCTCAGGGGACATTATATACAGGCATTTGATGATAGAGGCAATCAAAAAATATTACAGCACATGTTCCAAAAGTAACACGTCTTTGGAAGTGTTTTGCTTTATTGTGTAGAGCGAAACTGCTGCACTCCTTCGGCCCATCCCTCTCACAGCGATTGTTATTTTTGGTTACTGTGTGTTGTGAGATAACGCCAGATGTGTCAGGCCGTTTGATGCAGATGTGTGAACCGACTGTAAGCAATCTCCTTCTGCCACCACCCTCCCACTCTCAAAGCAACTTTGTCCTTAGCATCTCATTTATTTGCTCCTCTTTCTTCCCCCAGTTATTTTCTCTTCCCATAAGCTGCTTGTCAGATTCATCAGGAAGAAAGCGAGCATGCATCTGTCCGTTCTTCCTTTTCCAGATATAGAACACTTGTTAAACAAAATTGTGTTAAAACAGGTTCAGTTTGAGCCAAATGTGTGAACTTAGGCTAGATCGGATCCAAGCAAAAAGCTGTAAAAGGAGAACAGGAGACGGATGAGGGATGTGGTGCTCTCAGGCACCAAAGTAGAGATTGAAGAAGCGATAAAAGACTGCTGGCCTGGGGAGCAGTCGTGTACTCCAGATAACCGCACATTTCTGGGGCTCAGAATATTTTTTTTATTTTTTTATTTTTTTCATGCATTTTTTTCACATCAGTATCAAGTCACACTCACCTTCAGCACCTCCTGAAATATGGCTCAAATTAGGACACAAAACAGCCTTACTTGTTTAGTTTCCAATGGATAAACAATACCATTTAGGATAAACTTATAATGTTGGCTTTGGGGAATTTAATATGGTGAAGTATTATTTTTGTTCTCCTTGTTAGGGGTTGTTTAATATGCATTACGTCAACTAGGAAGCTTGCATTTTTTCTTGACACATCTTGCGGTATGGAAGATTTTAATGTTCATGTAAGCTGTTGAAAGTGATGCTGTTATGTTTTTAAAGGTAGACTCAAATGGATTCCATATGGGAGAACAGGGTTGTTTTCCTTTCCCATTCACTTGGTAAACCTCTGTGTGACCTATTTGTCTGAACCAGAGATATTTGTGCATTTGTTACCATCTAAATTTATGTATCTGTGTGCAGGTTTTTATTTATTTGCATTCTTTGACCCTGCAAGGTCAATAGACCCCAAACAAAATGATGAATCTGCGCGAAATGAAAAATAAAGACAAGGCCCAGAATTTTTTTTTAAAAGATGTTCATACAAATGCACAAATCCTCCCGCCTGCAGCAGAAATATCAGCACTTATTCTCATCAAAGCTCGTCTGAATTCACAGCACCAACGAGGATGGAGTGTGCATGCTTACAGAAAAGATCTAAATAATAAGCCTTTTCATTCCTTTAACTGCTTTCTCAGTATTTACTAATTACAAACTTCAACCAGAGTCTGTTAGAAGACAAACAAACACACAAAATACAATCAAACAGCACTTCTAATGAATGTATTTCTAAATAAAAACAAAGCAAACATTTACATTAATCCCCTTGGGGATTAATAGAAGCCATGAAATTAGAATCAGGGATTTTCCGTGATTTTGTAGATGAAAGGGAAGCTTTTTTTTATTTTTTTTTAATAATAACTGGTATCACAAAAATTCAAAACTTGAAAATGAAAAGAGTGAAGCAAATGAAAGAGGAGAGCAAAATGCACAGAAGATACAGTATTGGTAGTTCAGAGTCTGTGTGTGTGTGTGTGTGTGTCTCCATCTCTAAGTATAAATAAATTTTGAAGTAAGAACACCCTCGACACAAGGTTTTCACATATCTGTAGCCCTGAAACACACTCACACACGCTGGACAACATCGATTTCAATGCCCTACACTTCTATTCAATCATGCTTCACCTTTGTTATTTTACTTTTTTAGTTTATTTTCTTTTAATAATTTATAAATTAGACTACTTTCTGTAACTCTCTGTAGTAACCATGCTGTGAGAACATAACAGCGAAACAGCAGACCTCAGTTCTTCATTATCAGGGTAAAGAGAAAGTCACAACTGCTATCATGACACAAAAGTGTTTGCCAGCAATATTACTCTTGATGTTAGTGTATATATGAAAGATATATTCAGGATGGTTTTGTGTTCTGTTTGTATAAAGACATAGTTGGTTCATGCCCAGTCAATATTCCCACATTTTAAAATGTCCCACACATCCCACTCTGATCAGTGTTTGTTTAAAATAAGGTTTTACCATTTCCTTTCATATATTTCAGTAAGTTGCCTTAGAAAACACACACTTATAACATAGTGAGTCCATTTTGTTCTCCAAAATCGTCCCTGGCATGCAAAAACTTTGCATGTTTGGCTGACATCCTTTTCAGTATCTCACAGTGTGGGAAATATTTTCTTTTTTCTGTTTCTTTAACGCACCAGCCGGTCCATTTTATCACAGTGTGCTTCATTAGAGTAATGTAATGGTGGAACACTTGAGCAGAGTCCAGCGCATCAATGAATGTTTGTTCCTTTTTCATTCTGACTCTCTTGATAAATCTTTAATATAAATAACTTGAATTTAAATCTGTATACTTTTAGAAAGAAAAAAAAAAGTGCAAAAATTTTACTTTTAGATGTACAGCAGCTGGGGCAATATCCTTAAATCTTTAACTCCACACCTTATCATATTAGTACCTTAAAGTTGTAATAAATACCCCAGAGACAAGCTGTTGTGCCCCTAAAGGCACAATAATTTCACACTTTTATTTATTTATTTATTTTCCCTGGCGAGAATGTACTATTAGCAGCTCTTTTTGGGGCATTATTGCTCAGGTGCCTGTAAACTTCACTCTAAATAGACTCAGTTCGTTCTAGTTTTGCAGTACACCAGATTGAATTAAAGCATCTATGCATATTTGATTCCCAATGAGCATTGTTAATACTGTTGTCTTTTTTATATACTCCTAAATCGAATTTGTTTTCATTTAGAATTCTTTAAAGTGGATGCTAAGCTTGTGTCCTGAGTCCATTTGAAACCTGAAGAGAGCAAAATACAATAAAACCTAGAGGCTTATGGCAGATAAATGAAATGGAGGCATCATGGGACTGTCCTACATTGTCTTAGCCTGCAGCTCGTACATGGAGCCTGGCCTGATTACTAATCTAGCCTGGGGATAAAATCTGGGCCTCCCTGGATGTTGATAGAGGGAAGAACAGCTGCTCTCAGAGCCTGAGGCTCCTCCGTTCCCCTTTCTTTGATCATTGTTCAGTCTGTATGATGCTACCTGTTGTAGACAGGTAACATGCAGGAACACACAAGCATATGGCACTGATGAATGAACAACACACACGTAGCAACCACCTACGCCCACTGTCCTGAAAAATCAGCCAATACAAACTGATCTTATCACATGTCCAGCTTATTAGCAGAGCAAATGAGCAACTTATGTTGCTTTCATATGCAAAAAAAAATGTGGACAACTCAGCACTGAGCTCCCTATGTTCTTCCTTTTAACAAGAAACTTTTATAACAATGCATTATTCAGTTAGGCGGGAGGGAGGTTTATGGTGATAGCCTTCTGAGGGAAAAATCTCACCATGTGGTCTGGAGCTGTGGCCCGGAAGATTCCCATATACAGTAAATTCCTGTAAATTGCATAAAATACCCATAATGGCAGTGCCTATTCACAGGAGTTTACCGAAAACCATATCTGGTAGTTTCCTGGTCTCTTTGCGGTAAATAAATGGAAAATTACGCAAGTCTAACATGTATGATTCATTGACCCTTATGACTGGTTTTGTGGTCTAGGTTCACGCTATATTATATGTTTCATTCATATCACATATTTCTAATAAATTAAGTAAACTATTAGATGAAAACCTAAGTTGACACTGAATTACTAAAACTGAAAAAAATCAATTAAAGCTCAATGATTATAAAATATCCAAAAAAATGCAAAAAGCACATAATTAAACGAAACACAAAATACTAAAATTAAATGAAAACTGAAATATAAATAGAATCAATTTAAAAATATAAATACTTAATAAATTCTAAAAGACCCTATCATCATTACCTACCTCCATAATATTTAGTTTCTTACCTTTGCTAACTTATCATTGCAATCTCTCGAGAATCCCAATTACCAGTGGCATGTGGAACAACTTGTCAATTGGTCAAGCATCCACTGTTCCTAATTTTCGCCAAATTCGTTGCTGAAGTACTTAGGGAATCTGTACAGTCAGCCAGTCATATCGCAAAAGAGACCCCTTCCGATGATACAAGACCCCCCACGCCCCCCCCACCCAGTACCTCATAAGTGGATAGACAAATGGGTAAGCAGTGTATTAAGATATCAACATATAATCTATCATACATTTTCCGCACAGTTCTGGGTTTGTTTTACAAAGGCTATTCTCAGATCAGTCAGACTGTATGATAGCGATATCAGAGCAACACTGGATAATATTCTCAGATGGAATCCTTGCAGACTTGAAGATCTGGAAATGAATTGTAGCAGCTATCTTGTTTAATCTATATCAAGGCAACATCTAAAGCCCACCCACGTACGATCACAGGCAGGCCATCATATTCAGATAACAGACTTTCTAGGTCAAAACATTGTGTCTGGAATCTGGATTTTTGTCTATTTTCATATTTCCATGACCCTGTCTCATTCAGTTTTCAGCTGGGTAATAGAAACGAACATGTGTGTTTTTATCAGTACATGTTTGAGAGGAAAGGAGAGAATA
>JADLZN010007851.1:0-214200 GCA_018155175.1 Sinocyclocheilus anophthalmus
TTTTTTTTACGATTTATATAGGCCTATTCAAAAAACAATGTGAAAGGGATAGAGATGTTAAACTTGACTAAAGGATTTGTTGTATGTTTTATTATGTGTAGATTTCAGTGTTAGAGATTACTTTAGCTCTATAAACTTCTATTGTGATATGTGCACTGATATAAGAGCCACATTCATCTTTATACGATGGTACTGTATATCTGTGCTGCGAAGGCAATTGGTATGAATCAGGGTTTGGTGAACAGCAAGAGATTTCAGAAAACTGATGATAATAGCAAAAGCCAAACAGGACGTTTATGGCTTTATTTTCCCGCCTGTAAAACTTTATATGCATTGATAGAGAAAGCTGATTTTATTTACTTGTCTCAAAATGTATTTATTTTGGAGTAAGTTGTAATACACTAATAGTACCGTGCCCGCTCAGGGCTTCTGTGCAATGAAAAGGGTAGGAAACATTTAGTGAAATAAGCATTTAATTGCATTTTTACTTTAGCAAGATAACAACTGTTTTGAGTATACATCTTTACTCAGTAAATAAATAAACATAAATGAAAATTACTTTACGCTCAGTGAGGGAGTCAGCTAATGGCTCTGAAAGATTATCTGACTTAAAGACTCTGATTCAAACCCCTAACTCACTCCTGAGGCATTTTGTGAATCTTTTGACTGACTCATTAAAAAGAACCAGCTCATAAGAATAATTTTATTGCAAAACATGACACGCTTGCCTTAGTTATTCTGTGATAGAAACACTGGCATGTGATCTAGTGCAATGATATCTGACAAAACCGCACATAAACACCAATTTTTTGGCAACACAATTATGATGTCAAATTATTGTCACTTAGTTTTTTTTTTGTATGTTTCAGACCATTTAGTCACACTTTAGATCCCCTCTGTGTGATAGGCTATTTAAATTCCCATTCATTCATGAAGGTTTGCACACATACTTGAGCTTTATATTTTGTTTCTATCAGACAGGTTTTGGTAAACGAATACATTTAAGGTTGAGTTCAATCCTTTATGTTTATCCATTTTTTGTTATTTTTAATACATTCTTCTTTGACTAAATTCAGTAATACAGTGGATAATTTGTGTGTTTTACCTTGTAGGCAGCATACAGAGAAAAGCAAATGGAAATATTTGAGTGACTGAGTGAAAATGTTACCATGATGGCCTTGAATGACACATCCCACCACACCAGAGACCGAAGCCTGATACAGCAAAGTTAAACATCCTATTTAAATGCATTGAGGCCTGGTAGATAAAAAACAGAAATACTATGGTTTGAAGAATTTGCTGGCATTTGGGTGGAGCTTTAAAATGTGATTTATCCATGTATTCCTCTGAATCTGTCAGTTATGGGATGAATATTTTTAAGCGAGTAATCTTGAGAGATCTGAAATTCTCTCATGTCTTTTGGCTTCTTTGTTTTTGTTGTTTATTACAGAAAGCTCTAAAGCTCAAATGGTCTTTAATTGTCAAGAGGCCTTAACCCTTAACCCACCAAAACGTGTCCATAACCACACAAAACAAGTTAGCATCACAGCTGATTTCAAGCACGTAATTATGTAAAGTCTGTGGAAAGTCATTTACATTTTGTGCTATACGCCTTTCTAGAGTTTTGAGTATCGAGCCAAATGCTGATGGCTACTTACAAAACACAATTCTGCTTAGCCACCCTGCAGTGGTGCTCCACTGATTGAAGAGGGATGTATATGGAAAATGATGCCTATTAAACGCAGCTCGGTATGTCCCCAGACTGCCATTTCTGATGAAAATGATATCTTGAAAGGGGAAGTGTTTATTGTCAGGTGCAGCCTAGTCGCAACTAAGATTTTCACTTTATTTGTCAAGACTTTGTCTGTCTCAGATGTCAAGGAGAAAACAGGATGGTTTTTCTATATTAAATTAGTCATCATTACTCACATCAAGTTAGCTTAAACAGTGAATTAGTTTCTTCTGCTGAACACAAAAGAATAATATTTTTAAGAATGTTAGTAACCAGTTTTTAGTCCCCATTGACTTCCATAGTATTTTTTCCACACTATGGAATTATGGAATTCAGTGAGGATTAGCAACTGTTTGTTTACGCACATTCTTCAAAATATCTTCATTTGTGTTGAGCAGCAGAAAGAATCTCACACAGGTCTGGAAATACTTTAAGGGTGAGTGAATGATGGCAGAATTTCAGTTTTGGAAGAGCCATCCCTTTAAAGGGGTCCTATTATGCTTTTTAAATTTTAGTTAGTCTGTAATGTTGCTGTTTGAGTAAAAAAAAAATATCTGTAAAGTTACAAAGTTCAAAGTCCACTTCAAAAGGAGATATTTTATTTACAGAAGTCTTTTCAACTTTTCAAAAACTATAATGAACGACTCGTTTGGACTACAACGCATATTTTCCGGGATTTGTCGGGATATCACAAATATTGATGAATGGGACGAGACCTGGTTGAGCTGCACTAGAGAACGCGACCACCCACGCCCCCCAGTGTATCACAGTCAACGCCAGACACGTCGCTTTCCCAACCGGCACGACAACACTACAAGTGGTACATCATCCGGGTTTAAAGACGCCTTCAAATTGATTTGATTTTTTGACGCATATTTACACTGGAAGCCATCGCAGAGCACCCCCGGCTATGGTAAGACCGGGCATGCCCACATTTCCGACCAGGCCGCCGAGTGCTGCAATCACAACACACAATAGGCCCAGCGAACCAATCACAGACAGTTCGTATTCAGAAGGCCGGCTTTCATTGCTACAGGAAAAAATACTTGAGCCGTTTCGTGCCAGACGGGGACCCTCCCCCGAGACCGGGTTGCTAAATAATGTAAAATAAGAGTGAAAAATAATGTGTTTTTCGTACAACCTAGTATGAGAGCCTGTTCTAGTACACCCCCAAAACAAAATCAAGACTTTGTAAAAGAGCATAATATGACCCCTTTAATGCACCTCAAAGTTGGTGACCCAATTAAAGCAACTAGACAAACCAGTGGCACTTGACAATTGTTTCACCTCCGTGCGCCGCGGTACTCCTAGCGCAAACCGTTCTTTGATAAGATCTCTGAAGAACTGGCTGATGAAGTTGGCTCTGGGCGGGCGACCATTCGTGATAATCAAGTATCAGAAAAATGTCTCATCTTCCTAAATAAGATCCCACGGCAAGGTTTGTTCATTAGTAGACAATTGTAACGACGATAATCTTCCAGAAAACTTGCTCTAGGTGAATGAAGAATCTAAATGAATGCAAATCATTTGAAAGTTATGTGGCTATGATTCCATGAGGCGAAGCATGTTCTACCCCATCTGATAATTCTTCTAATGTCATTTCCTCTGGCATTACAAGCAATGGGAACTAATTAGCGTCTTAATTTTCAAAGGGGAAGCAAATAGGACCCATGTGGTAAAACACAATAAACAGCAAGGGCGCGCAAGTCATTAGAGAATGAGAAAGTCAAAAGCTAGGCTTTAAAAGGCTTTTCATTTCCCATTTAAAGCAAGTTTTTCTGAAACAAAGTTGCAGCCACTTGCCGCACAGTTACTCTGGTTTATATTTAAAAGTGGTGCCGTTACAAAACTGTAAATGTGTGTTTAATTGCAGCAGACCCTTCAGTGCCCTCCTCATAATGCATGTCTTAACGTTCCCCCTCTTTGGATACGTCTAGCGATTAATTACGAGATACAACTGCTTTGCGTCAGGACAGCCTTCTATTTGTCTAATGCTGTCAGTCAGATATACATGGCAAAGCAATTACGATAAGCCATAACGGACCAGTGCCAATCAATCATTTCCATAATTAACAATAATTCCAAAAGATAAATGTGAAAGGGATAATCTCCATTAAGCCTTCAATTGTAGGGAATTCCAACACATGCTTTCAAGCCACAGCGTATCTCAAAACATATAAATGTTCCTCGTTATGACAAATGACCTTTTAGGCATATTGCCTCAGCAGCAAAAGCATTGCACTGACACCTGCTGCAATTACAAGTACAGTAATTATCTATACCCTTGGGTGCTTAGTAGACAGAAAGGTCGCAAAGTAGAGGTGTCATGCTTGGAACGAAGATTGTAGGACATTATCATTCTCTGGGTGACTACATAATTGAAATGAAATTCTCACCATGTGGGCAGAGTAACAAGACATGGGAATATGTTAAAGGAGCAGAGTTGGGTAGAGCGTCGGTTGCAGGTAAATCAAATCGGAGGTCCGAAATGTGGGTTTTGAAAAGATATGGGTGTAAAAGGTCTCATTGTAAAGCCGTTAAGGTATGTGGTTATGACAATAAACATCGTGTCGTCCACAGTCGGACCTAAATTTGATTCCTCGTTGTTGACAGTCGCTTTTCTGACTCCCAGTTGAATGGAGAACCCATGACCCCGGTTACTGCATCCAAATTGATGTTCGTCTTTCGTTCGAGTTATCGAATGAGTTATCCCTATGTAGATTCCTTCTGCTGTGTCCTCAGTGGTGCCACCGGCCTTACCGGCCATGCTCTGATCCCACAGAGGTTCGTTCTGTTCTGTTGTCTGGCCCACTCTTCCTCATTGCTCCTGTGGCTCGTTTATTTCTCTAACATCACCTTTGACTTCCTTTTAACACCACATCCATCCCACCCCCCCTTCGGACCTTTTTTCCCTCTCTTCTTTTCTCCTGTTGCCCCCTGATTCCATTTTTTCTCATTTTTTTTTTTTTTTTTTTTTTTAGTTTTTTCTCCCTTCTCTATCTCGCCGTGCCCCTCGTTCCTCCCCCCTTGTTTTACCCTCTTGTTTCAACCACCCCCTTGCTCCCTCACCTGATTTCGTTGCTATCTCTCTGCCCCACTCCTTCTTTCTGGTGTTACCCCCCCATCCGACCACGATCACACAATTGATCATCGGACCCCTCCCCCCCCCCTCCTCCTTCACCTAAATGCAGCCCCCTCCTCCACTTTCATCCCCTCCTACTCCCCCCACCTCGTTTCCACCGCCCCCTTACCCCCAACGACCTGACTTGCCACCCCATTGCCCCCCCCACCCCTTATGCCCACGCGTTTTTGCGGGTTACCAACCCCCCCCAACCACCCGACCTTCCGCTTTCTGGACTTTTTCCCTAGCACACCCATCCATTGTGTTCGCCCACTCTTCCGGCCACCAAACCCTTCCTTGTCACTTACTTATTCCCCCAACCCCACCCACCCCCGTCTCACCCTTTGATTACCCCGATTCGACAGCCCCACCTACCCAACTAGACACCTGATCACCGACTGCGACCCGTCCATATTCCTATTTAGGGCCACTTTAAAAGCATTACCGCACACAAGACGACCGCCCAACAATGTCAGTGAACAGAACATCTGTAAATCTTCTCATTCATAACGCTCGTGAATCCATCTTGTTTTCAGGCTGCATATTCATTATAGTGTCAAGCATTTCATTTCAAGGACGGTTGAGAGAAACAACTACTTCAGTCTTTTTAAAAATGCTCGTATATAGAGCCATGAAACATCAGTGGTGCAATTGACTATATAGCCAGCATCTATTCTAGTTCCCAAGGTCAATATCTGTGGGTGAGGAGCTGCACCCATTGGCTTGGGGCAATGAGAAGGTCGCATCTATATGACCTGAGGGACAAGCTAGTATGTGATTCGCTTTCCCTTAACCCAGAACATCTCTATCAGCAGTAAACTGACACAGAAGCAGATGTGTGCCATTTGTTTTGCGTGATATGTCTACCAGGAAAGGTCAGAGGGGTGCGGAAACCCATCCTGCTCTGAGCGAGCCAAACACCATTAAATCCTGATGGCTGGAAAATAATCACTACCTGCTGGAAGCGAAGTGACACAGTCTCCACATCCCCGAACACATCACTGTCCAGCTCAGATATAGATAAGCATTATGTAATGTGACACTGCGGTCCGTCCTGACTGGGGATTTTAATGAGTTTCTGCATTCACCCTAGGGAGTAAAAGACTGTAAAACACTCACAAAGAGGTGCCCAGGAAGAGCGTTTCTGCAAGTTGTAACACTGAACCGTTGGAGAGAAGTAAAAACACACACCCAGACCCCCCATGCAGCTCTTCACAAAGTGGCAGCCCAGAAAACCAAAAGCCGCACAAGACCACATCATGCAGCTGATATCTCGATTCCATTAATGGAGTTGTGTTTGATTGTCCCTGCCCCCAGGTATGTACATGTACTAACGTAACTATTAAGTTACAAACCCAAAGAACACGAAAACACAACCTCAACAAACATATGTCTGCCCAACTTCTTTTTTCTAAAACGTAACCAAACTGCCTTGTTTAGTAAGCACTAATATATTTAAGCCCAATGACGCCGAGCCCTTACAAAAACAACCAAGCTCCACAAATGGTTAGAACCTCGCCCACTGTTCATTTAGGCCATATGACTGACATGTTTTCATGTGATGTTTAGTAGTGGGTAACAGAGCAGCATGCTGTGCAAAAAAGTGAGACATGAGATGTCTGAGATGTCTTGTTTACTTGAAATTATATACTTCAAACAGAATTTTTCAAGGGATAGTTTATCCAAAAATGTACATTTGATGTAATCATTTCTCTCAGAGTCCAATAAGCTGAATGAAGTTGATGGCTGATTTTGTGACCAACAGGACTGCTGAAACTGATCAATGAAACGATTTGATCAGAGTGAACTCGCCTTTAATTTAGCTGTGTTTATTGTAAACTTTAGAGATATTCTCATACTGCTCATTGTTGGAGACTGTCTGTACAAATTACTAGAGGTAGATCTAAAACCCAAAAGGTGTGTTTTAAAAGCAGACTGCCCAATGTGCGCAGTCGTATCCCACAACCACACAGCCACCTGGGTACCCACAACAAACCACCAACCGACGAAGACCAGCCCCGCAAAAGGCCTTAATGATAATAAAGCCTCCAAGCCCTATGAAGGTTCTGATGCTTCTGAAGCATAAAATGAAGCATGCTTCAGCTGCACAAGAGGTTTGGAGTATACCTGGATAGTAATGTGAGCAGATATTAACCAATCAATGTAATGGTTAATACTTAGGTTTATAGCTTGTGAAGGGGGAAAAAAAGCATTGCTGTGATTGGAAAATGCAGTGGTGTTCATCTGTAAACTTATTAACTAATGCAAGTATTTATGCATTTCCTTTATGAGATCATTATTGCAGCTAATTTCCCCAAAAGTTACCATTTTCCCCCAAAACTGAGAATGCTTTATAAATATTTTCTTTTAGTTGTTTAATCAAATATTACAACATAAATCAGTATCAGCTCCCATTTCAGGCCAAATTAATTAATTAATCAAAGGATTTGCAAACTTTCTCTCATTAAATTAGTTGTTGTTCAGTCGTTTTTGTGAGTCGCTTTGAAATTAATGTAGTTTATGCAAATGGACTTCTTGCTGTGTCTGTCGATTCACTGAAGACACAATGTACTAATTAATGAGTCTAACGTATAAAAGGAATTTGATAATTATGGCCACAGCTTCTGCATCGCCACAAACCAGATTTAGGACAGACAATACACACCCAAAATGAGTATCAAACCAGTGACATCACAGAACACCCTTGCGTTCACGGCTTTTACCCTGAAGGGCCCATCCACAACAACACAAATAGAGCTGAATTACTTTAAATGTTCTCTAAATGTTTCCTCATACTAATAACCTAAACAACTGGATGTATCTTTTAATAATGAAGCTTTTCATTCAAAATAATCATAGTAAGGATTTGTTGACAATGGCGGGAATCAAACAAACAATAGAATAAATTGTCATGAGGAAATATTCCGACTTCATTTTAAAATTACAACCCTCACAGTTTGCAATCAATCCAGTGTAGGCCAAATGTAAACAGTCTTCCCAGAAATCAGACTTTTAGAAGTATAGTGTTTGAACTGCCAGATTGAATTTCTCCCATTGTTTGCTCTAGAATAACACGGATACAACCACAAAATACTTCAAGCACAACTGTACAAGACCAAGGATCATGACTCCAAATAAAGAATAAATCTTTTTATTCAACAAATCACACTGAACTAAACTAAAACCCATTTAAACTAAGACATCAAATCTGATTGCACTGATTTAACCAAACATAAGAAACATGTGTATCTGTTCTTTGATATATGACTAAGCTCTGTCATTTTTAAATGCGCACCAGTTGTTCTGAAGAGCAATTATTGAGTCAAAGGAAAGCATGCAATGCAAAAATTCTCAATTTAACCCTCATGTTGTGCTATGGTCATTTTGACCCAAAGAGGATTTTCTTTCCCCCTAAAATGTTAACGTTATCGTAAAGGACTAAACTTACTGAATTTGATCATAACAACCACTCAAATCTGAGGTGCATCAGTTCAGATCAACGAGGCCTATGATTAAATCAGTTCAAAAAAAAAAAACAAAAAAGACATGTACATCACTGGCTAAATGAAAGAACAAAAAGACTGAATCTAAGATTTGGTGATAATATAATCAGAGATTTTAATAATCTTATTAATCAGAGATCAGATCATTTTAAAAGGCTGGTTATTTTTGACCAGCAACACCAAATTAAATATTTTTTATTTCATTTTTTTTAAATGCTTGTTAAACAAATGTAACCAAACTACAGCTTTATATAAAACATATTTCTGTATCCTTTCTGAGTAAATACACTTGGGAATTACTTTTAATAATGGTTAACTTGATCATAAAAAAAATCTAATTTACATGAGAAGGGGGATCACATTTATATCCAAATCGTAATTAATGGATCCAAATCGTGGAATGAAAACCAAACCCCAAGGTGTAGCTATAAACTGCTTACATCATCTGCATTCAGTCGGGTTTTCTGAATAGGTGTTTTACAGTACATGTGGGATGAGTTTGTTTCATCATCAGAACAGATTTGGAGAAATATGGAATTATACCACTTCTCACTGGGATTCTATGCAATTGATAAACTCTGGCCCCAATTTGATAGACTAGACAGGGTTCCTCAAATCTTGCCCTGGAGGTCCAATGTGCTGCAGAGTTTAGCTCCAACCCTGATCAAAATCACCTACTTGTGATTTTCTAATGATCTTGAAGACATTGGTTAGCATGCTCAGGTGTGTTTGAAAAGGGTTACAGCTAAACTGCAGGGAAGTGGATTTTGTGGGCCAGATTTGAGGATCCCTGACCTAGAATATCAAAATCAACTGCGGGCGGAAGATCCTTTTCCTATTTAGCGCCAAAACTCTGGAATAATCTACCTAACATTGTTTGGGAGGCAGACACACTCTGTCAGTTTAAATCTAGATAAAGTCCCATCTCTTATTCAGGCGACCACATAAAACACTTACACATTTCTATTATTCAAATCTGTTAAAGGATTGTTAGGCTGCATTAATTAGCAGTTAGCCGGAACCAGGAACACTTCCAATAACACACAATGGCATCTATGCTAATATTAGTCTATTTCATTCTTATTCCGAAGTCACTGTAGCCACCCGATCCAGTCCGTATCCATACCAGATGGTGGATCAGCACCTAAAGATGACCTCTACAGCCCTGAATGTCAACGGAGACCAGGACAACTAGATGAGCCACAGAGACAGAGCCCCAGTGAAGACCTTGTCTCCTAGACGGCCATCTGGACAAGACCATGGGAACCAGATGAGTCCTCTACACAATCTAACTTTGCTGCAGCACGGAACAACCTGCTGGTTTGTCTGGCCCGAGTAGAACTGGCGATCACCAATGGAGTTTTGTTCCTGCCGCTGTCGCCTCTGGCTTGCTTAGTTGGGGACACTTAGTTCCCAGCGATATCGTCGACTTGACTGCACATATACTATTTAAACTTAACTGAGCTGGACGATGACATCACTGAATTCAATGATGAACTGGCTTTAACTGAAAAATGAGTGTTTACTATTGTCATTTTGCATTGGACACAGGGACGCGGTTGGACACAGAGGAGAGGAGAGGAGAGAGAGGAGAGGAGAGGAGAGGAGAAGAGAGAAACATGAAAGGCTGAGACTGCTTCTATGTCCTTGCATGCAGAAATGTGATTTACAAAGCCATCATGGCATGCTAGTGACTCAGTGACATCCCGCATGCAGGCGGGACAGAAGAAGACTGCCTGGGCAAGCAAACCATCAACAAGTGACAGAGCGAAACTGTGACGTACGGCTTTTGATGGACGTATTTTTCAGGCTGTCATCAAACATGGACATCAGTCACACTGGAACAGATAAATGCTGTGACAAAGGGCTTTCTAGTAGGCTGTGACGCTAAAAATAACAAGAGTAAAATTGATGAAACAATTGCATGCCCCTGCCTGTAAGATTCTGAGCAAGAAAATTTTCTTAGTGTGCCTTGAATTATTCTGACGTCCCAGATCAGATGATGAAGTGATACTTCTGGAGAAAAATTACCAACTGTGTGTGTATTGTCATCTCTTTCTAAATGTATTCAGGCTTGTCCATGTTTCTGCTCTAAAAAATCACTGGCAATAACTTTTCTGGCCTGTGGTTGAAGAAATTTGAGAGCATTTGATTTATTTAGTAGTTTCTTTGTGTCTAGGTCATGTTTTCCGATGGACCTTGACACAAAATTTTTCATGTTTTGTTTTTTTACATGTGGTTCCTGTGCTTCAAATACTTGCTAAAATTTTCCTATTGTTTCTTGTTTTATTAGTATTATTTTTACTTGGTATTATTTTAATGATTGTTTTAAACAAAAATACATTTTTAGATTAAAGTATCATAATATTAATGCCACATTAAGTGCAACGTTTGCATTGGTGCACTAGTAGAGTGCAGTACTTAAGTTACAATGCTTTTGGGAAACAGTTTACATTTGCTTACATTGCCTTTGGAAACAAGGCTCAGGATGGCGTTATCTACTTTACTGTCTGCAAAGCTGCATGTTTTGGAATCTCAGAGTGCAGACAGAAGCAAATGTGCATGGTGCAAATTCTACTAAACGCAGAACACTTGTTTACATCAGAATGTCACATTAAAAAAGCATGAGATGGAAAAGAAGCCCTTAATTACTAGGACTTAAGATTAGCTTGTGCAAGTTAGAATACCCATCCATCTGTGTAATTACATATTTAAACTTTCCTCAGAGCTGTCAATCGTTACTGCCTGCGGCTTTCACCAAAATAATACATTAGGCCCACCAGTCTCCATTCGCCCCCATGCATATTGGATATGCTGATGGATGCAACGCAGACTCTGTCACTTCCTGGAAAACATATTACAAGGAATTATCCATCACTCACGAGTCAGCACCTTTTTGTTAACATCTCCAGCTAGTCAAACAACCTCTAACAAATGTTATGGATTCCAAAAGTCATTATGAATAATGACAAGGATTCCAGAAGATTCCCTTTATCTCCCTGTCCTTTGGGATGTGAGGCTAAGCTGATTAATGGAGAATCAGTTTAACTTCAATATGACAAGGCAATGGCAGGTCATTTAGATGTGAAAATGGCTGCTAGGATTTCTCCACGAGTGCCACCCAGCTGAGATAATGGTGTTTGCGATAATAGCTGACAGGATGCTTTTTTCCAGGATCGGTGATCTTTGGATTCGACGTTACAATGCCAAAATCGAGAGCGCAGGCCTGTCAAATGGACTATTCCACTATTTTTGTTAAATGCTATTCTTGTAATAATAAAAAATGTGCTGCACTGTATTTCTTCTTTTTTATGCCTCCATTAGCCTTGAATAAGTGCTTAGAAATCACGGCTAGCATTTAAGTCGGAGCACTTTTGCCTGTAAATGTCTCCACTGCACTCATCTTGACATTAATCTACGTTTCAATCATGTCCGGGGCATGTGCTTGTGAGAATAAGCAGCTGATTTTTCTGCATTTTTTTGAGGGGCATTCATAGTTCAACCCACTGTTACAGTTTTTCTCAAATCGATTTCACACATTTCTCCAAACTCATGTCTCTGTTCTCAAAACAGTTAACACAGTGATCTGAATACTTTATAATTTTCCTAAACAGATTGAACATTTTCATTAATTTCATACAAATTACAAATCATGCAAAGAATTTTCTCAAGACAAAGTGCACAAAACTGCACATATGGGGCAGAACAACATCACCAGCCTCAAAGGAACAGGCCTGTTGAGATGTTAAGACAGGAGCTTTTGAAGCATGGATTCGACCTTCTTAAATTTTTTTCTCCTATGATGCAAGCGCAGCAAATATGTAGTCTAGATAAAATGCAATGAAATTCTCTTCCAGATGTAAATGAAAGGCAAGATCAATAATTCATGTATACAGCAAACACACACATGTGTAGTGGTGGCCAAAATTATTAGAACACTAGTATTTTCACCAGCTAAAAAAGTCATATATATATATATGATCTGTAGTTATCAGAAAAGTTTGTTTGCAGTTCTTGCTGCTAAAGGTGGCACAAACAGAGTTTAAGTTTAAAGGGGCGATTTGTTTTTTCTCATGGGTGATGGCAGGTGTTGGTGTTGGACATTTTTTTTATTCATTTTGATATACTCAAAATATGTCAAACAAAACTGCCGTTTGAAGAATTGAAATAAACATGTATTTTCATTAGCATAATTTTGCATCTACAGCTGAATGTGTTTTATAATAAATAGAGAACACACCTATAGATTTGATATTAATATTTACTTTTAATAAATGCATTACTAGAAAAAATTGCAGTGTTTCATTTTGCAGTAAAGTTGAACTGTTTGGTTAAGATAATTTTGTGTTTGGATGGCTGTGCTCATTGTTTTGAGAACAAGTACAGTGCATTGGAGAAAAGTGTCAAATTGATTGAGAAAAACTGTAAGACTTACGGAGCACAATGCAACCTCCCCTGGGTTTGAAAGTGTATATAAATCAGAGGAGAAAAAAGGTCAAGGTAGCCTTTCAGTACTTCTTTTTATTGATGGCTTTAAATTTGCTCATTGGATTCGACCGGGCATTTATCAGTTACCAATTACAGCTCCTCAGTGGCGAGTAACCGGATAACAATCTTGAGTAAGCAAAGTCTGTGTGGACAAAACAAATGTGGAGTCAGTTCTTTCAATGAGTCGTTGCAAAATTAAAATTGCTCTCATGAAGTTATAGGGTTATTCGTCACTAATAATTCAGATTTTAATTTCCATGGCTGTGTCTCAGTGGGAGTGTACTTTCTGTGAGAATGTGGCATGATGGAAAGGTCGCAAAATGGTTTTATTCAAAATTCCCAGACTTTAAAATAGCTACTGAATGAGATGGATTTTTTTGTCTAAATGTAGCATGAGCGCACATGAAAAAGTTGGTTGTTCTTTGCCAACGCTGTGGTTCAGAGCCTGTCTGTATGTCTGTCTGTTGAAATTGAAGAATTTGTTCCACTGTAATTTATGAATCTGATATATTAGAACAATTCTTTCTTTATTTCCATCCATCTGTCAGTTTAGGGTTATAAGGTAAGGCCTATAAACCTTCAGACATCAAGGTTTTTTCCAATTTTTTCAAAACTTTAAAATATGTTTTGTCGAGTCAATTCTCAATGTTTGATTTGATCAACTTTGCTTTTGTAGTTTGAAAAAAGCATCCTATTTACTACATGAATTCTAATATCCTAACTGAAATTCAGAAGTTGAAGTCATTCTTAAATCAGTTCTAAATGCTGCACAAGCTTGCAGATAACCACTGTGTGCAAAATGTATATTTGACCAAACTATTATACTTCTTCATATGTGTTTTACTCTGTTTAACAGTTATGATATGGGACTACATTATACAATGAATAAATGAGCACATTAATAAGCAAACAGTTTACTTCCAGCATAGGCAATAAAGGCATTTAGGGATGGAGACAGCACTCTGACCCACGCCTCATATTTGGGGCAGATTTATCGGATTGCACCCGCTCTCTGTTCCGCTAGTGCCTCTCATTGAAAATTAATTGTGAATCTCTGTGTGTTTTGCTTTTCTGCCCCCTCTCACTTTGGCTGCTGTCTGTCCGTTCTCCATAGAAATAGTATAATCAGTCTGCTCATAAACAAATGTCTTTACTTGCTAAATGTGGGGGAGGGATAATAATAATGCTGTACAGTACAGGTGAAGTTAATCAAAGTAGAAAATAAAATACTAAATATACAACCACTGGCATTAAGTTTCTTAACACACAAAATAAGCTCCTTTCGGATTTGAAACCTTTATCCTTCATTAAGAACGTAGCACTGTACCAACTAGCAGCCGTGTAATGCTATTGCTAATCTTCTGTTTATATTTTAATTTAAGATGCATCATTTCCCTGTCTTTGATTCGCAATTCTCAGTTTTATTTTATTCTGAAAGTATAAGATTTATATATAAATATTTATTTTCAATGTTTCATGAAATGTTCAGGTTTCATGTTTTGGGGTTATAAAATTTTCTAAAATATAAAATTCGAAAATTTATTCTGAATAGCCTCATACTATATATATTTAGACCCCTTCAGGGAGCTTTATATATTTTGGACAATGACTATGTATTTTTTTATACCCTGTCTGTAATTAGAATCATTTGCAATGAATGAAACAATGTTGTATTCTATATCCGTAACACTAAATAATATTGTATAATAATGCGGCTGGTCTTCTAGATATTAGCTCTTTCCGTTTGTGACTTGCTTCACTCAAGATCATGAAATTATGGTGAAACTGGATGTGGTCACTGAGGGACAAGCAGACTGAGAAATCTGAATTAGGCCTCATTTGTATGCAATTTAAATTCTTTTTGGCCCGTCTTTGAAATGGCTAGTTTTCGGACTCCGTAAGAGGATTAAAAGCAAATAAATTTGTGTCAAACTGGGAGCTTGGCTGATGGCCATTCACTTGCATGTCAGATTTAAGTCTAGGGCTCTGGACTCCTGTCGGCATTGGGTGCAGGCTTAGCATGGGATTTAAGACTCTTTTGCTGCAACTTACTACTGTCCTAATACAGAATCACTTTTAATCTGACATTATGTGAGAACTGTGGGTGAAAACACATCCATATAGGCTGTTCAGGACTGGAAAGCACTTCAGTGCAGACACACTTGACTAATACACCTTTTGTGTATATGCTTTTATTGTAGAATTATCAAAGTATCTTTTTCATGTTGCATTTAACAGCACCCTGACATAATTTTCCTCTTTTTTCAGGACTTACTTTACCTACTTGCTTAAAGGGGGTCATATGATGTTGCTAAAAAAAAAATAGTGTATTTGGTGTAATGAAAATTGTTTATGCGGTTTTAAGGTTAAAAAAATCACATTATTTTCCACATACTGTACATTATTGTTTCTCCTCTATGCCCTGCCTTTCTGAAACGCGACAATTTTAACAAAGCTCATCAGTCTGAAAAACGAGATGTGCTCTGATTGGCCAGCTAACCAGTTCGTTGTGATTGGCCGAATACATCAAGAGTGTGATGGAAATGTTACGCCCCTCAACATACTGTTAATGCCGTGTCCGGCCAGAGCGACGAGACAAAAAACATTAAAACCCATTATAAAGAGGCATTTGTTGCATCCAGTGGGGACATAAGTCCTGAATATAATGACTTATACTGTCTTTCTATGCGTTGCGTTGCGTTGCATTGCACCGCGTAAACATAAAACCATGTCTGCATTTGTGATCGGAGAAATTACAAACAACAAGCGCTACTCTAAACTGCTTACAACTCGCGTTTGAATCATCAGTGGCACATCCTTTAAATATAAAAAACGTACTTAAAATCTGTGAGTCAGAACAGCCGGCACTGAAGTCTACTCTACCAGGATCAGGAAACATTCCTCCATAAAATGCGCTGTCCTTTTTGGAAGGCCAAAAAGTAGCTTCGCTTCACACGAAAAGCACAGGCCTTCACGACATGGCGGATAGCAACAATACTACAGCGAGAATCAAAGTTAAGCCTTCTTTCTTTGCATGAACAATTGGGCGGCGTTGTGCAAATCTTACCACATTGTGACGTAGACGTAGGGGCATGTTAGAACGAGACGTTTTAGGTAGGCGTGGTTGACTCTTAACTTTTATAAAGAATATCTCTTTGGATTTGAGACTTTAGTCTTTGCACTTTACAGATCTTCTTTATGTTCCAAGAGCTTGTAACACTCCAAAGAGCAAGGAAAAATTTAAAATCGCATCATATGACCCATTTACTTAAACACTATTTGGTTCATAATTATTTAATATTCTGCTTAAATGCTTATCTATCTCTCATCTATCATCTATCTATCTATCTATCTATCTATCTATTATTTACTAGCTTGCATAATTCCACCTCATCTTTCCTATTGATCACATTGCAATTTTGTCCCATAATGCGATGCATACAAAATTCATTCCATCTCCATTACATAAAACACAAAATGTGATTAAAACCTTTATGAAAACTAGTAACCTCAGAGTGGCCTCAGTGGGCCACAGGCACTAGAGGGTCCTCGTTTTAAAAAGTTCAAAGTATTGAATGATTTTCTGACATATGAGAAACGTGCCATAAAGAGATGTATGTGGTTCCATTCACAAGGATCAATAAATACACCAACTTAGGACATTTACAAGGTTTTCAGATTCTACTGAAGACCCCATGGAGAATATTTTTAAAGCTGTATTTTAACTATCAACCCTTTTCAGGAGTCATTGTTAAAAGGAAACACTTCTTCAAATGCTCTGCTGCAGAGTGTGAGAGTATGCGCTACATTTGAAATGCCGACGTGCCTCACTGTCTTTTATCACACTACTGCACATTACTAACTGTGGGCGAACAGAGAAAGGGTTGGGAATAACAAACAAAGTGTCTGTGCTCTTCATACGTTTCGGGAATGCTGGGGGTTGTGCGTTAGTGACAGAACCAGCAAACATGAAAGAGACAAAAATTAAGACACATCAGGCAAGTTTGGTAAGAATTAGCAGATCAAAGGAGAAAGGCAGGTAAAGTTTTTAGACACATTTCCACTCTGTGTGTGGATTCAACATAATGTGAATAAGAACTGATATTCCACTCTGTGTGTGGATTCAACATAATGTAAATAAGAACTGATATTCCACTCTGAGTGTGGATTCAACATATTGTGAATAAAAACTGATACTGGAGTGTGGTAGAAAACTTTTTTTTTTTTAAATGCTGTGGCATGATGAATGGGGTGTTAAAGGAATCGTCTAAAAATTAAAAAAATGCCATTATTTAGGCTTTCAAGCGTTAACAAAAAGGACAAAAAGCATAATAAAAGTATCATAAAGGTGGTTCATACTTGCATGCATAATATTCCAAGTCTTCTAAAGCCACACTGTCAGAAGAAAAAAAAAGGTACAAAAGTTGTCACTAGAGCGGTACCTTTTCAAAAGGCACACCTTTGTACCTTATTTACCACTAAAAGGGTGTATTAGTACCGCAAGTACGCATATCTTAAAGAACTCACGAGAGAAGAACCAATGTCCAATTGGTAAGTGAATCATTGTTTTGAGTCAGATATTTTCAATTAATCAACTGATGCAAAATAAAAATGGTCTGATTGAAAAAGTGATTGAAAGCCATACTGGTTTGAAGCAATGTGAGAGTTAGTACACTTTTGGGTGAACTATCACGTTATATCTTTTAAAAGATTGTACTAACAAATGTGCTTTTGTTAAATAAAATCTAGTGTTTATAACAAATTTTATATTCAGTCAAGGTATTTTTTGAGTGTTAGAGTCTGTCTAAGACTCTCAGATCATTAGTATTTCAGTGCTTCGTTGTTTGGATACATAATTTCTAATTGATGCAGAGATCAATACACAACCTGCACTTAATCTAAACCTCTTTTCACCAGTTGTTGTATCTGTCAAACAGGCACAGCTTAACATTCCCAATTTTCTCTTCACTGTTACAGATCTCCACGTGAGCAGGAAAAACAAATGCCATCCAGCATTTTCACTGACCCATGAGTTGTGTGGGACAAACAATATCAGAAATATACACCAAACACTGCCAGACAGAATGTCTGTAGAGAGAATTTCCATATTTCAAATTCTGGATGTATTCCACAGTGTCTCAACAATCATATCTGCATCAAAAAAATACTATTTTTTTGCTCAGCATAAGCACATTTCTGCCAGCTTGCAGCAGAACGGTGATTGTGCCAGTCTGTCTTGGATAAAATGTTATTTGAACCAACACAGTCTCTCATCTATACTGTCAGCTTAAGAAGCTTACAATTGACCACACACATTTATTGACAAAGCCCAGTGGATCTGGAATAGTTTAAGTTATGCGGTTGGTGTAATTGGGTGCTTAAAAAGTTAATAACTTATGAATTAAAGCACTTGTCAGCTTTTCAGTGTTGTGTACATAATCTGTGGCCGGGGCCTAGTGAGCATGAATGTTAATGACAACTATGGGGACTTAATTAAATGATTTTCATCCTTTAGAGTGGCTTGAGTTTCAGCTGAAATGTGGTCCAACAACATTTTCAAAGTTAACTTGGGAATAAGTAAAATATGCATGTAAAAAAAGCATTCAGTAGATGCCATCGTTTATCATAAGAACAGATGCCTGAGGTGTGCTTAAAATTATTATTATTATTATTTTATGTGAACACTTTTTTGTAATGCATATAGCAAGTATAGGCAAAACTGGGAACAAGTGGGAATAAATGTTTACCCTTCTCACTTATTGGTCCTAAAAGCATTTGCAGTAGAAAATGTCAAACTCTGTTTGACATCAAAATTTATTTTGTCCAACTTTTACCTCTCAGGCAATAAGCATTAGAAGATTTGTTATGGCAAATCTGTCTCTGGACAAGATGCTTTGTCTTCAAATGATACAAAAATATGACAGCATGTTCATCATTTTTAATTTTAACCATGCCAGTCTGGCACATATTGGTTTGGTTCAGGCAAATAGCTTTTGAAATAAATAAATTATAGAGGCTTTATATTGCTTTTGGTATCACTCAAAGCTAAACAGACAGTGGTTGGCAGGAATCGAGCACATCTGAAACCATTATTTGCCATTCTCTCTTGTGGCCACCCAAAAACAAACTACAAAGGAAAGCTCTGCATCCCAACAGGGTGCTGAATAGATTATTCTCTCCCTTGGCACCTCATGAACCTTCCACTACCACCCTAGTAAACAAGCCTACAACGGCAATTGTCTTTCGCTATCAACGACATAAGTAATAATGATGGTAATGATGTCTATTCATTGGAGCCAAGATGGCTCCAGTGGTACGGAGCGTTTGTAAATCAGAAGCGCACCTCCCTGAGCTTCACATGGGCCGGGTAGGAAGCGTGGCTGCTGAGACCATGATAAGCCCCCCACCATGGCACCATTCTGGACAGTAAAATCCCTTTGCCCTGGGTATTGCCAGTCTGTGATAAGATAGTATGAAGCATCGAAAAACAGCCCAGGTATTAACCTGCCCATCTGTTTCTCAAAAGAATGCTGGGAAGCCCCAGGAGGGCAGCGGTTATGGGCTGAATCGGAGGCCAAGCTCATTTTCTGGGCCGCATGATAAGCAACTGCAGACCGTATAGAGGCAGGAAGATGGGCCCATGCAGAGGACTGGAGGATCTTGTGAAGAAGACCTCACAATGTGGGCACAGCAGTGATGCGTGACCTACAACCAAACAGTGCGAAACAGCGCTAGTCCCCAGACCCCTGTTTATAGTAGAGAAACGCTTCATTTAACACAGACGACCTGAAATAGGCCCTCAGAAGCCATGAATTATAATTCAAGATGTCATCTTAAAGGTTTGATCTAAGGTTTAACAATGAACATTACCCCGAGAATGAATAAACAAATTCCAAATGAAAGATCACAAGCGTCAGTGTTCAATGACCACAGTCTGGAAATGGAAAACAAGAGCAGACCTTTGATAACTGGAGTGTTCTTAATGAGATGTCTGGATTGGCATTGTGCGTGTTTGTGTATTTCCCGCACGTGTGTGTGTGTCGGTGTTCATCAGGGGTTGTGTGTGTGTAATCATGCATGAAGAGATTCACTGTTCATCGTTATTTTGCTTGACACTCACCGATGCTATCTCCAAGTAGATGAGAGATAAAAGCGGGAAGGAAAGAAACACATTAAATACATGACTCAGAGTGAAATAGAAAAGAGGAGATAGCCAGCATGTTAGATTGACAAGGGACATGGATACACCAGGGGCCTCTCTTGCATAACAAAATGTGCAGTCCTCACAGGATCCTAGCTATATTGGGCCTTGCGAAATAAGCATAAATATGATGGATCACCTAATCACGCTTAATCTGAGCAAATATTAGCTTTTTGTAAAACTTCTTATACAGTGTCGTTTCACTCTTCTTCTAGACTACTTCAAAATTTCATTATAAAAATATTTAATGTTTAAAACTATGATAATCAATCAAAGAGTATAATAAAGTCCTAGTAAAAAGTAATATGTTTAAAAATACATTTATTTCGTACTAAGTATAGTTCAAATCTATTAACATTTACTGACATATCACTCGATACTTACTGATATAAAAATTATAATTAAAGTTTATTTGGAGTACTACTTGTGCATAATGCACTTTTATTAATATTAAGCCTAAAATGTGTTTTAATGTCACTACTGAGGAGGATTGTATGATTTTTGAATAATACCAGTCTTTAAATCCAAGATATTTAAAGTGTACCTGAAGTAAACTTGCAATAGTTCCACTTTAGCACAAACAAATATACTTAAATATATCTTTAGTTGGACCTCAGCACTACTTCTGCACAATTAAAGTGCAGCAAGTACAAAATTAGTTGTTCCAATCTAGCAGACTTGAAGTATACCTGTTTATGTTTAGTATACCAAAAGGGCAAGTGCAGGGTCATTTCTTAAGCAATTAAATATGTAACCGTCGTTTGTAGTTTACTTAGTACAAAATAAATGTCTTTCAAATACATTTTAGTATATTTAAATTTTCCACAGGGAAGTTGTTAATTTGTAAAATTGATATATATAGATATTAAATTTTTTTCTTTCTCACAGTTTCACAGTTATGCATCATTTTCCAACACAATAATCAAGTTTGCCCCAATAAAAATAAGGCACTTGGAACAAGGAGAACAAGTGTCAGTGAAGAGCATTGAGAGAAATATTAACAAACATGGATGTGTGAGCAAACAATGAAACAAAGAAATACTTTCTTTGAACATAAGGCTTTTTTTGTGTGGCAGTGTGCATTTCCAATCAAGTAATTTAGTAAAATTATGCAAAAAGTGTGAAAATATTCCCTAATTGTGTGTATTTAGTATACATAAATTGCTAAGCAAGACAAAGGAGTTAGCTGTTTTATTCTAAAAATGTGTAAAAAAATTCACTTTTTATATTTTCACAGGCAGAATGTTATCAATCAAAATATTGCTTTGAGATCTGCAGAAATGACACTGTGGCAGGCATAGACAGAAGACTACATATAGACAGAACAAAAAGATACTACAGAATGTGATGCATATGTAAGTATATGAACTGTTGAATATTGTGGTTTGTGTTAGGAAACATTATATAAATATTGTAAAAGATATAGGGAAATGCAAAAACAAAAGCATTAAAATAAATATAAATCAAATAATATACCAGTGCAATGTTGTAGAACCAGCTGCAGTGATATCTTCTATAAATATATGACAAGCATTCTACATTTCAGACTACTGATGTGTTGATAATGGTACACACGGTTCTGTATATTGCACTTTTGTATATTTTGCAATATATTTTCTCTGTCACTTTGTCCTTTTTTTCTCATAATTGGCCAGAAAGAAGTGCAAACACCATATAATGTATTCTATATTTATCCATGACAGCAATAAGGAAAAAAGACATCACAGAAAAGTATGAACTCAATGTACTTTAGACTTTCACCACACACTACAGTTTGAAGTCCCAACACCTCAGGTGCGTTCTTTTTATTTTTTTTTTTTTTTTTTCTTTTTTTTTTTATAACACAAGTGAACTCCTACTTTGGATTGACAGCACGCCAGAAGTTACTTTTTGTTTAATTAAACTACAGTACAAGATTCGCCTACCAGCCAGCGAGTTAAAGAAAACACCCAAGTCATCGGGACAGTCGGCATGCAGATTAAAGGGCTCTTCAGTTACTGGCGTGTTTTCAGGGTGACCACTCAAAGTCCTTAGCGGACACACATCTGACAGCCAAGGGCAACATCTCATTGAACAAACAGTAATGAAAGGGAAAAGTGTCCTCCCCTGAAGCAGCAGACTCCCCAGCCATTACTGTCAGGGGCTGGCGATTGTTCTCTCTTAGTAATACGGTGAACGAGTCAGAAATTCAATACGCTATCTACATTCTCATTAGACGTGTTACTTTTCTAGGTGGCTGGAGCTAGGCTGCTGCCAACGATGGGGTGTCTCACAGTGAATTGAAAAACAAGACCAAGGGACCAAGGCCTAAAGGAAAAGTTCACCCCCCAAAAAAATAAAATATATGTCATCTCGTTCCAAACCCAGTACATGCGTATGTTTTAGTGGAGCATAAGAGGAAAAATCACAGAAATTATTCGGTAACACTTACGTTAAGGTACATGAATACCATGAAGTATGCATATGATATGTGTGAATTATGCATTACTTCATGATTAATATTCTCAGAATTATAGGAACTAACCTGAGTTCAAAGTTCTTCATTCCTGATTCATGGGAGGAAACAACACCTGCATTAAGAAATAAGTAAGGTGAGTAGTACATCCTCTTGATTTATAATTATTACGCATGATCATGATGTTTCTTTTTCACCAAAAAACAAGGTCTTAATATCCATGGGGGATTTTTTAAAAAAAAAAAATGTTTTTTTAAAAAAAAAAGCTATTCTATGGCCATGATTAAAAAAAAAACATTATGTGCATTTAAGACTACTTGAATTATTAAAGGAATATACAAACATCCACATTACCTCATGCATGCATACAGGCTAGAACAGTATATCAATTAATGTGAGAACTAATGTTTTTCAGAATCCATTTGTTGGTCAAATGGATTCAAAAACTGAAAATTTCTTACATTTTAAAGGGGTCATGAACTGAGAAAAAAAAATCTCTTGATCTTTTGACATGTAAGAGGTTCGTTCTATAAGTTTCAGGAGTCAAAACTTTCTCGTTATTCGAAAAAACAGCTTATTTTAAGCCAGTCTGCCAAAACATCAGGTTGTGGAATGTGCCACTTTATGATGTAATAGTGTGGATAAGCACCATCTATGCAGAAGAAGATCGACGCCTGCTTCTACACTGCTGCCTGTTTAGCCCCGCCCACCGAATCGCACATGTAGTGTAAATAATGAGAGAGGCGAATGCAGGTCTACACAAAAACCAAACTATAAAGATGGCTCCGAATACAAGACGTGTGCATTGACCGTGTCAGTGAGAACTCGGTCCTTTGTTCACATCATTTTACTGCAGATTCATTTACAAACAAGGTACAATTCAACAGGATTTTCAGAAAGATTGAAACTAAAAGACGATGCTGTGACGACTATATGGGATCTTACAGTTAAGGCACATACCAACCCAGGCTCATTTGAAATAAGTGCCTCTAAATACATTTCTGCAACATCGTTATTACGTACCTGCACGTTTTGAGGCAGTTTCAAAGTGAAACATCCAGTGAGTGGTGCTAAAATGCAGGTTCAATACGTGACCCTGGCACATTTTTGTTACGTTGATAAAGGCACGTATTGCTGTGTTTTATTACATTGCTTCAGGTACATATTGCGGTGGTTCATAATTCAAATATCCGGTGAGTGTCGCTAAAGTTTAATGCTCTATCGTGTTGGAAATATTCCCTACACCAAATCCAACCCTAAACCTACCCGATAGTGTTAACAAATGCAAAAGTGATATAAAAACGCATTTGTTGACGCAACCGTGCCATTTGAACTTCCTTGTATGCAGATTTGAACTGTTTTGTCAAACCATAGTTTCACGGGGTTCGTACCGGAGCTCTTCATCCTCAAACGCAACGCCGTTCCTGGGCACCACTATCTCTCAGGACCTTAAGTGGGACAATCACATTGACTCCATTGCCAAAAGGGCCCAGCAGAGGCTGTATTTCCTTCGCCAACTAAGGAAGTTCAACCTGCCACAGGAGCTGCTGAAACAGTTCTACTCCGCCATCATTGAATCCGTCCTCTGCACTTCAATAACTGTCTGTTTCAGAAGCAGCTACCAAATCGTGACCTCAGAAGACTCAGAGGATATCGGACTGCGAGCAAATCACTGGTACAACCCTCCTACGCTCCAAGAAATGTATATCCAGAGCAAGCAAAAGGGATGCCAAAATTACTTGGACCCCATCACATCCAGCACCACTCATCTTTGAACTGTTTGCCATTGGTCGAAGCTTACAGAAGTACTGCGCACAAGAACGGCCAGAAACAGGAACAATTCTTCCCTCAGGCAATCCATCTCATGAACACTTGACAATAAACGTGGAACACACAACACTACTATACATTTATTTATTTAACACACGTACATTTTTACATTACAAATTTGCACATATCATACCTGTACATACATAATTGTCTATATTATATATTGTTTTTTGCTATTTTGTACATTGTCTATTTTGTATATTTGTATATTATTCTTTTATTATCTGTGTCCTGTCTTGTCACTGTCATTCGTTTGCACTGTGGAGTGTCTGTCACTAAAACAAATACCTCGTATGTGTAAACATACCTGGCAAAAAAGCTCATTCAGATTCTGATTCTGATAACGTGAGCTACCGAACAAACCTACTGTCTATAAAAACCCATACATATGAAGCTGGATATGTGACGCTAACATGCTTATACTGAGACGATAATACTGAGTATTATTACAGATCCTTTGATGTACTGCGTATTTATGTGTTTTAACCTAAAATGCTACAGCTTCCATCTATGAAGGATGTAAGCTGTCAAACATACACAAGTGTTAGCCAATCATAGCAGTGGTTCGTTTACTTTATGCCTATTCAAACATACAGTATTTAATTATTATAATTGTATTATTATAATTAATAAATAGGCATTGTATATAATACTTCTAAATTATGATGTTTTTTAGTGTAAAAATCTTAACATTATAAGTGGACCTCAGTGAACAGTACAAAATAATTTTAAAAAGGCAGTTCATGACCCCTTTAAGAGTTTGTTATATAAAATATAAATGGCTGTATGCACTTTATATTGAAAGTATAAATGTAATAAAATAAAAAATTGGCTTTTTTAGTTAGTTTTGACATACTTTTGGTTTAAGCCCCACCCATTCCACATTCTTTTCGAATACAGATACAGTAACAGATAATTTTTCCCTAAACACATGCCCTTTTTACTTTTTTGATGGGAATGAAAGGGATAAAAGTACAGTACGTTCAATGGATTGTACTTTAGTTTAATAACATACCGACTACCAACACCCTTCTGAAAAGAACTTTTAGTAGACAAAAACTCCATAAAACATTTTGAAAGTTGTAAGCTATCAAAATTACATGATCTTGGACCTTTATACACTGTGTGCCATTGTAAAGACTGTAAGTCTATCCCTCACAACCTTCTTTTCATCTGCCTTAAATTCAATATGGCATTTAACCTGATTAAGGTCTACAGATACATATAATGGCTTCACTCCTATTAGCTACTACAATGTACTGTATGTACAGTATTCCATAGAGAGTTGTGTATTTGTCTGTATCACTCTCGTTCTTTCCATCAGTCTTGCAAGGGAAGAGCCGTTTTGTGGTGTGGTCTGGCGGTGTACCATAAAGCCATTTATTTACAGCCCTCTACTTGTGCTAGTGTAAATATTCTTCATGAGAGTAGACGCTGTCACCGAAGCACCGCAGTTCATCAAAAACAACCCTTTCCTGTCAAGGACTAATGTGGTGGCGTATATCACGGCTATGAAAACTGGGCTCGCCAAGGGACCAGATGCCCTCTTCAAAGCCTTCTTCAACTCATTTAAATTTGTAAAGCGGGGGGAAAAATACAGAAACAGTTAATGGAATGCAAATCGAGCACACTGCTGTTGATTTCACTTCTCAACTAAATGCTGAAACTTGGAGCGAACTACTACGCTCAATTCTCCATCTAATCAAATAATCTCATTGTCTCCTATTATCTGTCTTACATTCTCTCTGTCAGTGCCATGACTCATAAAGAGCTGTTATGAATCATTTGTGGCTGCATATTTAGCCACCAGTCAGATATGGATAGTGCTACTGGAGACAGTGGAATCTAATTTGATGCCATTATATTAATATTGAGCTGTAATGAAGACTTTTTTGATATTGTAAATGCAGTTACGAAAGGATTGAAAGTGGATTTTAAAGCCTGTATTGATGGTGAGTGCTATCATTGTGAGGTCATGAGCTCTACAATACATTGTAAACCTTAACCTAATGAGCAGAATGAGAATGTATAATACACCCATCTGCCAGAGATTTCTGGAGGTTTTATTTGATCTGAAATATTCATTAGTCGTTCACAGCACATGCTAGATGAGAGAAGGAGGGCGGTGAAAGCGAGACGGATGAAACATTCTGTTCTGACCTTTGCCCGTTTCACACAGCACTGGTTAGAAGTAAGTAGAGTAAGTAAACTGCTTTATTGAATCGCGGTTCTTTTGCATTTTGATCTGCTTTTATCTCCGCTTATCTGTAGCAAATGTGAAGAAATGGAATATTTAAAATGTAATGTGTTATCCTCCTCGCCTTTTTATCGAAAACATTTTTTTGTTTGTTTTCTTAGGTCATTTAGAAGAATAAACACAACCCCTCAAGGGGGGAAAGGCTTGTTCTATTGGACAAGTGAATATGTTTAAAGGGGTCATATGATGCGATTTCAATTTTTTCTTTCTCTTTGGAGTGTTACAAGCTCTTGGTGCATAAAGAAGATCTGTAAAGTTGCAAAGACTAAAGTCTCAAATCCAAAGAGATATTCTTTATAAAAGTTAAGACTTGTCCACGCCCTCCTAAAACGTCTCATTCTAACACGCCCCCACGTCTACGTCACAATGTGGTAAGATTTGCATAACGCCGCCCAAATGTTCACGCAAAGAAAGAAGGCGTAACTTTTATTCTCGCTGCAGTATTGTTGACGCTGCAGCCATGTCGTGAAGACGCTACGTGTTTCGTTGTGAAAGCGAAACTACTTTGTTTGGTCTTCCAAAAGAGGACGATATCCGCTTTGTCATGCCTAGAGCTGATCTGTGCTGGTCGCTGAGGAAATACATCAACTTTCACTGTGGACGAAGCGGAGTCCAGCCCAGGTCGTCACATGTGGTTGCCGCTCATTAGTCGGATCCTCCGGGCGTGCCGTTCTCGACCCCGCCACCTCAGCTCACTCTAGCCCGGCCTCAGCTCACTCTATCCCGGCATCAGCGCACGCTAAGACGGGGCTTCTCCTCACGCTAGGCCGCTGTGTTTTTCGTTGTGAAAGCGAAACTACTTTTTTTTGGTCTTCCAAAAGAGGACACGATAGAGCGGTAAATCTCCATCACGTGCGTTCTTTCACATTGAGCAGCATTAACTACCCAGAGCCGTTGTTCACTGACGAGCTGCGCAAAACCAAGTTCATATTCTCGCGATTTTTTGCGCAGCTCGTCAGTCAACAACGGCTCTATGTAGTTAATGCTGCTCCATGTGAAAGAACCGGCTTTCTGACAAGATGCGCATTAAAAATCGCATTCGATTTATCGTGCGGCGGACCTATTGTATTTACAACTGTTCCAGAACAGTTCAACCCAAATATCCAGATGTGTGCAGCAAATTTTATGGAACACTGTTTTAATGATCATGGGAAGAGTAATGTTAGACTCAATGCCGGCAGTCTGATCACAGTCTGTAAGTACGTTTGCATTTAAAGGATTTGCCACTGATGATGCAACGCAAGTTTTGGGCAGTAGAGTAGCACTTGTTGGTTGTCATTTCTCTGATCACAAATGCAAACACTTTTATGTTTACGCGGCGCGATGCAATGCAACACGTAAAAAGGCAGTATAAGTCATTATAATCAGTAATTATGTCCCCACTGGATGCAACAAATGCCTCGTTTGTAATGGGTTTTAAAGTTTTTGTCTCGTCGCAGTATGTGAGGGGCGTAACATTTCCGTCTGATGCTTGAGGTATTCGGCCAATAACAACGCATTGGATAGCTGGCCAATCACAGCATACCTTGCTTTTCAGACCGATGAGCTTTGTAAAAATCGACGCGTTTCAGAAAGGAGGGGCATAGAAGAGAAACAATAATGTACAGTATGTGGAAAATAATGTTGTTTTTTACTTTAAACCGCATAAACACATTTCATTACACCAAATACACAAAATATTGTTCTTTTTAACAGCATCATATGACCCCTTTAAAACTGTTAAATAAAGACGATCGTGACTTTGGCCCCAGAGAACTCATGAAATGTGGTATTATTTGGAAGGAAATGAAATGTGAAAGCATTTTCTCCCCGAGCATGGCCAAGAAATGTGTTGTAATGGAAGGAAAAAAGCACCAATAATGACAAGACATCCAACACTTAAAGTAAACCTAGAAATGCTGGGCGTATTTAGTTGATGGTAATTAGTTTAGCTTTTAATTTCACTGTTTTTAAAGGTAATGAACTGCATGTGCCAAAACATTAAGTTGGGATAACTACTTTGATTATCTCTGATAATCATGAAAACGTGAAGTATGTTGTTATAGCTCTCCTGTCAGAAAAGTGAGGAAAACCCGCTTGACATCTGATCATTTAGAGATACATTACTTCTCTCATTGCTGGATATTACCTCTGTGTGTGAATTTATGCACACAAGGCCATTCAGGCTCGATTACCTCCCGCTGGGCAAATAATAAGAGGTGTTTTATCTTTTTTATTTCCACATTGTCCTTCCATGTCTTCAATCTGTGTTATTCCCAACCAGACAATAACACCATTCACACAGGTCCACCTTAAAGACAGAAGATAGAGTTGTAACCATATATAACCGAGTTTGCATGAGCAGATGCAATGAGACCGGTAAGGTTCCCAGCGTATTTTCAGGGAAGTTGATCTTGACTGAAAAGGATTGTGTGTGAGGGTAACCCGCAAAGCTGTCTCCTCTTAGCTACGAAATGAATCACAGACTTATTGTAATAGCCTTCCTCTGTCACAGAGCGCTTGTACCTGTCAAAGCATTTAAATTGCAACACATTTCAGAGGGGAGTTGTGGGACCGACCCTGTCGTGCTCTTCCGATGAAAAGACCCCTGAGCGGTGTTGCAGCTTATTCCAAAAAATAGGCCAAAGATGAATCCCATATCCCTAGACATAAAGAACATATAATTAAGGGTTAGCAAAAATTATGAGATCCAATGCATCCACTACTTCATATAAATGGTATTTCTTCTGAGATGCAGTAGGTAGGTAGTGTTGCACAGTAATGCAAACACACACACATACACACATACATTTGAGTGCTCAGGTTAGAAGGTCATTTTCACTTCATGCATTTCATGTGACGCATTATACTGGACAAAATGTTAAACTCAGTCTCAAAAAAGAAGAGATTATATTAAATTTCGTTGCATGAATGGAATAGTATGAACTTCAATTTCAATAGGATGAAGTTGATAATTTCATATTCAGGTCTGAGCAGACTATGACATGTTCCCCTTTGACATCTGCTATTACCAATATATAAACCAGTTAATAGGTTTTTGTGTGTGTGTGCTATTATTTTGTTATTATTTAAATAAAATAAACAGCATTAAATAAAAAAACAATAAATAAAAAACATGAACTCAAAGGACAGGGTAATAATAATAATAATAAATTTATTAAATAGAGACAGAGACATTTGGCATTCATGAATAGAGAATTTGGCATTCATGAATAGAGAATTTGGCATTAGAATTATAAAGTTTACAAAACTGTCAATACTTTTGTCTTCATGCTTGTAATAACATTGAATCTGAACGAAATTATCTGTTGTGTTGATGTAATATCCCTTGTAACAAAAAGGTTCTTTAATGTCATCATTTTGCAGGAACTGACATCATTAAGAAAACAACAAACATCAGTAAGTATTAGCAATTAATTTTATGAATTCTCTAATATTTTGTGGTATTACTTGTTTGACTTTAAAATATTTCATTTGGTTAGATACTGTAAACTGACAGAAAATCAGTAAGATTAAATTAAATAAATAGCAAATCAAATCAATTATTGTCTTTGTGTGACTAATTTAATTACCCGGACTTGAACCCTAGCCTTTTTTCAAAGTCTTTTCATCTTGTAAAATACTTACTCTAGGGCTGGGTTTTGAAACAAATTTCATGATTCGATTCGATTCGAATTCACAAGCTTGTGATTCGATTCGATTACCAATTTGATTCGATTCGATTCAATATTGATTATTTTGGATATATATCTGGTACACATGCAAAATTTTCTCAAGGAAATAAATCTCTCAACTAATGCTGTAAAATTTACATGAGTCAGTTGGTACTATATTACTATAATATTGAAGGTTAAAATCGACTGATTTGTTAAAATTACACTTAATGAAGTTAAGATAAAATAATGAAGTTAAAATAAAAGTTAAAATAATAAAGTCACAATTACATAATAATATTTCAATTTGTTTGTTTTTTTAATATAAACATAATGGTGGCTGTCATAAAACTTGATGGATTTATTCAAACATAAATGAAACATTGAAGAACAGTAAAAATTATAATGAATATGTTATATGGTGCATATATTTAGCAAAATGCCCCTCTCTAAAGTTTTTTTTTTTTTTTGTTTAATCTGACTAATGAAGTTTATTGACACAAATAATGTTTTTCGCCTGAGGTAAATGTGACTTACATAACATTGGTTTACAATCCGTTATATGTTGGTCCTTTTGCGGCGGAGAAAACATTGATTGAGCGATTACATGAGACAGGATACAAATTGTAAAGTTGTAGTCTTTCTTTTAAGTTACCTTCGGTTGTTTAGTCATGTTTATTTTGTGCTGAAACTGGTATTAATGTGGAGGAGATGATCAGTTTACGTGCGCCTCGTGATGCTTGCGTCTGTTGATCAAGACCCTACAGAGATCTGTCACTCTACATTAAACAGCGCCAAAATTACATTTATTGTTTGAATACTTCAATACAATGGACAGAATTTGAAATCTGAGACTTTGTTTCATATTAAAAGTACCAAAGCACATGCTTATTGCAATTTATTGGATGGGAGGTGCGCTACAATGTTCCGTTCATTAACTAAAACAGTCTAGACTAATCGATTCTTTGGATTTAAGAATCGATATCGTTCCATAAAAATTAGAATCTATTAATATCGAGATATCGATATTTTTTTACCCAGCCCTATTCACGTTTCAATAAAAAAAAATTAATTAAGAAAAAGTAGCATTCAAAACTACTGTATAGCTGGACTGACCCAGGGCTGTTGTCTGCTAGACATCCACTTTGCGCATGGTTTGTTGTTTGTGATAAAAAAACTATTTTATACGTTCCCTCTCCCACCTTCCATTGGGCTGCGACAGGCCTTCCCTTCATTTACGTATTTATCTGTCTCAAAGCCCCCATGACCCTTGCAGTTAATGGATTCCTGTGAGAACATGACTGTTCATAAATCAGTAAGTCAGGCTGTGTCTCTGTTATAAATGGAGTGATCCAGCTCGCTCACATCACTCATGAATCTTCAGGGTCAGGGAGGAGCAGAAAAAAAACACGAAAGAGGGAGAGACAGCAGGGGCAATTCATCTGGAATCTGAGCTAGAATCAACTCCATTTGGCACAGAAAGGCAAATTGAAAAGCAAGTTGTTAGGTCATTGAGATGACAAGCCTAGGTCTTTCATCTTCAGATGCTACTCAGAGTAAAGAAGTGCTGTAAGTTGTTCTCATTCTAATGAACTACTTTGTCCTATCTTAAGCTATTTTAAGCCTTTTCCGGGCATCATCAATTTGAGAGCAGTAACTTTAATCTCTAAAAGCCGAAGTGTGGAATTTCAATGTTAACATCCCAGAGAGAACTATGAGTAAGCAATTCATTGGTTGATTTCCCCTAAAAACACGACTGCTAGTGTGATATTGCTTTTTATATAGTTCAATGAACAAAAAGATAATATTGTTTAACATTTTAAGTAATATTTCTAAGTAGTTATACCACAGGCGTTACACTTCTCTGAAAGTTGTATCTCTGAAAGAATAAGTGAACAAATCATTTGAGTGAATAATTCAATGGTCCATTTTTTAAGACATTCACTTGCTTCATTTCAGTCGGCGCATGAATCAGTGTTTCTGAAGAAATGCTTCAGTAATGATTCTTGTGAGTTTATTCATTAATACGTCCCCTTTTTTGGTCCTGATGATCATGTGTTTTGGAATAAATCGATTGAACAACTGTGTGAATCACTCGTACAGTCAGTCATTTGTTTTGTTCTTAAATGGATCAGTGTTTTTGAATGAATTGGTTGAGTAAATGATTCAGTGACTCGGGGCCTTATTTTAGCAAGGCGCAAGTGCACTTAGGGCGTGTCAAAATCCACTTTTGCTAGTTTAAAAAGCAAAACAGGAAAAACGGTCGGAGTGCCCGGCGCATGGTCTAAAAGGGTAGTCCCTATTCTCTTAATGAGTAATGGATGTGTTTTGGGCATAACGTGCAATAAACCAATAAGAGTCTCATCTCCCATTCCCTTTAAGAGCCAGTTGCGCTCACGCCACGGCGGATTTGCTATTTATACGGCGGAAATGAACGAGTCTCCAGAGAGAAAACGGAGCTGCTCATGCGCAAGCAAACAGCTAATTCTGATACATGCAATGACTATGCATTATGGCATGTAAGCATTTTTATATTTATGTATCCTACACAATAATAATTTTTTACATTGTAATCCTTTAATTTTTTTATATTTGGCATGTCTGTGTGCTGCTGCGCGTCCCCGTGTGTGTAATAAGCAGAGTGATGTGCGCTGATGGACCCGCCCGTAGAGGTGCATATTCATTCACACTCTTTAAATAACAAAATACTACAACCATTTCTTAAAACCAGGTTTTAGTTTGTCACGGGCGCAGACATTTATTTGCTTGAAATAGCAACGCACCAACAATGCGCCTGAACACACCTCGTATTCAGACCAGCACGCCATGGGTGCACAAATGGGCGCAAATGCATTCGCTATTTAAACAACGTGGCTCAGGATGTGAAAATGATAACTGCGTCGGGCTAAACTAGCAAAAACACTTGCCGTCGCGCCTAGCTCCACATTGCTCCACTGTATGATGGGCCTTAGTCATAAATCCGTCTTGAATCCTGCTCTGAAGGAATTGCTGACATATGAATGTTTCTTTGATTTTCCAGTCACTTTGTCACTATCTTCTGGTGTACGATAACACTTGCCGAATTATACTACTGGGGCCCCCAAGGATGTGTGCTGATCCCCCTCCTCTTCACTCTGCTGACCCACGACTGCACACCGTCACACAACTCCAACCTCCTTATCAAGTTTGCGGATGACACGACTGTAGTGGGTCTCATTAGCAACAGAGATGAAACAAACTACAGGAGCGAGGTGAGACGCCTGGCCAGGTGGTGCAGTGACAACAATCTCTCTATGAATGTGGAGAAGACGAAGGAGATTGTTGTTGACTTCAGGAGATTGCGCACTCAGCATGCTCCTCTGACCGTAAATGGTGTGACTGTGGAGAGGGTGAGTAGCACCAAGTTCCTGGGTGTGCACATTACAGAGGATCTCTCCTGGACTGACAATACCGCAGCACTGTCCAAGAAAGCACAGCAGCGTCTCTACTTTCCTCCGCAAACTGAGAAGAGCCAGAACCCCGGCCCCCATCATGTGCACCTTCCACAGAGGCACCATCGAGAGCATCCTGAACAGCTGCATCACTGTGTGATATGGCGCCTACAACGCATCCTGCCGCAAGTCACTTCAACGCATAGTAAGAGCAGCTGAGAAGATCGTTGGTGCCACTCTCCCCTCCCTCCAAGACATTTACAACACCCGTCTCACCCACAAAGCCCTCTGCATTGCAGGTGATCCCACCCACCCGACACACAGCTTCTTTAGTCTGCTGCCATCAGGTATGAGACTGCGGAGTCTTCAGGCCAGGACCAGTAGACTGAAGGACAGCTTCATTCATCATGCTGTCAGGAAGCTGAACTCCCTCCCTCTCTTGCCCCCCCTCCCCTCTTTTTCCCCATGCACCACTGAACTCTGACCCTGTGATGGACTCTCCCACTCCCCCCTCCCAAACACACACACACTGTCACTTTAATCAGTCTGAATAAGCTCTTTTGCACTACAAATACTTTTTTTGCACTACAATCATTAAATCTGCACTGTTGTTTACTTTACTGGTTGCACTCTATCTGCCATATGCCTTGTGCTTTATATATATTTTTTACATTTTACCTTATTTGTATAGTTGTATTTTATCTGTATCTATCTGTATTTATGTTCTATTGTTAGTGTTATCTGTATGCACCAAGTGTCTGAGAGTAACACAATTTCAATTCTCTGTGTGTATGTGCTGTACATGTGTGAAGAATTGACAATAAAGCAGACTTGAACTTGAACTTGAACTTCTTCTGTGATATAAGATTTTGGTCAATTATGACCAAATAAGTTGTTATTGAAATTCAAACATTCTTCACAATTAGCCTTTGCTCATCAGTAAAAATTCAGCAGAAATTGTGTAGTCAGTTTTCATAGCACATAAATAATCATATGTATTTGTGCTTCATGCAAAAAGCAGGAAAAAAAAAACTGTTGGCCTTGTGTTTGCATTTTCCTTTTCTCACTGTCATGGACCTCTCACCAGTACGCTGGGCACCTTAGGCATTATTTCCAAGGATAATGTCCAAATTTATTATTCATCAAGGCTTTCTGTCATAATCAATTCATTTCCAAGGGGCTACATTCACTGATGTGTTTTTAATCTCCCCCTCCAGGAACGCTGAACTTCGTCATATCCAATTATACACTGTGAGTCAGCCGTGGCTAGATTTAGTTTCCTTCGCCCTGTTACACACGTGTTTACCTGTGCCAACACCTTTTAATTCCCATTATATGTGACCCTGGATCACAAAAGCAGTCTTAAGTCGCTGGGTATATTTATATTTGTAGCAATAGCCAAAAATAATTTGTTATGGGTCAAAGTTATTGATTTTTCTTTTAATGCCAAAAATCATTAGGATATTAAGTAAAGTTCATGTTCCATGAAGATATTTTGTATTTCCTACTGTAAATATATTAAAACGTAATTTTTGGTTAGTAATATGCATTGCTAAGAACTTAATTTTGGATAACTTTAAAGGCGATTTTCTTAATATGTTTATTTTGTTGTACCCTCAGATTCCACATTTTCAAATAGTTGTCTCTCGGCCAAATATTGTCCTATCCTAACAAACCACACATCAATGGAAAACTTATTTATTCACATTTCAGATTAGGTATAAGCTGCAGGTCGAAAAATGGACCCGGAGGACGGGTTGTGTGGGTCCAGGGTCACTATCACATGTTCCTGCCAAGACCTGAGTAAACTTTTTCAGACAAAGAATGATTAAATCATCATGGTTTTTGCATTACAGTGAACATGCACATCTGGCCTGCAGGGCATAACACTGGATATACAGATTTATATAAACACACTATACCCCTGTACAACACACATTATATATAATATAGATATATCGTAGATATCATATATATATATATATATATATATATTTATATAAAGAAATCGGGCAGATATGTTTCATATCAGAGCTGTCAGATGTATTTGTCAGTGTCCACTCAGTGACTGTCAGAGGCTCAGCTGAGCAGACAGGAGTCTTCCTGTCAGATTGCATGCAGTAGAAAGGCTTACATTCCTCATACAGCAGTGTGAATTGATCACCTCTAAACCACACAGAAGCCCCCCCAGCCAAGGAAAAAAAAAAATCGTGCCAGTAGAACAATGTAGGAAAAAATATTTTTACTTCGTTTTCTCTCCTCGGTTTACATAAAGACACCAAAACTGCCTAGTTTTTTGTGTATACTGTATCTGACTACGTACACTACAATTAAATATATACCTAATAAATCTTAATCGTAGATTTGACAATAATCAATCTGAAACCCATGACTTCCTACAGTATAAAGCACACATAACAAAGTGTATTGAAATGTCTTTAACTCGAACCAGAACAATTTCACTTTTTTTGTTTCATAAAATATTTTATAAAACAGTGGCGATCACTTGCCAGTAAATGTAACTTTTCTATATAAAAAATATTTATATATTTATAAATACTATTGAATATTATATAACACAGATATATATATAGGATACTATTATTTATATATATTTATATAATATAAAGTATTATCTAATAAATATATATATAGTTCCAAACATCCATTATTTTTTATTTCATTTTTAATCAGTGGTTTAATTATTTATGTTATGTTCTTGTAAAGCAACCATTTTAATTTGGGTATGTAATCTCTTCTGTTTCTGTTCAAAAAGGGTGACAAGGACAGTATTCAAAATATTTTGTCATGGCATTTTACTTGGTGAAAATGTCCTTTTAGTGACTTTTTAGTGTTAGAAAATGTTTACCATTTTTCTCCTGTGGTTCTCTCAAGGCTGTGTTAACCAGATGGGCCTTTTGGCCTGTGCCTAGGTGCATAATGTCCAAGGACGGTACAATACGGGGCTACAAAAAATGTCTGGTCTACCTGAATCCCTCACAGTTTTATTTTAGATTTTCCATTGTTGCTTTTAACAGTTATGATTGAAGTGAGGAGTTGGAGCTGACTGTTTCATGACTCCAATACACTACTTTTTGATCTCTTGCCATTTGTAGAGGACCAAAGAAAGGTTACCACACTCTATATTCTCTCTGCATAGCCTGCTGCCCACTGTAGGTCAGTAAAGAACTTTTTGAATTCTGCAGCCTTGCAAGAAAAAAGGAAAATTCATCCACCTCATAACTGCACTAATTATTCTCTGAAGTTATATATTATGTACAGTGTAACAGGTAGAGACTTGTTGAGTCTGAAGGAGTCATATTGAGTCATATTGTACATGCAGAAAGAAAAACTGTTTATGACCCTGTTTTTCATAAAAGGTTGTATGTATCCAATGAAATGTGTAATGAGCGATAAAAACAATGACTATTCTCCTGTTAGCAGAAAGCCCTGTTTTAACAAGGATGATACATTTGAACACTGACAAGCTCTTTCCTTGCCTTTGAGGAGCATGACAGAGTTCCAAGAGGGCTTTTGGGCAACATGAATAATGTACTTTCAGCTACAGGCCTGCTGGATGCGAGTACGTAAAATTCACAAAGAGCGTTGATAAGAAAGACAGTGTTTTGACACTTCATCTCCAGCAGATGGCAAGTTCCCACCAGTGCCAGAAAGCTGGTGAAAAGGTGTCTAAGGAGAAAAAGATCAGAGCAGATCCACTGAGAATCAAAGTCAGTCTAATCAACTGCTCAAATTATGCAGCTAATGAAATGTCAAACACAGAAATTCTTCGCCTTAAACATGTCATCAAAGTGACAATTAGGTAAGAAAATAAGTTTGATATGCCTAAGAGGCTGTTTGAGACAGTATTGCCAAATTAACCTTCTGTGATAGATTTGTGAGGGGAAGCTAGTCATGTTAAGAGCGTTTCTGGGAATGAATGGGTCAAATGGCAGATCTGTTATTCTGTCAGCTGGCGAAAAGAACAAAAAATCGAATCGAACAAAATGAGCTGTCCACCAAGGACATTTTGATGTGGATGGAGAAGAATTTCCTGCTTTTGTGTTCTCTTTCTCTGTCCACAGTTTGAAGAGTGATGATTCAGCACTAAGGGATGTTGGCGGTGTTATTTTCCTTTGATTTGGATTCTCTGTGGGAAGTGCGAGTACACCCATCTGTTCCACCACCTCGTCATTTTTCTCTCCTTTCGTCCTCCTCCCAACAGACCGCTCTCTTCTTCTCTTTTTTAGTATCAAAACAAGCTAGTACACAGGGGTTAAATTGGTCCGTAGTGATCCAGGTGACCATTTGTGACCCGAGTCATTTTTTTATAGACTGAATAAAAAGAGTATAATAATAACTTAATTATGTTTGAACTCCAAACCATTGTAGAGATACAATCATTTGAATAGCGGCTGTGAAAATGGCCTTTAAAGATTCCAAACGAGTTTTTGACCGAAATAAATTTATTCCTGCATATATTACATAATCATTAGACATCACAGACCTGCATTTAACATATGGTGTATATATTTAACACAATGTTTATGTCTTTAGTCATATGCTGTTCTCTAAAGTTTCTCTAACTAATCTGCTTTTTTAAAGTAAATATCACGAAACTTGTTCACACACTGCATTAAATGATTTTTACTCAGTATTTTTGTCTTGTTTTTCATTATAATCTAAACAAATCAAGACTCACTTGAGAAGCATAATTAAGATATTAATTCTTGTTTTCTGAAAAAAACTGAATAAAATGAGTTCATGCTTAAAACAAGAAAAATATATATAAGTTGTATTATTGTTTTAATTCTGTAATAGGTTTTATTAATTTGTAAGTTTATTTGTTTGTTAATTATTACGGTCAAATTAGTGAACTGAAAATAGTTAAAACACATTTCACATTTTAAATTTTGGGCAGATATATCTCTCAACACTAACTGGAATATAGACCTATATTTGGATGAAAATGAAGCTGTGAGAAATAGACTTACAGTCTTAAAAATGGCATGCACTGTACAAAGGTCCTAGATCCCATGCAATTTGCAAAAATCTTTCAAAACATTTCCAAGCACTTTTTAGACTGTATATGCTGTATAGTCCTCTATTGAACACAATGTACTTCTGTCCACAGCCTTGTTTACATTTCTGTCAAAAATTAAATATGGCGCTACCCTGACTCAGGTCTATAATGATTGTATATTTATTCATTACATAGCCTACTTCTCCCACATTCAAAATCCCAATTTACCCCTACTAACACTGTACATACACTATTTATATCAAAGAAGCTAGCACCTCATAAACTAGCCATACAAATCATAATGATGTAGATAATTTTCTGTTTACCCTTGCATGCTTCAATATGAGTAAAAAATGGACAGGAGATAATTAACAGACTCCTTGGCTCCTCTTGATGAGCTCTTTTCATTAAAAGCCCGAAACAAATGATCTGCCTTCCGCATTAGCATACGGCGCAATTCACTTCCGTGACGGCAAACAAACCATTTGCCATTTAATAGTCCTAAAGAGCAATGCGACTGTTGTGTGCTCACTCAATATGTGCAGCTGAATTAATTAAACAAATCAATTAAAACAGCAAAAGGTGACGCCAATTATTAATGAAGTCTTCTTATGGTCCCCTGCATTCCCTTCGGTCTCTGGCCCATGTTTCTGTTGTGCATTCATCTGATAATGACAGAACTGCACCCAATAGGATTCGGCTCATTATTTGTGAGCTTGTGTTGTGAACGCTCTGTAATATTAGGAATGTCTTGTAACCACCTTTCCAAGCCAGGCATTCCATTTTATATTTCCAGTTAGTACTGTTGTGACTAATTTGTACTCTGTGATTAGGCACACCCATGCAGACCTTCGGATAAGGAGAGAGGAAAACACAAAAACAGAAAGTACTTGCACCTTATCAGCTTTTATACAATTTTAACAATCACAAATTCAAGGCTTTTCTAATATTTGAATGTTCCACCACGAATGCTAATGGGAACTGCCCACACATCACTATAGAGCTTAGTCAGCGTAAACCCATAGTGAAATGCATGCAATTACAAAAACTTTCATTACCTTTTAACATTTTACGTCGGCCAAAGCCATGTCCTAATCCCAGCTGAATACCTCTGGTGTGACTTTAAATGCAGAACTTGAGCCAAAAACTCATAACCAAACACCAATGACAGTCGGTTACGTCTGTGAAGGTAAACAGCTGAGAAAGAAATCGCATGTTTAGAATTAGATCTGTGCAGCAGCAATATACAGTAAATAAATTAATAATTCCACTGATCTCTTGTCTCCTCTGAGGCTGGGACTAAATAGTGTTCTGTGCACATCAGTGCAGCTAAAGACAGAACAGTTAGCATCCTTTGCTTGAACTTAGAACTGGTACACCATTGTCACTTGCAAAAACACAATGGTTTTTTTTCATTTTTTTAAATGACCGAGTTGGTAGATGCACCGGGGATCCGATTATAGCACTTCATGATATGTCACTTTTAATGAATTTTGCTTTAGGTTCTAGATTTTAGATTGGACATCAAGGTTTGGCTGGTTAGTACAGTCCCATTAGCTTCTGCTGGTGCAGCAAAACAAGAGCTTTTCGCTCCCTTTTAAATTATTTTGCTATCCTTACTATGCAAATTAAATAATTGCAATTTATTGCATTTAGCAATGCTCTTCTAACCTATCGGAACAGATTTGTGTTCCATTTTCTTTGGTTGCAACCCAAACCCCCAGACTGAATTAATCTTTAATACATCACATTTCAAATGCATTTCAAATGCATTTCATATATGCTAATTTCAGACTATGCTATCTGTGGTTTCATAACAAAGCCTCTGCACAGTTGCTTGATAATTACCTGGCCTGGAATCAAATGTGCTCAATTTAGTAGATCAATTTTGAGGTTGAACTGGGGGCAACTATTATATGAGACAGTGCTCCTTTTATTTATCTGTCAGAAAGGCATTACATTGTTTTCCAAAATATAGATAATATGGATAGTTCATAATTCACAATGTCATACTCAATTAGGATAATAATGATACAGTATACTTGCTTTTAAAAAGCACCAAGGATCGTGCAGGCAAGAAATGAGAAACGTTAATATATAATTTTACATAATAGTATCATTCATATTATAAATGACTAGAATTTACCCCAGAATGTCATAAATATGTGTATGAAAATATATGACTCAAGTTTTAAGACATTTCCATCTGTATTAATGTACATTAAGATTTATGAAACATTATGTAATGTATAATGTTTTTTTAATGTTGTTATTATTATGAAGCGTAACCGCTAATGCCAACTCTTACTGGGCTCTGATAAAAGTTAAAAGGCATCACAGTGGAATTCATTTTCTCTTCAAATCTGAACCGCAAAAGCCTTTTTAATGACCAAAGCTAATGTGACTCGCTTTCCTGTTAGCCCTTTCCTCTTAAAGCAAAACGGTCTGTCCCACATTCGACAATTTCCCCTAAAGTTTTCCACACTAATGAAGACATACACGCTTGTCAGTCAAAAGGTCAAGGCCTGGGTGGTTGGCATGGTTCAGTTAGCCGCCGCTAGCGGTTGCCCTAATGTCACCATTATGGGGGCTAAAAGGATCTTTCTCCATTAGTGACTAAATCATTTCTGACTGAATAATTTTTTGGGATTTTTTTTTTTTAATAAATCAGAAATATATCAGAAATATATCAGAAGCAACTGTCATTTCAATGAATGGGAATGCTAGCCACTAGCTCTCTCCAGGTATTATAGATCTCCTTGTCATCTGTTCAGGTAGTAATTAATTTTCATTGCCACCAGAGTGCTTACAATTACCACTAGCACCAAGAAGTTTATTTCATTAGATGTGGCTACATTTCACTTTGATACTATGCTACATCCTGCCTAGCTGATAATTCAGTTAAATCTTATGTGAGATGTGATTTATTCATTAATAAATGTCCCAGGTGACTGTACATATCAGGCTATTTAAGAGAGTTTCCATCCTGAAGTGGCCAGCGATTGAATTGAATACATTGAGAAAGAGAGATAAATGTCCTGGAAGCAATTTATTAAGTGTTTTATAGACAGTGCATGCAAATGAGGCTGTGATTGACGTAAAATGTAATCACAGGATGTTATACATCAGGATGTGGACATATGGTGTTTAATTTGAAGTCATGGGCTGTTGATTGTAGAACAGCCTTCACATAAGCTTTGGCATAAGAGCTGTCAAAATCTATGCAACTCCAAACCTTGTTCAAAAAGTTTCAGTGAGAAAGCCAAGCTCTTTCATTTTTCGATGGTTACAGAATAAAACTCTTTGCAGCCTTCTGAAATACTTTTTCCAAGGGGGAAAATTTTTTTCCCTGCACAAAGTTTACAAAGCAAAGTCTCAAAGCCAAAGCTTTGTGTGATTTTACTGCTAGAGATCTCAGCATCGATTTCTCTATTATGTGGCTGTAAATTAATAATGCATGCTGTTTACACATGATTAATATAATGCCATAGTGGAGGGAGAGGTAAATCCTTTCACTTAAAGAAATTGATTGCTATAGTCATCTGCCTGTTGGAAGTTAAAACAGTGTTGGAAGAATTAGTTTGTAAAAAGATAGCAGAACATTAGTTACACAAAGTAAGTGACAAGAATAAAAAGCAATAGAGCACAATCCTTTATCGAACATGATAACAGTCTAGTATTTGTCACAGTATGCTGCCTCAACACAGCGCTGCTGTGAATGCTTTAACCTCTTAGTGAATAGAATCTCTAGACAACAAAAACAGAAAGTAGAGCTAAGCAAATATAGAAGCAGCATCAAAGGAAAACTTCAGCCATAAATGAAAGTTCTGTCATCAGTTATTCAACCTCATGTTGTTCCAGACCTATTTATGATATGACTGTAATTCCAAAAAGACACAAAATCACAATAAAAGTGGTCCACAGCTTGTACCCTATCTGAAGCCATCCAGCAGCTTTTAAGTTGTTTTTCTCTGATAATGTCCTTCTTCAGTGAGCTGTTAGCCTTTGTGACCAGCTCATTGAATCAGTGATGAATCTTTCAGTCCGGCAGTTTTTGTAAGTAGCAAAGATTCAGTCTTGAATCGGACACTGACTACTTCTCTCAAATGTGCCAAAGGATAGCTCAGATGAATGTCATGATTTTTTGCGCATAAACAGGCTTTCAGATTCTCCCCTCAACAAGTCCTCAACAAATCATTTGGATTGTTTGTTAAGTATACATTCTTAAAAATTAAGTTTCTTTATTGGCCTACGTCCATGGAAACTTTCTATTGCACAAAAGCTTCCATTGAGTGGAAAAGGGTTCTTTAGATTATTATTTGTGTGTGTGTGTGTCTACACAATTCAACAGTGGTAACACAAATACACAACACACAATAGTGACATTTAAAGTTACAACCAACTATAAATATCAAGTAATCAAATAAAAATTTCACTTTCTATTCACTGTAATGGAATTGCAGTGAACAACCAGTACAAATGTTCAAATTTTCTCCTTTGGTGTTCCACGGATGGAAAAACTCGTACAGGTTTCGGAAAAACATAAGGGTGTGCAAATGAATTTCATTTTTGAGCGAACTATCCCTTTAAGTCAGTGCAGTGCTACAGATAAAGCAATAGACTCCTCCATGACTCCATACTTCTCTGCCTAGGGAAACATTTGCATGCTGTGCCTTTCTGGAACTAATAGCTGTCAGTTTGGCTTACTCGCCTTCACCTTATCTCTCCTTCTCTCTGCCTAAGTCTCTCTCTCATTTTCTCTCTTTCACCTTCTCTACGACTTATTTTCCTGTTTCTCTCACTGGAGACCAGATGAAGCACAGTACACCTGTGATCAGGGATTACGCACTTAACATCAAGTATTACTTACATGCCGTACTGCCCTTGCTAGCATAATCCCTGAGGCGCTGCTCTCCAGAGATGCAAATATTTATTCATGTGTGTGCACGACAAGCAAAAAGTAGGTTAAAGTATGTTTTCAATGAGGTCCATTGACTATTAAAGTTAAACAGTCATGAACATAGTGGTGCTCTTCTGGTCAAGCATGCTAAATATCTCCTGAGAACATTGAATTTATTTTTATAAAGCACTGTTCAATACAAAGCATGTTACAGCTTTACAAAGCCCCTAAAGAGCCCAAGGCAGCTGGGGAAGGGGAAAAAAACACTTTAAGATGTCTAAGTGAATGTGAAAGAAAAATTGCACTGCAAGAACCTTTCTTTTTCAGTTGTCCTGAAAAAATTAATTAATAAATAAACTTCTTTAAAACTATCTATGAAATAACAGCATTTTAAAGCATAAATCTAGTCAGGTTTATGATTATAACAAGAAACATTTTGCCAGTGGGGTAAGAAAATGCTTTTCCTATGCTTTGAGTGTGGAAAAATCTAGGTTTATGACAGTTGTATTCCATTTGCAATTCAGCATATTAAAATGCATCAATAGACTCATTTATATCAGAGTAGCCGCATATTTTTCTGAGATGTTATTGAAGCTAAACTCTACAGCTGAAGTCAGGGCCCAACAGGTCTGTATTCGTCCTCAATTAATGCATGCATTTCCATTTTCACACTGACAAAAACATATTTGCTCAGTATTGCATCTTTCTGACATTTCTTTCCTCATTAAGCATTCATAACCCATAGGAACAGACACGCTGCATTTTGAAAATAATTTTATTTTGGATGTTAATATTGTCATGTTCAGAGTTATTACAACATAATTTTTACCCAGAGGTTGGCCCCTCGTATGAGCAACCCAAAGCAACGTGCCTAATTACATATAATTAAGCCCCAGCATTTTGGAGAGCAATCACATATTCCCTTTATCGTATTACAAATGGGACCATTACCTCTTAACAAGGAAGGCTCATCTCTGCAAATCAGGTTAGAGAGATCCTTTCCAATTCACAGCCCTCTTGTTAAATGTGTCTGAAATGTCATTAGGACTCTTCAATCTCATCTGTGTTTGTTTTAGAACACCATATGATTATAGAAAATCCTCTGCTGCAATTCACTGCCGCTGCCATTTCACAGTGTGTGGCTGGATTTTCAAAGAGGATAATATGTTATATTTAAAATGATTTGAGTCGAACCGAGACGTCCTCCATTTTTAAGTGAGCGGATAGATTGCAATATTCTTTGTGGATACCTGCTGGAGCATCTGCTATTCGTCTCTTCTGTATTAACAAATGACAAATTAGAAGATACGAGTGGAGCCATAATTATTTGAAGTGAAAATCATCAGATAAACAAATGCAGCAGGAAATAAGGTCAGTGAATAAATTTGCTGAAGTTGGCAATAAACACAAATGAGGCAAGGAGACAAGTGCTCTCCCACTCAACATATGTTGGGTCATTATGGAGTTGAAAAGTAGCTGAGAACATACAGTATATATGTACTTATATAACCACCATAACCTCTGTTCACACAATAGTTCATAGTTGGTCACACAATAGCGCATTTGTTTTCCTCACATGGGTGTGACACACTTCCTACCTCATTAATTGTTTGTAATCTAAATAAAGCTATGAGTAAAGCTCAAACTTACCAGTCATTTTCTGCACATTAGAGTTCTGATAGGACTACACTGCTGTTCAAAAGTTTGGGGTTGGTAAGACTTTTTTCACGTTTTTGAAAGAAATCTTATATGCTCATCAAGACTTCATTTATTAGATCAGGAATACAGTAAAACAGTAATACTGTGAAATATTATTACAATTTAAAATAACTTTACTATTTTAATACATATTAAAATGTAATTATTTCTGTGATGGCAAAGCTGAATTCTTTGCGAGCATTCTTCTAGTCAGTGTCAGAAATCATTTTATTCTGATTTGCTGCTCAAGAAACACTTCCTTTCAATTTTCCAGGTCTCAATTTTGTATAAAAAAAACTAAATGAATAGAAAGTTCAAAAGAACATGTCCTTCCTGATTTAATAAAACTGTGTTAGTATTTTTAAAAATTAAGGCCAATTCATCTTTCTTCACAATCTTACTGACCACAAAATTTTGTATGGTAATGTAATTTTGAAGTCTGTAGCAGCTGAGAATGGCACCTTTAAATGCAGTTACCCAAATGAGCTTAAAGGTCATATATTTACACTTTCTGAGTTTTATTTTAAGTCTTTATGTCTTTAAGAATATACAGTATATTTGCGGTATAAGTACCAAAAACCATCTCCATATATTTTTACAGCTCCTCTCTCAGGAGCTCTGCTGATAACAGGTCGATTTTGGCCTGTCTACTTAATATTCATGAGCCTCTCTTCTGATTGGCCTGTTGTTTTCTGAGTGACGCACGGCCAGGCCAACCACAGGTAACTAGGGTCAGCGACGTCACAGCGCTAGCTGGAGGCAGCAGCCGCAGCAAAACAAAGGGTAAACTGGCCTATTCAAACCAGCACAGATTCGGCTACGTAAGGAGCTTAGAATTTCATCTTGTTGTGATGTTGGGTGCCAGGATTGACGTAATACAGCCTCAAATTAAAATTTTGATCGCAAGCGGCTGCCACTTCCAGATAAAAAACCGACGACAGCTGTGGTTAAACACGATAAAACGAGCAGACTGGACAGAAAAGATCGTCAAAAATGCTCACGTTTGCAGCACACACTTCTTATCAGAAAAGGTTCAATAAAGTATTGTCTTTTGTTGTTATGGGTGCGTCTACAGATTTCTTGCTATAGGTTTCTTGCATCTCACGACTATGTCGTGTATGAAATAATGTCTGTGTGCATGTGTGTAAAACAACAAACTGACGGTTTAATAATTTTTAATTGTATATACATTGTTGTGATTAATTGTGGCTGGAACAATAATGTAGCTGTAAAAATAGTTGCCTGCTGAAATTGAAATGTATATACATCTTCATCATGACTAGATAGACACGGTGAGTTTGTCTTTACTATACATGTTAGATGTGATTCACCTCATAGTAACAATCCTGTCAGATCGTCCATCCTTTGAGTGAGAGTGTAACGTTACAGGTCGGCCGATCTGGTTTCGTGGTTAAAGTTAACCTTTTCGACATATTTCTGTGTTGTCGTTGCTCAGCAATGGCATGGACGCGATGTTGTCTGGGGGTTTGGCAAAGGGAGAGTGGGACTGTGGGCGGTGCTCGGGGTGGTGATTGAAGGCGGTGACTGTGTAGTTCTGACATCAACTTTTTACGGAAGTCACAACAATTCGTGAAAAATCACAGCTACTTTATGCAGGCTATGTGAATTTTACTGTGGACTGACTGTTTTGAAACTTATATGGTAGTTACATAGCACCTAGACCTCAGTTATCATGAAAAAAGCCAGGAAATTTCAGTTTTGACAATATGGGACCTTTAAAGACTTTGTGGCAATGTGGAAAATTCGTGCCACAGAAATCGATTACTTTCACTTTGCGTGATTGGGGTGGAGTGTTTCAATTAACAGCTGAATGGAGGATATAAGGAAGCGTGTCGTACCCGAGTTTGATTGCGTCATCAGTAAGGTTTGCAGTAGTGAGAATGATTGAGTGGATTACCGTGCGAAGTGGAAAGACAACCGCTTGTCGAACTGTTGCTTCCTGTGAGCGATGTCTGGTGCGTCGTCGCGGAGTTTCACTTAACTTTTTAAGTGTTACACTTCACGATTGTCTGCTTTTAGTAAAGCTGTTCTGAAGACGGCTGCTCATCCACCTGTCCTGGTATCTGATAAACCCGCTACACTCTCCAGTTTCCTTCATGACTGCAAACTTGGTCAGTACCTCTACACCGCCATTACACACACTCATTCATTCACTACTACACACACACGCACTCGCACAACATTCACTTTCACACATTCAGTGTGCTTATTGTGTTTGCATGGTTGTTTAATGGTTATTTTTGCTTTTAAGATTATTTTTTGATGTTGTCTTTAACTATGAAATTAACAATGTTTAATGGCTTTTTTTTCTCTTTGTATGGACAATTTATGAATGATTATGGACACGAATCTGCCCGTGTTGGAAACTTGAAATTAGCGTGACGCAATTTGGATTGAACTGAAGTGTTGAATTTTTTTTCTCTATCTTCAAACAAGTTTCTTTTTCTTTCTTATGGACAATGTGGAATAAATCTTCCCTTTGAACAGTGTTTCTTTTGACTGTCTTTGTGATTTAATATCGTAACAGGTGGTTTATTTTTGCTATCCTGGGTTAATTTTAATTTTTGTCAGGATTAAACCTGACTGGTGCCTGAACATTTTCTTTAATAGAGTTTATCTATGCTAGGGCGGCCACCACCGTTACAACTTTATTCAACAATTATTCTCATCCCGTCTGCTGTGGCGTGCCGCCTTTGTGGAAAGATTATCATGACGATAGACTGTATACGACGCATGTGCTTGCTTCCACTTCATGTAAACAACCCCCGCACAAAGTATTCTCGTAGCTACGTGAAATTACGGTTGAACCCCTGATGTCACATTGACTATTTTACCGATCTCCTTGCTACGTTTCTGGACCTGGCAACATTTCAGTTGTGTTGCTTGCTGTCTATGCAGGGTCTGAGAGCTCTCAGATTTCTTAAAAAATATACCTTAATTTGTGTTCCGAAGATGAACGAAGGTCTTACGGGTTTGGAGCGACATGAGGGTGAGTAATTAATGACAGAATTAAAAAATTTTTGGGTGAACTAACCCTTTAAGGCAAGTCATTTCACTCGCCAGCCATCTTTGAAATGCCTCTCAGGCATGCAAGTTCACCAAGCTTATGATTACATTTCATATTTGAACTCACTAATGAAATCTGACTATAGCATCTCATTAATGTTGATTCTTTTGCTCAAATTAAATAAACCTTAGCACTTTTTCAGTACTGAGCTCGTTGTCTTCTGTCATCTTTTTGTATTTCCACAGCATGAAGGTCGTACAAATAATTTTGGTCGTGAATAAAATAATTGAATGCACCCTTGCTAAATAAAAGTATTGATTTCTTTAAAAAAAAACCTGACCCCAAACTTTGATGCTTTAATGATATTTATTTATTTAAAACTATAATGGAATGTACTTGATTAAACTAAACCGGATATCAGATTTCTGTGGTTATAAAGATAGCTTTTATGACACTGGATAAAGATGATCCATATTAGTGAAGCCATAGCATCACTGATTGTGAATATGTAGCTTCTGACTGGAGCAATTATGTGGCACTATTGGCTTGTTGTTACGGTAGTGTCAGACCTTTGGTTTTGAGCGAAACCGCTATGACCCAGAGGTGAGAATCGATATGATGTATAGATTTCACTCACTCACTTAGCAAGGGTGAAACACACGTTTGTGTCGGTCAAGGCCAGTCATGCTCATCTGGATACCTTGTGTTGCCATTGCCTCATTAAAGATGAGACACAGTGCAAAGGTGTATTGAGTTTCCAGACTACTACAAAACAAATACAATTACTCGTCCATTAAGTCCTCTAGAAAACAAGAACTCACATTTCACAGGTGTCTGGTGTATGATGTCAATGATTTTAATTTATCTGTATGGTTTAAGTTGCTGCTTATTGTATATTTAAGTGTAGGGGAAAGTGGAGTAATATGTCAGATAGATGTTTCACCTATTATTTTAATAAAAACTAGGTATTTTTTGTTATATATATTTACAAAGAGTGACTTATAGATGCACATGAGAAAAGTGACAATAATTTTCCTAATGCATAACACTGTTTTGGCATATCAAAGCAAATTTTCTACAAGTAAAATGAGTTTTATGTCAATGCAAATGTATACATATCTAAAAATATATTTGTATGTTGGTTAACTGCCAATGTATAATTATGTGGCTAAAGATTAGCATGAATTATTAAATGAAGCATTTCCCCCCCAAGCTGTGGGAGAAAGTGTGCCAGATGCCTAGTGGCTCAACAAATAGTAAAAAGCTTAGAATCTGAATGAAAGAAATACTTTTTGTTGAAAAACTTGAAGTGGGAGCCAAATTTCTTCAAAGAATCTCAGAGGCGCTGGCAAAGAAATTGCCACTTCTGAAAGAAAAATAAAATGATGTACCGATGTAGCTACCACAAACTGGGGAACTGCATGCAGGGAGCAATTTCATATTTCTCTGCAACCTTGACGAATGGAATGTAGAAAACAAATATTTTAATTTGTTCAGTCCAACAAAAATATATATATGTTTGTAATTTTTCAACTTGCTTTTCTATCAGATCTTTTTTATGTTTCTATAAAAAATTAATTGCGTCACTACACAGTCTAAATATTACATCTTTTTCCAGTTTATTCATGGATGTAAACAATATGAAAATATACTCAGGGGAAAAAATTAAATGCCATTTTAATAGTTATTTAATAATATAAACAACGTAATTTTGTTCTTTTATTTGTAAATCTAAATCATTTAAATATCCCATGGTGTTACCGTAACTTACATAGCTTACTATTCAACTGACCCCTGTTTTTATATAATTTCAGTTGAATTCATGAATATTTTGGTCGTATTATGGTCCTCTCTTTCCCTTACCTACAGGGCAACACAGTAAAAATGTCTCTAGGTTTCGTATGTAACCATGGTTCCCCGAGGGAACGAGACGCTGCGTCGAGATTTGCTTTGGAAACGCCCCTGCGTGACCGCGTTCTGAAGCACGTGTAAAATCAGTCCAATGGTGCAGCGAGATGTCACGAGCGGGGTGACGTGAGAGCCAGGAAGTATAAAAGCGCATCCGGCAGAGCCCAAACCAGCTTCTGCTCTTCAGTAGCGCCTGCAGGGATGCAGGGAGAATGGCAAAGAGACGCAGCGTCTCGTTCCCTCGAGGAACCCATGGTTACATACGTAACCTAGAGATGTTCCCCTTCAGGAACTTGAGCTGCGTCAAGATTTGTTTTGGGAACAAGAATACCCACTGCGCAAATACTACCAAGTCCCTGCCTGTGTGTGTATCTCTTGAGCACATCACGAAGAGAGAACTTGGGAACCTGGGGTAGATGCCAGGTCTAGGTTATAGAAGCGGACAAAAGTGTGCGGAGAGGACCAGCCCGCCGCAGCACAAATGTCCTGCAAGGCCACACCCAAGTTGAAAGCCTTGGAGGCCACCATACTCCGGGTCGAGTGCACTCTGACCCCCATAGGTGATGGGAGGCCAGAGGACTCTTAGGCTAGTGAGATGGCCTCAACCACCTTCCTACTCATAGTCTGCTTGGTCGCCGGAGATCCTTTCTTTGGCGGACCAAAGCAAACAAACAGCTGATCTGCCTTACGCCACGGGGCAGCTCTGTGTGCGTAAGCGTCCAGTGCTCTAACTGGACAGAGCAGATTAAGCCTTCTTGGCCTACTTCCTGGAACGGAGGAGGACAGAATGCCTGAAGTACTATGGACCCTGGCGAAGAAGCGGGCACCTTAGGGACATACCCGACCCTCGGGTAAAGGAATGCCCTAACCATGCCTGGAGCTAATTCCAGGCACGAAACAGAAAGTGCCTGCAGATCCCCAATCCTTTTAAGTGAGGAAATAGTGAGGAGAAAGATAGTCTTGAGCGTGAGCCACTTGACTGAAACTTCTTCTATGGGTTCAAAGGGGGCATTGCATAAGCCCTCCAGAACCACAGCCAGGTCCCATGAGGGCACCTTAGTGCGCTGTACCGGCCTCAGCCTCAGGGTGCCACGGAGGAAACGAGTGACAAGTGGGTGTCTTCCCAATGATTGACCACCCAGAAGGGCGTGGTAAGCAGCTATGGCCGCCATGTATACCTTCAGAGTGGAGTGAGATAACCCTGTGGAGAATCGCTCCTGCAGAAACTCCAGAACTGTACCAATTGGGCAGTTGACTGGGTCTTGTGGTCGCTGTCCGCACCATGAAGCGAAAAGCTTCCACTTTAAGGCGTACTGTTTCCTAGTGGCGGGAGCTCTGGTCTGGAGTATAGTCTCAACAACCTCAGTTGAGAGACCAGATGCTAGGAGCTGTGCCCCCTCAGGGGCCATGCCCACAGCTTCCATAACTCCGGGCGGGGGTGATGAGTGGCGCCCCCCGCCTGAGAGAGGAGGTCCCTCCTGATCGGAATCTCCAGCTGAGAGCCGTCGAGGAGGGACACCAAGTCCGAGAACCATACTCGGGCCGGCCAGAACGGGGCTACTAGCAACAGACGGACCCCATCCCGGCGTACTCTCTCCCAAACCTCCCGGAGCAGAGCGATCGTGGGACAAGCTTATCAGCAAGCCTCGGCCCACGTCTTACCATGGCATCCAGCCCCATGGCTGGATGCGTGAGGAGAACCCGAGCGGACAGTGTGTTGTTTTCCTGCTACGCAATTAGATCCACTTCTGTCTGCCAATTCCCTCCAGATGACACCTCCACCACCTCGGGGTGGAGTCTCCATCCCCCGGGCCTCAGCCCCTGTCTCGACAGGATATCTGCCCCCTGATTTAGATACCCAGGGATATAAACTGCTCTTAGAGAGAGGAGCTTCCCCTGAGCCCACAGAAGGATCTGGCGTGCCAGCTTGTACGAGGGGCGTGAACGCAGACCCTCCTGCCGATTGATGTAGGAGACCACCAACGTGTTGTCTGTGCGGACAAGCACATGTTGCCCCCATAGGTCTGGAAGGAAGTGTGTCAGACTGTGAAAGCATGGCCTAGCATCTCCAGGCAGTTGATTGTTCAAGTGAGATGAGGGTCTTCCCCATACCCTGGAACAGAGCGGTGGGCCACCCACTCATGACCGCTCCCCAGCCTGTGAGAGAGGCATCCGTCGTTAGTGTTACGTGATGACAAGGAGCCCCTAACATCGGGGCTTGAACTAGGAACCAACGTTTCTTCCACATGTCCAAGGCACGTAAGCATCGCCGCGTGACCTTGATTATGCATAGCGGATTTCCCCTCGGGGAAAATCCTTTGGTTCTTAGCTACCACTTCAAGGGTCTCATGTACAGCAGGCCAAAGTTATCACGTTGGACGCTGCTGCCATCAAACCCAACAGCCTCTGAAACTGTTTGACAGTGAGTGACTGGACTTCTCTTACTCTCTTGACTGTCGTGAGGATTGACTCGATACGAGCAGGAGACAAACATGCCTTGCATCGTGGTAGAATCCCACACCACACTTAAATAAGTGGTTCTCTGTAGTGGAGAAAGCACACTTTTCTTGGTCTTTTAGTCTTAACCCCAGCTCTTTCATATAGGCAAGGACGACATCTCGTTGCCGAGCCGCCATCTGCTCCGATTGGGCTAGTATTAACCAATCGTCGATGTACTTGAGTATGCGGATGCCCTGGAGTCGCAAAGGAACCAGAGCTGCATCCACACACTACCCTATTGACTTCGTGAACCAGTGCAAGGTGAAGTGACAGACCAAAGGGAAGAACTCTATATTGGTATGTTTCGCCCCCGAAAGCAAACCTCAGGAACTTCCTGTGTTGAGGGAGGATGGAAACATGGATATAAGCGTCTTTGAGATCTATCGTAATAAACCAGTCCTCGGACTGGATTTGAGGTATTATCTGCTTGATAGTGAGCATCTTGAACCGAAGCCGTTTGATAGCGCGGTTCAGAAGACGGAGATCTAAAATCGGACTCAACCCCCCATCCTTCTTCGGAACGATGAAGTAATGGCTGTAGAACCTGGACGCTCTCGAGAGAGAGAGGAGGAACACGTTCTATGGCCCCCTTCCTCAAGATAGTATCTACTTCTTGTTCCATTACCAGAGCCTGCTCAGGGCCCACTAGTGTGGGATGACCCCGTTGAAACGAGGTGGACGAGAACCAAACTGGATTCTGTAGCCTATCTCTACAACCTGCAGGACCCATTTTGATATATTTGGCAGAAGTTCCCACGCTGCCAGAAAATCTACTAAGGGAACCAGCCTCTTGGGGCTGGCCTCTGGTATTATTAGAAAATCCATTTCTGAGCCCCTGAAGCAGATGACCATCAGGGAACAACCGACCTGACTGCTGTATCCTCTTCACTTAAGGGGGCGAGCTCTCCCATACCGTACCATTGCCAGGCGGCAGCTGGGAATTTCACTCATCAGAGCTCACTGAGCCCTGAAGCACCGAGGGTGGCAGGGTAATCAGTGACTCTCCGTGAGGGCACTGAGGAGGATTGGGCACCGTATACTGAGGTGTTATCCTTTCCTCTCCAGGTGTGCTGCCCTCAGGGACCTGACAATGGTTGGACCATTTCGCCGAGGTCCTCTTAGCCAAATAACGGTCCGCAGATCCGTTTTGTCGGTCTAGACGACCCTGACTTAGAGCGTCGCCCCGACCCCCCGATCTTTCTGTGGAGGGGTGCGGGTTGCAACGCTCTGTTTTTGAGACTGGCGATATGAGGAGCTTGGGCTGCTCCCGCTCAGCAGCCCCACCCTGAGCAGGTCAGCCTGGTATGCTTGTAACACCTCCATGGTGTGCAAACATGCGCCAGCCTGACCTGCCGCCGTATAAGCTTTCGCAACCAGACTCGATGTAAGCCTAACGAGCCTGGTGGGAATCTTTGGGGCCTTCAGGGACGATGCTGAGGGTGGGAGAGATATCTCGCAAGCGTCTGCTCCACCACTGGTATTGCCCCATATACCTTATCATTCAGCCCTACGATGTTCTTTTGAATAATTTGGGATGTAAATACGGGATGAGTACGGTTCTCCCACGATCTTGACACCTCAGCAATCGGGGAAAACGGAAGGCCCCCGTCATGAAGGCTGTGATCTGGATTCAGAAAACGCTTGTCTAATTACTTTTAAGACGAGCGTCCTGTTTCTCGGCTGGCCAAACGATATTTTATTTTGGCTACTGCATGAAAAAAAAAAAAAAAATCCACCCTAATTACTTTAGGACGAAGGCCTGTTTGCTTGGCGGCCAAATTTATTATTTATTTTGGCTACTGCCCCGAGTCACCCCTCATACGCGAGGGACTGTGGTGGGCGTGTCTCACGGGTCTCCTCTGTCCTCAACACTCAGCACATCCACCTGTTCCTCGGAGGAAATAGATGAGCGTCTGGCTCTCCCTGCCTCGGGTGTTGGGGGGGGCCTGTGGGGGGGGGGGGAAGAACCGAACCCTGATATTCAGAGCCGCGATCTAGCGGGTGAGGACCAGAAAAGGACAAGCCGTTTCCGGATCCCGGTCCGCTAAATTCCACCTCGAGCCCCCACGACAACAGTCACGCCGTGCCTCGGCAACGCTGGATCGTGAGCCTGGCCCGCTCATCAAAAACACCGCCGCGAGAGCGGAGCGTGCGCAGGCGAGAGCTCGCGGTGATGACAATCAGCTGCTGGAAAGCTGACCGTGTATGCTCCGCTCCTAAACAAACAACACACCGATCGTGTGTATCCCCCGCTGCCAGATATCATGGGCAGGGAGAAACACAACGTTTGTAATGCCGTTTGCTCGCCATAGATATTAGTTTAGACTTTGACATATTCTTTTGAATGCTTGTTGACTGACAGACAACAGTAAATAGACTGACACATACACAGAGCGCTACTGAAGAGTATACGTCATGTGCTCACTCACCCTTTGGGCCCTGCTCGTGACGTCTCGCTGCTCCCTTGGACTGATTTGACACGTGCTTCAGAACGCGGTCACGCATGGGCATTCCCAAAGCGACTTCGACGCAGCTAGAGTTCCTGAAGGGACTGCCATTGGTGCTTATCCCAATCTCCCTTGGATATTCAAAGCAAAAATAACCTCTTTGCTCCTTATTTGAGCCTTAGCCTAGTTCTGGAGAACTACCAGAGGCCTGTTTCTCCAGAATGTACTGATTATTCCATTGGCTGCTTTAAATGGGAATGATGCCCTTAATGAAATGGCTGTCATGACATCATGAAAGCGTACTTTAAACTTATGATGACAGCGCTTAAACCAGTGAGGGTAGGCATGTTTTAACTGAGGTGGCTTGTTGTCTGATCAAAACCCCGTTGTGCTCTCTGTGAAGCATGACTTTAAAAGCACAGCCAGACTGAAAATCAAGGGCTTGTCATGATTTGGTCACAAGGCAAAAACGTGTTACTTTGACACTGAAGGCCACATTCATTGACTGTTTAGCAATTACTACAGTATCATCTGCTTACTTTAAGATTTCTGACTAATGTCTTGTCAGTTATGATTGATGGGCTTGAAAGTATGTACTTCATTAGCAGCATTGAAGATATCACCAAGATACCCATAGAAACCTTGGGCTGTCACATCATCAGACAGATTTTCACATTTCCTCGATTTAGTTTCAAAACTAATTGAAATTAATTTCCACTGAAAGCCCAATTAGAAGTCATGCTCTCTGTCAGACTGATAGTTCATTTAGATGATCCAGAAATAGCGTTTGTTCTCCCTCTAAAGCTAAAATGTGAAATTCACACTGCTTTATCATCTTTTCTCTTGTTTTTTAACAGAGGATTTAGGGTTTTATGTCCCATCTGTCACAGTACACTTGCTGGGCTGCATTACAAAGAATATTACTCGGAGGGAACAGTGGACCTGATCCTGAAACTAAGACGGGAGTCACGTTTCGAGTGAACAACACAGGTGCTTTTCTTAAATTTTATAGATTATCCAAACCTTGTTTGTTTTCGTTATAAAGCACCTACCTATGGATCCCTGGTAGGACAAAATGGCTCATATAGCTCTTTGATTTCAACACATCTGTTTATGTGACAAGAAAACAAGATGGCATCATGTTGCGTAATGAGGGTTATTGATGATCTAGGATTAAAATAGACACAGTCTGTGCACTACTTTTAAGGTCCACCTGCTGTCAGGCAGTTGCATTAGCGCTGCTAGATCTTTTGCTTAACCTCCCTCTGATATCAAAAGAAAAGCAATGTTGAGTTCAAATATTTCATCTAGCTCTTGTTACCTTTCTTGTTTTGAAACCTTAATGAACTTATTAGCATTCAAGCGGTCTAAATTTTGTTCCCTTTTCCACCTTGACAGCTCAAGATAAATTAATCGATGTGCTTCACTGTGCAGTCCAAGGATCGCTCAGTTGCTTTAAAGAGCGAGTATACTGAGACCCTATAACGGTACTAGGTGTACATACAGGAATACAGTCATGACTTTCCCAACTATTTTATTAAATATTGCTGCCAAGACGGTGTGTATAGGCAGAAGGGAAAGGGATAAAAACTGGATCATCCTCTCTGGTATGTCTAGTTCGATGGAGGATTAAAAAGCACAAAACTATGAAAGGTAAAGCGGGGGAGTCAGGGTCGCAAGTAACGAAAAGAATAGGGAGGGAGGTGGGTGGTTGATAGGGCTAATTGATCGAAGATGGTGTTGGGAAAGAGGAATGAGAGACACATGGAGTGAAAAGAAGAGGGCAGGTGGGTGGGTCCCAAGGTAACCCTCAGAAATGGCGCGGGCTGCACGTGGTGGATGGGGGACAGTCGGTAAAAGCTGGGATAGAGAATGGTGGAATAGGCTGGTGGGGCCCCTAACGGGGGCCAGGCGCGTAGCCCGTGTGACAGCGGCGGCCCCTACAACACTGTGTGGTCTTGCCTAAGAAAACAACCGGCGGTACGAGAGCGCAGGGCGGAGGGAGCACACTGGATGTCCGCAGGAATGCACAAAGCAAAGCAAACAACTGCAATCTGTGCAAGCATCCCCTTAGGGTCATTAGCCCACCTTTCTTTCTCCGCGGGGCGTGACTGTATAAGCGGTGTATGTGCGTCCCAGCTGGTATACGGCAAAGAACAGGCAGGTTGTGAGGAGAGGTCATTGTCCCGGTTTTTAAAAGCCACTGACATAAATATGAAAGGCAGCAAATTTGAATTAGCTCTTTTGGGCAAACCTATTGAATTATCTCTTTTTGTCAAACCGTGATCAGAATAACAGAACTATTGTGAGTGTGATATTTCTTTTACATCAGGAAGCTAACAGGCTAATGAGTAACTGATGCCAGTTAGTTTTTTGCTAGTACGTTCCAAACACAGCCACCGAGTATTCCTGAATGAATCAATGGTTTTGAGCAAATGATTCAATGAATCACTAATGAACAAATTTGCTTGATGAATGAGTTAGTGTTTTAGAACAAATCAGTGAATGATTCACTGACTAAAAACATTGATTGCATCTGAAATCGTTATATGCTGTCAGAGTAGGTACTTCTTTTGAATAAGTACTTACTTTCCAAAAGTTTGTTCAATATAGTATAAACAGAGTTGGGTTTAACGCGTTACACAGTAACGCAGTAATGTTACATTTTAAATTTATGTAATTTGATTACAGTTACTAATGTCAATAAAATTGCGTTACTTAAGTCACAAATGCAGTGTTAAAAAAATGAGAGGTAAAAATCATGTTTTGCGCGTCAGTATGCCCTTTAATAAATCACCGGAGAATGCGAGGTAAAATGCAGACGAGTCCTACAACATTTAGATGCAATAAAAGGTTGCCTATCATATTTCAAAATGTTGCACTTGACATATTTTAGCATTATAGTTTGGGAAAAGTTCAACTAGAGAATGTGTACAAGTTTATGTCACAGTAACACTAATAGAAGTAAAAATAAAATGACTCATCAGAATGAGACAGCGCATCTTCTTCCAAAAACGAAAAGTAGCCGAGATGAACTTGAATCTTTCTTTGTTTACGAAGGTGATGTTTACATGTTCATGTATCTCAAGCCTGGTTTCGCGTGGATGATTATCTTATAGCACGCAATGTGCGTGCGCATGATCACATTATAGGTGAGCTCAGATGGGAAAGACTGTAACTCGTGTTGGTTCCATACGGATTATTTTATCAGAGAATATTTGTTTTCAACATGACTTAGGCTACTTCATTTAACAATAGACACGTCTACCGTTCTTTAGATATACTGTATTTCTCATGTCATTTTCGTTCATTTTAGTGACTCGTTTCAGGAAGATATATTTACAGAGATATATTTGTTTTCTTTATTTAAAAAAAAAAAGTTTTGTTGATATTGGGAGTGTATACAAATAATACTTATGTAATTTTTCAGTCAATATTAAATTAATGAAAGAACTATGAGTTTCTCTTTGTAGTGTAGTTTTTAGGTTTGATAACTTGAAAAGTAGGCTAAGTAAACTTGAAAGTAAAGTAATTAGTAATCTGATTACATTTTAAATGCTGTAATCAGTAATGTAATCAAATTACAATTTTAAAGAAGTAATTAGTAATTTGTAATGGATTACTTTGAGTAACTTACCCAACACGGAGTATGAATGTGTTTAGTATAAACGTAATCTGAACAGGCTACATTCGTCATATTGGATAGTAAAGTGTCCATCATATGCGCACCTACTGTGAATACTGTGAATTTACATTCACCTGGTTTTCTCAGTTGGGGGGGGGGAAAACTTGTACTATATAGCAGAAAGGTACACATATTCGGATGTGGCCAAAAGCATTTTTAAATGAATAAATGTTTTGAAACAAATTATAATAAAAGATTTAGTGAACAGATTTTTGTTTTGTACTAATTGGTTTGTGAATCACAATACAATGATTCAGCGACTCAAACTTAAAAAAAATAAAAATCGCTTGTTTTGTTCCCGAATCAATGTTGTTGAACAAATCGTTTGAATGAATGATTCAGTTATTCATTCAGCACGGTCACTTGCTGCCACCTATTGGTGTATTAATGTAACCTAAGAAAGAATCTGAAAAATCCCCACCACTAATGCACAGAAAGTGGAAACTAAAGTATAACCTATCTTTTATTAGAGGTGAACTATTCCATTAACCCCATATTGTCATACCGCAAGACAAGAAAGCTTTGCACTCTTAGATTTCTCCATTTCAACAGATTCAGCTCTCTTTTTCAGGAAGACCTTGAATGAGTGCTTCTGAATGATTAGGCTGTGCTTTACATGTAAGCAAGCTTTCACGATGGGAAGAACAAGCCAGGTGAAAAACAGCTCTTCCATTAACATTCACTGACAGGCATCTTTGCTCGGGGTGCATCTGTCACACAAGAGTTAGTTGAAAACAAATGGCATGGGAATGCCATCTATTTGTCAGCTATGAGCGATGCGGTGCCTGATTTGGATCAGGCCACAGCACATCGTAGAACAACAGCCTCTCAGAAGGAATACCAGGGGAAAAGGTAAAGATTGCTTTGGCCCCTCGGTTATTGTTTTACAGGATGCGTCATATTTTTTGTTGTCCTGCAGAATCTGTTTAGACTTGTGTCAGATAAGACAATTATTACTCGTCCACGGTTTGAATCCAAATGCCACTGGTAGGGAAGCACAGGGGAAAACTGAAGGTCTTGAATGTTAACGTTCCTAGCTTGCAAAGCAGTGGCTAACAAAACAAGCATTTTTTTTCTACTTGAAGTAGGTCCACTTGAGGAAGACAAAGAGTTCAGCTGAAGGCCTAAACATTTTTGAGCAGTAAACCGCTTTGGAGGTTAAAAAAAAGCACAGCAATGCTGAATTTACTTTTTCAAGGAAAGAAGAGTTTTTCGAAATGACTGGATGACACACAGTGGTACCCTAAGTTTTTCTGATATTTAAGACTCAATATTTTTGCATAACACAAAATATCAAACCAAATAGCATGCGTTTTAAAATACTGTAAATGGTGACTGAGTGCTGAACAACTGAAATTCAATGACGTCAAGGCTGTAATGTGAATGACCCTCTCATCTCCCACTAGTAAGACCATCTCTGATATTTACTACATTGTCGGCATGACAAAGCAGTTCAAACATATTACAACGTATCTGACGTCTCCACAGTGATTGGTTGATAAACCAAGAGATGCTTGATTGCACTGTATTTTATATAATAATTTTCCAGTGTGAAAGAGTACTGAAAATTTGTACTTAATACTGTTACATTGCTGCAATGAATACTCAATTACAAGTAACAGTACTGGGTTCAAAACGTAAAAGTACAAAGTACTCCTCTCAATAACTACTCACAGTACTAGTTACTAGTTACTGCTTTTTAGCCAGCGATATTTAATGAATTGCCCCCAAAAAATTCATTCATATCAAAGATCTTGGGAATACTAGCTACGTGAACAAAATCGCACTTTTATCTTTTGAGCAAAGTATATTGAATCTAGCTGGTCTGCAAGGAAATTTCTTCTAACATCATACCTAATTCAGATTCACTGGTTGGGATAGGATTGGTTAAGAATATCGGCTTAATCGTCTGACCATGCATGCTTTCAACGTCCGCTTCTGGGTCCAATAACTTCTCTGCCAGACACATCCCCCCAAAAAAAAAACAACAAACTCATGCTAATATAACAAGCCCCACAATCGTCATGTAATACTGAAAAATTATCACCCTAAACCTTTAATCTCCATACCCTGAAATCCGCAGATAGCCTGACAGTGATTGCAGCTAAAATATAGTTGTGCTCGAGCACAGCACATGTGAGTCACGGAGAACTGTAGTGTGGGCTATCAGCAAATTTTTAATGTGCTTAGTCTTATAATATGTAATATATAATTAAAATTAAATAACTGGCTCATAAAGGTCTGTTTGAGATGTATTCTCAAATGAAATGATTAGAGGCTGGGACCCGGAACAGGCAGGTCCTTATGTCCTAGACTTAACATGAGGGAGTCTCTCCGCAAGTCCCCCCCCCCCCGTCAAACGTGACTCATCAGAGCAAGAACGCCAATCCCAGAGTGTCAGCCAATTTTCACAGTTTTTGATTAAAGATTACGAGCGGGCAGACAATTATTTTTTCTCAGTGTATTGACTTGCAAGTCGGTTCAATTGTAATTTCATCTAGAGACGAGTATGTTGTCACGTAAAGTGTTGAAGAGGTGCTTTCATCACTTGGGTTGTTGCTTGATTGAGATCAAACCCCGAGTTCGTTCATTGCTCTCGCCCCTCATAACCACTCCACCGGCCCTGGCCCTCCGTTTGACTGTGTTCACATTATATTTCTTGGGGTCCGAAGCGACGGTTCGTTTTTGGCGTCATCAAGCCAGGCCAGCTGTTGACCTCTTCCGGCTTGCTTAGTAACTATGGCGCAGGAAATACTGCAAAATGTGTAGCATTGCGCTCTTGCAATTTTATAATTATGCATTTTGAAGCCGTTGGTTTTGTTTCGGGCAAAGCTCGGCAGTATGCATTGCGCTAGCTTACTCTGCCTTATGTCCAATGCTCTAAAGAATGCTGAAGGCGAACAGAAATGAGATATATAGCTCTCTGCTTGCAGCGCGTCAGACACGCTCGTCATAGGAAAAAAAAAGTGAGTGAAACCCCACAACACACAATTGGGGGGGGTTTTATTTTTATTCAAATAAATACACTGCATTAGTAGCGGTCCTTCACGTTCCGTGATTTGGTATGATTTGCTTTCAAGCATCAGTAGAGCAGGCGAACCCTCGTACCGGAGTTCACTTGAACCGTACACCAGACCACCCTTTTTAAGTGGACTCTGGTACGGTTCGCGGGTGCGCACCCGAGTTCGGTAGACAGCGTTCACATCATCCAAACGAACTGAACTCTGATGTCAATCGAACCCGGGTGTGCTCTAAAAGTGCTAGTGTGAAAGCACCCTAAAAAGTAAGTAGGGCCATTATATTTGAATATATTTTTGTCCATCCATTTTTTTCAAGGCAATCAGTATTTCAAGCTTATTATTTCAAGCTTTGAAATTGGTTTAATCCAAGTCTTCTAAAAAGACACATTCGCTTTATATGATGAACAGATTTTAATAGGATTTTAATTTACATACATATAAATATTGATCAATTACCATTAAAAAAATCTCAATCTTAAACATTTACTCATTCTATGTATTTGTGTCTTTAAAAAGGGTAACTTTGTTGCTAAAGCTTACAGCACAAGGAAGCATGATTTAAAATATGATTTCAAACTGAATTGAATTTACAAAAAAAAAATGAGCAAGTAGAAAAAAGAAAAACACAGTCTCTTAATAAATTAATAAACAAATGACGCTCATTCAGATTCTTTGAGGTTATTCGAAATAACGACAACACTGATGTACTCGAGTATTTTATAAGCAGTGATTTAAGAGCCATATAGGCCTATTTATTTAGATAAATAGAACATCAAATGGCTTTGACCTGTAATGTCTGTACAATGTAGTGTGATGCAGTTAGACAGGCTAGGATATTTATATGTACAAATCATGCAAATATCCCATTCTGAAACATTTCTAGCATACTTACTTTGTAAAGAAATTAAAGTTCCATCTTTGTTTGTTGAAAGACTTTCTGGTGCATTTCACTTACAGCCAAAAACATTTCCAGTAGAATTTTCATCGGTCAGGCGTGGATCTATTCTGAATGGTTGATCAATTTTGGGGGACAAAGATTTAATCAGGAGGCAAAGAGAAATAATTTCTACTTTAAAAGCACGGAGATCGCAATTGCACAGTCTGCGCACAAGCAATATCGGAGCGAGACGACAGGCAGTTCATTTGTATGAGTTAGGCCTATTTGAGAGCTCGCATTCAGTTTTCTGCGATTACATGACTGTGTTCTCTTGTTACAATAAAGTGCTCGCCACATTTGCGTGGGAATTATTAAAATTATGCGGAATACCTGCAATCCCACGCGGACATTCAGACTCTGTAATCGACAGGAGACGATGGGTTGGAGGCGGATGCGTGTGAAACTCAGTCAGAGAGGAAAGAGCGAGACGCAGCTTGTATATACGATAGCCGACTGTGGAAAATTAGTAATGGGACCGTGTCAGATATTTCAGTACCGGTATCACAATAGAGATATTTATGATAACACTACCATGTAGCTTGTTTCTTCTCTATCAAACTTTGAGGCTGCCTATAAATTACGCTATTTCGGCCTTGCTCTTCTTCTTCTTCTTCTTCTTCTAATGTTTATTGGCGGTTGGCATACTCGCTGAGCTCCTTCACCGTCTGATCAGGGGGTCTGGGGGTGTGGTTGGGGTGCAGCCCCGACAAAAACGGTGCAAAACGTTTTTTAAACTGAAACGGTGGTGCGTTGAACTCTGTTCTGTTGACGCAAGAGTTGCAACTATGGCAGTTGAGAAGGCCAATCTTTGTGTTCTTTTTGAAGAATTTCGGAGCCTGATGAAATCGGTATAAAAACGTGTTTAATACTGCAAAATACGCTCGATGTTACAGTCACCGCCCTTGCCGCTTGCGCCTCTGGGCAGAATAAAAGAGAACACTTCCAATCAATGAATGGGATTGTGGAACTGTGGTTGTCCCCCTCGGCTACTTATTGTGATCCAACATTTGCCTCGCATTTCGGGATGAAAAGACAAACATTTCGGGTGAAGGATAATCCACTTCTTAGGGGGCCTCCTAAAGCGCCGAGACTGTGTTATGATCTATATGACCTTATTATTTTTATTGAGTATTAGGCTTATCATTATTGCTGATCATTGTTGTTGTGCTATGATATTGTAATATTAATCATTATATAATCAGAGGAATATAGAACATTTTATGAAAGTGTCACTCCACAATACAATGGCAAAATATATAAATATGTATAGTATATTTATTTAGTTAGAAAAATGGACATAATTCAGTATTTACGCACACCAATCCCTAAGGAAGGAATGACCAGAAGAGATTGCAATTACTAAATGATATTTAGACAGACTTAAAGAAGTTCCGGATCTATACTTGTGCTCTTATTATTTGTTATTTTGCCTTTAATGTAAATAAACATTTGCAAACAATATACTTGCTCTTGTGATTTTATTTTGATGTTAATTACATTGTGTGGGCTGTCTCTTTAATACCACTTGGTTTACATACATGTTGCTGCTGATTGGGCTGACATGTTTGACACACCCACTAAACAAGAGAAAACGCATCTCAAACGGCATACGCCCGTTGCACGATTCGGCGGCCTTCCATTACCCTTCAAATTGCGCAATTTGAAATTGCGAATTGAAAATACGCCTAATGGAAACGCGTCAATTTCGCAAAAACGGCCATATATCGCAAAAAAGTTTTTACGCTCGCATGAGGTGGTTTTTCAGGCAATGCGATAAAGGAATAATTCGCAAAACTGCAATGTAAACGGCTTTTTCGCATTTACAGGTCAAATGGCGTATGCAAAAAGTCATATGATCATTCTTCAATATACTATAACATCCAAGAAACACTTCTTACATGGCCGCTCTCCAGTATAAGGGCTTTCCTACCATTAATGCTTAGACAATTTACACAATGCACATGTCTGTGGTGCAGTGTGGCTCTGATACGGCCACTGAAGCTGATTACAGCCACTCAATGCTTGTTTTTATACAGTCTATGGTTTATTCCAGCCACGCCACGCACGTTTCTGAAGCGGCTCTCTTTGCTGCTTCTGTAAAGATACACGCATATGCCTCCTTTGAATAAAAATAGCCAAAAATACGTCAAAATCTTTTGCCATGACTTATCGCGAGAGGCAAACGTTTACTTTTTAGTCTCATAACATTGGTTAATGGAAACGCAGTAATTTCGCAATACTTTTTTATCGATATTCAGAAAATATCGCCAAAGTTTTGTGCGAATCTGTAATGGAAACGCGCCTACTGTTTCCAGGAAACATGTCGTTCACACCGGAACCCGTAGCAAAACGGTGCACACCGGTTTGAGCTTGACCTTGCCCCAGGTCTTCACCTGCTGCTGCAGCGGTGCTTTTCCCGGTTCAGATATCCAGGAGCTTTATTGGTCGCGCTTTAGCGATCAGAGGGTGGGGGGGGGGGGGGGGGAAATTAAATACTGTTATTGGGCTACTGAAGTGCTGTCAAAGGTTTGAATATCAATTCAAATTGTGTGCGTACTCAGTAACGAACTATGAATTAAAAGTAACGAAGTAGATTATTTTGCTTAATTTGTACTTAAGTACAAGTAAAACTACAGCTTTAAAAATATACTCAAAAAAAGTACAAGTACCCAAAAAAACTACTCAATTACAGTAACGTGAGTAGTTGTAATTCGTTACCTCCCTCCACGGTAATTTTTCTATCTTAAAAAAAAATAAATTTTTAAATTCATTTTAAAAGTTTTTAAATTCTTGTTTTATTGTTGTGATTATTTTTTTTATTTTACTTTTATGTAAAGCACTTTGAATTACCATTGTGTATTAAATGTGCTATATAAATAAACTTGCCTTGCCTAGCCTCCTCTGTTGATTTGGGGGGGGGGGAAAAAAAAAAAAACCAATGAGAAATAATCCACTTCGGCTGACTCAGTAATATACTCAAAACACAAAAAATGGTGGTTGTTTTTTTTGTTTTGTTTTTATTTTCTTTTATCAACAGAGGCCAAAGTATAAAAGCTTCCCAAATGGATTGTGCTTCAGCTTTCCCCCTTCCCTTCTCTGTCCACAGAGATGTTCAAGGGGAATAGTAGTGGTAAAACACAGTGGAATCCAACTCCAGCAATATTTTATGGTTTGCAACAGTGAAATAAAAATAAAGAAATAAATATTCTGTAGACATGTAATAACATTAACTGTAGATTTTATTAACATTAAATTCAACTTTTTTCCACCTCAAAATTTTGAGTAGGCTGTGCTTCCCTTTCTTCCCAACGAGCCGCCATGGCAATCTGCACCTTTCAAGCAAACCATGTTGTAAAAAGAAGCTTTTTAGGTTTCAAATGATAAAACAATGGACTGGGGGGGGGGGGATTAAGACATGCTGTGGTTGTCAAATGTTAGTGAAATATAATTAAAAGTTTATGAAAAGGAAAGTTAGTTCGCAGATCCCACTAGGTTTCATATTTGCTATCTAATCTAAAAAAAAAAAAAAAAAAAAAAAAAAAAAAGAATGCAAACAAAGCATTCAAAGGCAAGTCTGCATCTTTCTACTTTTGGGGGGCCAATGTATTGTACATATGATGAGTATGCCACATCTCCTCTAGGGGGGGGTGTATATAAACCCAGCGATGGGGCTGTCAATTTTCATTCATTTTGTACGTTTCATTGGTTCCAAATAAAATATTTTTTACCAACCATTGGAGCCAATGGTCAGTGAGTCCAACAGAGAGAAATTAACAATTGATAGACCTGTGATTTAGAAAATGCCATTCAAATACAGTGGCGTGTTTTCTTTCAAGTCACCAGTTAACAATTCATGCTCAGAACTGTCATCCTTCAATACATCACCATACATTTCGCTTTCACACAGGTCTGATTGGCATCAACATTATTATATTTCATCCAAACATCACAGATACTAAATGTCTTGGTCACAAGCCACTTAATGGAAAGACAAGATATGGGCAACAGAGAAGTAGTCTTTTGCATTCTCTGTACGAATCATTAACTTTGACATTCCTTGTCAACATAGCAACTGTGACTTTTATCAAAAATAAAACAAGCTTTCAACAGCAGAATATTCATCTGCATGCAAATGATTCCTAAATCTTGAGAAGAAACATGCAGTTTGCTCACAGCTGTGTTGCATGATAGGTGAAACTCTCTCAGGACACCTTTAGTGCCACAGTACGCACATGTATCTGCTGTTTGCACTGTGTTTGTCAGCCAAAATGCTTGCGCTGCAACCTGCGTCTCTTTGTTGACTCCAAGGCGAAAGTGTGTATACGGGTCGTTCTACAGCTAAACTCCATTTTAGAATGCAATTCAGCACTGCTGTACAATCGCTGGCTTATGTTGGGCGAATAAAGTGTTCACACCCATCCTGCATTACAGACTGACTCAGCATGTAGCACCATGTGATCTCGGTTTGTCTGTGCTGCGACTGTCCCACTGGAATATTTTACAAGGGTTCACAGGAAATGAGCAAATGACTTATGCAAATTGAAAAGCAATTGAAATAACCACTGCTGTGACTCGCTTTTTCTGCAAAGATGAATGTGTTTGTAATGACGTGGCAAAGTTCTCATATTGTGGGTGACGCTTGGCTATTTAAGCCAAATGGACAGGCTTAAAACTGACAAGGGCAATGCCAAGGTCATGTTCTGAGACAGAATTGTCTTGTGTGATTATACCGGCACAATTTATTATGAAAACGAATCATTCTAAAGTGCCTTCGTTTTCTCAAAGTTGCCTAAAAATGCTGTAAGATATTTTTAGTACACTAGTCAAACAACACTAAGTGCAAATAAGATTGACCTTAAAAGTAAATATGCAGCATATCGTAAGCTTGTTTGATGTTTTTTCTCCCCAGCAATTAACATGCCTCTGTGATTTTCTCGTCTAACGAACAAAACTTCTCAGGGAAACAGCATGTAAGCACAGCTGTTTCACAGAACTGCGATCTCCAATCAATTTGATCGCAAATCACATTGTGCTCAGCACAACTGCAAACATCCTTCATGCTGTAAACTACACTAACGTGGGTTTAAGTGGGCTCTCGGCCGTGTATCTGCCTAAGGCCGGCGTTCTGAAGCCAGCAGGGCTAGGATGAAGAGATTCAGGGGGAGCTTTGGTCTGTCCTCACAACCCAGAACCTCCATTCCACTCTCACAGCTGTGTTTACACCTCTCATGTACCATCTGAATACTCCCAAGAGTCCTTGGGTTAGAAGTACCTCTTTTCCCACCAAAACGGTGTTGGTGCTCAACAAGAGGAACTTGCTCATTTCCTCTGACTTGACAGCTGAATTATGACATAACTGACCACAAACAAACAGCACAGTTTTATGTTCATAATACACTCTTAGAAAAGCTACATAGATGTCACTGGGGCAGTATCCTAAGCTACAAAATGTAAAAGTTACATCTTTGCAACTTATTTATCCATAAACATTACATATTAGTACCTTAAAGGTACATAGTAGTAATTTAAAATAGCATATTTCTACCTAAAGTGTATATATTAGTACCGTTTTTTTCTGAGAGGGTATAGCATGCATAACATAATACTCTTTTTAGCAAATTAGGACACTATAAATAATTCAAATCCAGAACAAACTCCAATAAAAATGTTCATACATCTGCTGAGTGCAGAGGTGCTGAACTGTGTTGCGCAAAAGTGATAATTTTCAAATCTAAGATGTTCTGGCAGCGGCAACGGTCGAGTTTTTCACCATCCCAACATGCATACATTTATTCAGATCTGACCTTTCGGTACAGCTTTTGGGTTTTTCCAGTGTGGCATGTCATTTAATGCACCGTACTTATCCACCATCTCTGTGTAAATTGTATGTAATCAGAGGGATTTTTGCTTTTGTGAGGGTCAACAAGAGATGGGGAAAAAAGCACGGCCCTGCATAAATTTGTCAGCTTAGCAGCAGCCAAGAGCACACCGGGTTTGCTATCTTATTTCATACATTTACTTTAGACTAATAAACCGCACTGCTGTTTACAAGAATCACACACAGAGGTAGATTTCATTGTTTTTATTTTAGTAACAGTGAATTGACAAACATGAGGCTACATTTTATTAGCATAAAACAATCCTAAAAAAATCAGTGCATTTGGGACACAAATGGAAACTTCAAGTGGTTACTTTATATGGATGGATAATGCACAATGTGTATTATTCATGTTACATTTAATTCACTTTTACTTATGAATTTCATATCCAAACAATGAATGACTGTTGTAGCACTACAGTTATTACATTCAGTGGGATATTATGGCCTTCATAAATGTTTGATGTTATAACGCAAAAACAAAAAACAATTTAATTAACAGTTTTAATAAAATTTTGCAGTACCAGGACAAATTATGCATTCCGTACACTCATAATGTTGCATGGTATGAAAAATGCATGATGACAAAGTGGTGAGGGGTGGAAAAATAAACCATTTAAGTATATTATTCAGCAGCTATTTCTGAGGACTTTTAGTTTAATACAGTTTATTTGCTGTCTCCAAAAAAGATTAAACCAGCCTAAGATGGTTTGCTGGTCTATGCTGGTTCAGCAGGGCTCCGTGTTTGGCCAAGCTGGTGTTTAAACAGAGCTTTTTAGAGCTGTATTCATTAATGTGTTTATTATTTACTTGTTCGTTTGTACCAAAAACAACCTCAAACTATTCCCTTTTACACAATACAATGTGCATCTGGCACAATTCCTAATGGAAGACTGGAAGACAACGTCTTAAATGTAGATCAAACAAGGAAAAAGAATGAGGGTAACCAACTGTAGCTTGCAGATGGAACTGCAATATTACAAAAAATATCAGCAGTGAATACCCTTCAACAAGATCAAATAAACATCAAAAGCTTCACAATGTCCCCAACTTTCCTGCAATTAGTGGTGCTTGTATCTTTCTACTACCAGCTGCTAATGAACTTGCTTGTTAAGTAATGGTGATTTAAGCAGACGTTTCAAATGACTGCCATATGGTGAAAATGTTTTTAGGTTGTGTACATTGTGTACAAAGATTTTTAATGAGGCTTCACCATTCACCACATAAATTCAGGCCTTCAATTGTTTTGAAATCCATTTTTAACACCGACCTGCACAGGCTTGACTTCATGCGTTCACATTATCAAGAGTCAAAGGGTGAGAGTATTCTCTGAGTGACTGCACAAAAGCATGAAAACCCCTTTCACTTTACTTTTCACTTTCCACTGATATGATTTTTTCAGATGCAGGGGAATAAAATAAAACCCTCAGCAGCTTTGTGGTGTGGTAAATTCATCACGATTCACTAAAGGCTGACCGGACTGAGGCCTCAAGGAAATGTTCTATTTGAATAGTTTAGGCCCTGATTACGGTGAAGTCTGAGATTAAATACATGGATTTAAATTCTCTACTGGTAAGGAAACACCTTCCAGGTACTGTACAGGAATGAGTGACAGAAGCTGAATTAACTGAGAACTTATTACTCTGAGTCTATTAGTTATGGAATATTCTTATTGGAAGACCTGGGTTTCTCGAGATCGCAAGGTCATTTAATATAGAAGACATTTTTTTCTGGGAAAGAAGAGCCTCACATTTTGCACCACACATGCCCAGCGAAAAGGGAAAGTTCACTCTGAAATTAAAATTCTGTAATTTACTTATCCGCACGTCATTCCAAACCCATATTACTTTGTTTCTGTCAAATATCCTGGTCAACATTCTTCTGTATAATAAAATTGAGGACTAGAGCTGTCAGGCTCCAAAATACACCAAAAAAGTGGTGTGCCGATAACTTTGTGTAAAGAATGTATTTTTTTTTTTAAATTATATAATTCAGTTACTGTATTAACCTAGTGATGTCTGAATTGTAAAATGACTCGAGTCAGATCTTTTCAATGAATCAGTTGAGCTTACAACATTGGTCTGGATGATTTGTTCATGAATCGGTTCTCAAGAGAGGAAAATTATCAGAGAAATATTCCCTTACATTTTAAAAGGACTGTTCATCACTGTATGATGGTAACGGGAGGATGAACCACTTTTATGACAACTTTTGTATCTTTTTTGAAGCTTTCATTCATTGTAACAGCGCTGAAAAGAGTGACCAGTACATTAATTCAAAAGAAAGTCATTCAGGTTTGAAATGACATACAGTATGGGTATGTAAATTGTCAAAATTTTCATTTCACAATTCCTTAAACACAATTTCAGCTTAAACCGTGAGAGGAAGCTGCCAGATCATAAGTGTGGTTTCTGCGGTGGTTGCCACAGAACCCTCCCTCAGTCGGCGGAAGCCCTTCCCGCCCGAGATGACTGCTACTGAGGTAACCCTATCCCTCCTCATCCTGTCCCTCTCGCAGGGTCGACCCCTGACCCACATGTCTGGATCATCGCTGAGTTCGTATATGGAGCCGTCTTCCATGCTGTGCTCCAAAGATTCTAAAGACGAGTCCGAGGCTTCGTCCCCTCTCGCGGTTAATGGTCGCCCGGGCAAACCTGAGGTTGAGCGGAGGCGGTACTGTAGCAACACTCCACTCCTACCCTTCCCTTTACCATCCACTTGGGCGGAAATACTGGGCTGCTGGAGCGATTCCTGAGAGGACGAGTCACTGCGGTCCTCCAATCCACAGGCCGAGTCATGCCCTTCCACCAGAGAATCCCGCTTCAGAAGATCAGGAGACAAACTGCTGGAAAGGGCAACTAAGAAATCCACAGGCCCGCAGTGTGCATTAAGAGATGACATCCCCTTACCTGTGCCACATTGAAAGAGAGCTCAAATTGCTTTAAACAGTAAAAAGCAGCATTGCCACAGGGTCAGAGAAACCTTAAAATTTGATAACTCCTTTGCATTACTACTATTACTCGTATTACTTACTGAAATGACTTTGAATTAAAGGAATAGCTCAGATAATTGGTCATTATTTAATCATTCTCCTTGGTTGTTCCTATCCCCTATATATATATATTTTTTTTTTGGGGAACAAAGATATTTTGAAGATTTTTTTATTTTGGTATTTTTTTTTTTTTATTTGTATTTTTTTTTTTTTATTTATTTTTTTTTTTTTTTTTTTTTTTTTTTTTTTTTTTTTTTTTTTTTTTTTTTATTTTTTTTTTTTTTTTTTTAATTTTTGATTCGCATATAAAGACAAGCTCCAGATCAGAGGGGAAACACCATAAAAAGGTAGTTCATATGACTTTAAAATTTAAAGAAGTTTAAGGTCAATTAGATTTAAAAAAAAATTATTATTTCATTTATTCAGGCAAGGAGATGTTCTTTAAAGCTAGCTAACTACTTTCAAAAAAAAAAAAAAAAAAAAATTCATCATGTTTTCCACAAAAGTATTGATCGGCAACTTCAAGCAGGCAATGTTTTTTAAATTTCAAACGATTATGTCGTCTTACTAACGACATGGAGTATGACTTACCCTAGGGGCATGGCAGGAATAAATAACATTTTATCATAAAATAAAATAGCTACATTATTTTATTTAAAATTTAAATAAAATATTTTACACTATTATTGTTTTAGGCTGTATTTTTGCTAACAATGGCAAGCCCTTAGTGATTAAATATGACACCTGATACGTTGTGTCATTTGTAGGGTGGATATCAAATCCTTGGTTGTGCATAAGTACCGTTGAACTCCTTAATGAGCACTTTTATGATGTGTTTTGTTGCTTTGTGCAGGGATTCTTGTCAAAAAAGCTTTGTAAAAATTCTTTAAATGATTTTTAATTGTGTGTGGCCACAGAAACACACAACAAACAGGTTTAAAGCATGATGGTGAGTAATCATGCAGAAGTCTAATTTTCGAGTGAAGCTCTTCCTTTTAACAAAGTGATCACTAGTATAATTGTCTTGCTTTGACATTGTGTAATTGTCCTATCATTGTGGCAGAGACTTTCGCAAAAGTACTAAATGCGACCTATGTTGCATCAGAAGGGGCGCCACCGATCGCGTGTACGCTGTATATTTGGGGATGCCCTCGCAACTTGGGCACATGCAGGCTGGATGATAATGGCCGCTGGGCCAGTTTCCACCGACACAGGCAGCCTCCTGGCAAATCAGCAGGCTGGTAAACTCTATGCTCTTCTGACCTCTAAAGAAAATATAGGTGTCACCCACACAAAAAAAAACATTCTTTAGGGACGGCTGTTTATATCTATGCAGTATATGGCATTTTTTTACAAACCTGAAAACGCACTTTCCTCTTGGCATACACATTATATGTATCCTTGAGACTGCAATTAAAACTCTCACACACTGCCATTGCCAGCTCATCATTGTGGCTTCTCTAATCAGCTTTATTTGGACTGGTCAATTAGAGGGCAGTGTGTTAGGTATTGACAACTTAAAATCGCTGTTATAGCACAAAAACAACAACATGGATGGAACATTTAAACGACTTCATTCCCCGATGCTCGCAAATCCGGGCTGACCCTTGGTCTTAGACATGCATAAAAAAAGAAAGCGCTACCCAGCATAAATCTAAATTCAAAGAAAACAGGCACAGCTAGTTAGACTTCAGTTAAAAACAAGCCTGGATGGTGTCCTCTTCATGGGCTCATCTATATAATTTTGTAGTATTTGGTTTTTCTAAATTTATTTTTGTATTATAAAGCTTGCTTTGCATGGGTGATCGGCAAGTGGCTAATTGATTCCTTTTCACCGTCTTTAGGTTGCTATAGTACTTGGGGAGTCTTTTGCTAATGTGTAAATGAAGCATTTTCAGTATGGTAGTTAGTCACCAGGAAATCACTGAAGGTCATGAAAAAACATGAGTGAATGCACTGCATTAGGCAGAATTCCTTCTTAGAAATGTCAGCTGTCCAGTTCTGCAGAGCATTCACCTATTATACATTCGTTTTCTTTGCAAGAGGGATCGCCTTAATAATAGATTGTCAAATAAATCTGCAGTTCTACAGTAATGCATATGAATTCATGAGTGCTGAAAACATAAAATGCTGAGGTTTGGGGAAAAAAATGCATATCGCATATTTTATTAGATGTCCTTGTAGTTGACGCATAATGTGTACTTGGACTCTTTCTGCATTATAACTATCAAGATTTTAGGTTAAAAAGTATTAACTGTCAATATATAACGGTTCGAGTGCTGTAAGCATTAGTAGTCTCAAGAGGCTAGTGGTATATTATAACAAACAGTTACTATATATATATATATAGAATATAATATAATATACTATATATAATATATGCAAATTAACAATTAAGCTGAATGCTAATGTTAAAATGTGGAACCTTATGTCATATCATATGAATATATAAAGGAAAGGTGTGTATCTTAGCTCCTGTAACTGGTAAAAACTGTTCTTTTCAATGCACTTTCACTCATCAAATGATTCAAATATTTCTCAGTTAATTAGAGGTAATAAAATCTGCATGCTTAATATAAGAAATGCGGTTTAAAACAATTTTAGATGGTCACACCGCAGGTCATTCAAACAGATTATCATGACACAAAATTATTTAATCTTAATTAGCTACAATATAATGTTAAGGGCTTAGATGTATAATATAATATAACACAACACAACACAACATAACAACATATGTTTCAAAGATTCTCTTTGATGCAATATGGATCTGACTGTTCCAGCTATTATTAGAGAGGAAGGATTCAGCCTAATGTCTGGCTTGCTTATCATGTCTGAAGGTTCTAACTGATGAGAAACTGCAGAATAATCGGTTCACTTTAAGACAATAATTAATTCATCACCCATCACTTGGGTGCAAGCCTGTGGGATTAGCAGACCATTGATCTGTAATAACTATATCAGTCCTCCTATGTGTGATGTGTGCAGATTAGCATATTCAGGAAAGCCAGTGGGACGTTCTCTGGGCCTAGAGTAAAAAAGGGGAAGAAGGCATCTGCCAAAGCTTATTTTCACTTTTGTGCTCCATTGACTGTAAACCCCTCGACATAACATGAAATCGCAGAGTCACCTCAACCAACATGAACTACGTATTTAAACACAGCTAGCTCCATAAGTTCGACAACAGCCTGAGGGTTGCAGGACCTTCGCAGACATCTTTGCCACAACTTCTTCACGTGTCTTTTGAAATACAGCTGTAACTTTGATCCAGAGGTTTGATGTTCTCACTGTTCGACAAAAAAAACAAAAAACAAAAAAAAAAACAAAGGTGATACACTCTTTTCGCTTTGTGGGTTTGTTTTTTGTTTTTTTTTTTAATGAGACATGGTTGTAGCAACAGGCCCATTGACATTAACTTGCTCTGGCCAGTTCCTGAAGTCTGCTACACCGCTTTGGGTTTATTTTTCTCCTTCTCTTTTCTATTCCACTTGATCGCAATTGTCTGTGACAATTGGAGAATCATGGGCTTTTTTTAAGCTTAACGTGGACAATCGCATTCAAGTGAAATCAAACATTATTAGACAGCCTGAAAGAAGTTATTCTGCTCCGGAGGATTCTGCGAGCTACTGGAGCGATGCCGCCCAGATTTTCTCTTTATATAGTCTGATGTGTGGCGCTGAATTACTCTGAAGTGGTGTGGATATTTACTTAAACTATTATTTTCAGTGTCCTTGCTTATATAATGAATGTTTACACAAGCTCCCTTCTGCAAAAAGGTAGTGAAAAACATGGTTTTAGCTTACATACTGTATATTTCATCTGAAGGAGGGACGAAGCACAAAGAATTTGACAAATTTTAGATTTAACAGGACCCGAGGGAAATAAGATGGCTAAAGGTGAGTGCAGAGAGGTAAAAAAGTGAATACAGCTGAATTAAATACCAGCTGCACTGAGAAATGGCACAATGGCAAAACGCTGGCACATTACCAACATGCCACGGCAGCTGGACTCATGACAAGAGTGTTGCCATGGCAACATTTCTAATGGAAAGCTTTGTCTGTGCCATTGTGACTTTTCCTGCCTGTAACCCCCACAGCTCCATTACTGCTCTGCGGGGTCTTAAGTTAGCTACTTATTCACGGTCGGTCCCTGGAGAGCCAGCCTACAGGAACCATTCCAACAAGAACTTCTCTGTCATTAACTTTTTATCAGAAGAAGTGCAGTTCAAAGAAATGATGGAAACAATGCTGTTCAAGCATGTGTGAAGGCATAAAGAATTTTTGTATTCAAACTGCTCCTTCCGTTAAGGTCAAAGGAGAGATACTCACTGGGGTTGTAAAACGATGAGGGTGTAGATATGTTGATCTCCTGCAGGTGCTCCAGTGTTTCCGTATGGAACAAGCGTATAGAGGAACCTTCTGAAAAAGCCATCCATACGCCCCCCCCAGCTCGTACCATATGGGCCACGCTCACCATCGGGTCCTGATGGACCTCAAATCTCTAAAACAGAACAGAGGACAATGAGATTACATCAGATATCTAACTTCATCTCAATACAGGTCTAGTGGGACATTTTCTGATAGTTTGTCATCGAGCTGTTTTTTAGATATAATGCCAAATTCAAAAGGGTGACGAACTCCACTACACAACAAGTTAAGAAATATAGTTTACCCACAAAAGAAACTATCATCTCATATCACAATATGAGTCATTTTATATCACGATAATGATATACAGTATATCATAATATATACATTTTTGCTTTAAATAAGGTCTTTATGATACCAACATTTACCATAGAAATGTCATAATTCTTGTTACCAGTGTCAATATCACAAAAACTAATACTACTAGCCTAAATTTAAATGTAAAAAAAAAGCTCACTGAAGACATGTAAACAGTCAGCGATTAGATAAGAATAAGAAACTAATAACCAGCAATAAGACAAAAATATGCAGTAGAATAAATAAATAAGAAATGGCTACATACATTGTATAAAGTAATCAAATGAATAAAAACACTGCATATCCGTCACTGTGTAAATTAAATATACTGTATATTATTTCTCATTAAAGTTACAAAAGTGATTTAGTTCTAAGCAGTGCGAGACTTTCTCTCTTTTGTTGTTTGATTAATGTGAATGACAGACAGCAGGAATATTACACTGCTGTCACTTTAAGAGCTGCCCGGATTCCAATAAACTGTTACACGTGTTTTCTTTCTCAGCCGTTTGCTTTCACTTAAGACCTAAATTATTGCGTTTACAATGATATTTGCAAAGACAGGCATTGTGACGCATACAATTATGTGTATTAAACCATTCAAGGGCTGTAAAACTGCAAAAATATATCTGTTCAATACTCTCGCGCTCTATGAGCACTGTCTTCATGTGCGCTTCTCTGACAGCACTCAAAACCAGTCTCTGACAGCACGTGCATATAGCAAAATGAGCTCCCTTTTGATGCTGATTGCGTTTCAACAGCTTAAAATCACGATTTTTAAAAACGCATGCAAACGATAAGTTTCCGTGACCACGTAGCGCAGCAACGACACATGAGTGCATAAAAAAGTCAAAAATCTCTACCGGTTGATCGTGTCTAATGGTGTATCACCCAGCCCTACTACTTACCCGCTTGTTGTTCCAAACCTGTAGGCGTTTTGTTCTTCATAGGAACACAAATGAACACAAATGTTTTTGCCCATACCAACCAAACTATTTTGGATCCCACAGCATTTAACTGTATGTACAAGACATTTTTCAAAATATGTTCTTTTGTATCCCTCATACAAAATCATACAGGTTTGAAATGATATGAGGCCGAGTAAATGACAGAATTTGAATTTTTTGGGAATAAACTCGAGTGCCTCACTTTACTGGTTGATTCAGGCAAAGACATAATTGTGATAATGGAAAACCTGACAAGATGCCAAGTGATCCAGCATTTTAAGATTCTTAAAAACTAAACATGAATCACTAAAATTGCATGTTTACATATAAAACGGCCATTATTTTGATCATTCAAAGTGTCTAAAACACATTTTTATGTATTTTATGCAAGTTGTCTTTACAACAATTTGACTAAATTGTACTTGTGCACAACTGGCACATTTTCGTTTGAAATCTGAAGACCCATTATGCATTTGAGTTACATTTGTTCAGCGGGAATCCAGCAAATACCCATTCCAATAGGATAATGCATGCCATATTATCTTCAACATAAAATTCACACAAAAACAAGTAACAAATTCTGTGCACAGTCAGAAGAAACTATAATAATGCTGGATAACAGAACCATCTAATCTAAGTGGCATTTGAGACGTTTGACCTACATGTTCAACTGGGAAGTATAAACATGACATTAACATTCCCTTCACGATAAAGTCATTTCAGACTGCAGTCGCATAGCTTTACTAATGGGTTAAAAGGTGGACTGCAAAACCAGAGACCAATGAGAATCAACAAGCAGAAAGGATTGGAACAGAACTCAATAAGGCATGACAAAAACAAGCAGTTACAGAACTCCATCTCCTTTCTTCTCTCATTTGCTTTCGCTTCTCCATTAGCTCACAAACAGAATATTGAACTATAATGACAAAGGGTCCATCGCAAATGCATCTAGCTTTTATTTTCCCCTCTTTTATTCTCAATACAGTACATATGCAAGGACTTCCTCACATGCACAGTCTAAAACTAGGACAAGAACGATGAGCATTCAGGCTCTCAAGGTGGCATAAGAAAGTGAAAACCTTACACACTTGTATAAATAAAACATTTAGTGTGATTGAAAGCTTGCTAGGAGACCATACTCACATATGGTTCAGGTTGTTTTCTCCAAACTGGAAGATCCACAATGCTGCAAGAATTCTCTTTAATGATGAGCCACCAAAGTTATCAGCAATTTAAGGCCCTTTGTATCATTTGATTCTCATGAGAACACCGTGTGCCAGCATAAATTCCAAACTTTCTGGACTTCAGAGCTGATTTATGGTGTTATGTATACCAGAGACTCAAAACAATGTAAGCAGATCAAAAGCAACCACTGAGGTGGAAGAGGGCATTCACATCTTCACAATCTTCACACACTCCTGAGAAACCCTGGATTTTAGCCTGTGGCAAAAAAAAGTTAAGAAGCAGGCATTGTTCTGGTCATCCTCTATCAAAATACCTCTAGTTGTGCAACAGATACCTAATCCAAAGATTAAGCTGGAGGTCCCCCTTCTGGTCCAGACCAGTTCACTTCTGTCACTGAATTAGTAGCATAAGAGATACAGATCCTTCACCTGAAAATGAACATTCTGTCATTATATACACACACTCATGCTGTTTCAAACCGAATGACTTACTTTCTTCTGTGGACCATAAAAGAAAATATCTTGAAGAATGTCTCTGTATTTTTTGTGTCCAGTAATTTTTGACATCCAATGTTGTTTTAGTTGAAACATTCTTCAAAATATAAATTTTCACATCAGTCGGTCCAGTTTATTTTCCAAAAGAGTTTACTCTCAGTGCAAACTACCACATCACTGATTTCAGCCTTTATATATAATATATAAAAACACATATATAAAACTTATATAAAAACACCCTATTCTAAATGGTAAAAATCTCAGCAATCCATGGGTTATACACATTACATATGAGCTGTCTTTACAATAGTCTTTTGCATTTTCTTCTATGTAGTTGTGTACAAAAAGCCTAGTTTGTTACAAAGAAGGTTGATGAGAAATGTCGCCTTGTCTCTGAGTCTATTCAGAATGTTAAAGGGGTCATATGATGTGATTTCAATTTTTCCTTTCTCTTTGGAGTGTTACAAGCTCTTGGTGCATAAAGAAGATCTGTAAAGTTGCAAAGACTAAAGTCTCAAATCCAAAGAGATATTTTTTATAAAAGTTCAGAGTCAGCCACACCTACCTAAAACGGCTCATTCTAACACGCCCCCACATGTCTACCTGACTATGTGGGAAGATTTGCATAACGCCGCCCAAATGTTCATGCAAAGAAAGAAGGCGTAACTTTTATTCTCACTGTAGTATTGTTGACGCTGCAGCCATGTCGTGAAGACACTGTGTGCTTCGTTGTGAAAGCGAAACTACTTTGTTTGGTCTTCCAAAAGAGGACGATATCCGCTTCGTCATGCCTAGAGCTGATCTGTGCTGGTTGCTGAGGGAATACATCAGCTTTCACTGTGGACGAAGCGGATACCAGCCCGGGATGGTCACATGTGGTTGCCGCCATTCGTCGGCTTCCCCCGCCGGGCGCTCGGGCCGTTCTCTCGCCCTGCTGCCCAGCTCCCTCTAGCCGCGGTCCCCCCCTCCTCAGCTCACGCTAAGCCGGGGCTTCCCCTCAAGCTAGGCCGCTGTGTTTTTCGTTGTGAAAGCGAAACTACTTTGTTTGGTCCTCCAAAAGAGGACACGACTACAAATCAGTGGTTAAGTTGTATTTACAACACTGTTCCAGAACAGTTTAACCCAAATATATCCAGATGTGTGCAGCACATTTTATGGAGGACTGTTTACTGATCTTGGGAGAGTAACGTTAGACTAAAATGCCGGCAGTTCTGACTCACAGTCTGTAAGTACGTTTTCATTTAAAGGATTTGCCACTGATGATTCAAACGCGAGTTTTGGGCAGTAGAGTAGCACTTGTTGTTTGTCATTTCTCTGATCACAGTTTTATTTTTACGCGGCGCGACGCAATGCAACGCGTAAAAAGACAGTATAAGTCATTATAATCAGTAATTATGTCCCCACTGGATGCAACAAATGCCTCGTTTGTAATGGGTTTTAATGTTTTTGTCTCGTCGCTCCGGCCGGGACACAGCACTTAAACTTTGGATTTAAAGTTGATGATCAGTGGAAAAAAGGTAAGCCTTTGGATGCTTTATATGTTACCAGTATGACTGTGAACTGTTGAGGTGAATTTACTTTTTGGGGACAGTTATGATTTGGTTTAGATCCTGCCCAAACATAAAAACAGTTTAAAATCCAACTATTGTGCTGAATATCAAATTATATCTCAAATAAATGTTTTTGACCAACTATGTCACTGTTATCATTGTAGAAATATTGTTTCTCTATGAGTCAAATGGAAGCCTGTTTCAGTCTGAGTAAAAAATTAATTATAAGATAGCTTAAAATAAGAAATAAAGTTAGGTAACTTTATGAGAAAGTCACAATTATGAGATTATGAGTAAAAATTACAAGACATATTTCCACTTGTGAGAATTATAAACTAAACTATAATAAGTCCAATTATGATATAATGACACATTCTGAGATATAAAGTCATGTTTTAAGATCCAAGTGTTAATTGTGAGATATGACATATAAATTTAAAGACTGAGATATAGAGGAAACAGGTTTCCATAGTGTCAGTGGAAGACTATATAAAGGGTAGAGTGCTATTCTGTCTAATCTTCCAAGAAAAGTCCTTGCTAGACTAAAATTTCAAAATGCTGTAATCCTTCATAGGGCTTATTCTAAAAAGTCTCCTAACGCTGTGATGCTTGTTTTAATGGGAATCTAGCATTCACTGTCTAAGGCTCTCAAGCAGAAGAGCATTCCACAAGATCTAATGCTGTTGCAACCATTACACGATATCAAAAAGCATACTTTTGCTTGCCGTTAATTTGCACAACACTGTTAGTTGTTCTCGTTTCTAGTAATGTACAAGATGTTCTATGAATCTATGGAGTCATACTGGAGAACATCATCAGGTTTTACACACACACAGACAAAAAGAAATACAGAATCTTCCCTTTGAATATGCTTGTAAACTGCATTTCTGCTTACCGTTTTATTTTATTTGTTATAAGACATTCAGATGTTCAAACACAAAAGCAAAATCCAATGCAAATTAACACCTTCTTTCCTTTATCTTTTCCTGCAATGCACAGCATTTTTGTGCCTTCAAAATCACCATCCGACCAGTGGGTTCAAGGGCCACACATCATGAAGGTTTCAATGACTCATGATCCAGTTTCTTTGATTTCAAAGTGATTCACAGCGGAGCCTTGCTTCACTGTCTCACAAAACAATACACCCCCTCCCAAACACCTTTTTAAAAGTCCACAGGGAAAGAGGAGCCATTTTATGCCTGATCCTCTAATGAGGCATGAGGGAGTTGCACTCCTTATCGAGGGTTTGCACGCAGCCCCCTGAGGTCTGTGGTGCTACCGAGGAGCCCTGAGAACCCTTACAAACAGCTAGTTCTCCAGTCTGGGGTTGAGGCAGATTAATTGGAGGGGGTGAGGTGGGTGCGAGAGACTGTTCTCTCCTCTGCACACTAGCGGACAGGGATTAGCACCTGTTTGCGTGCCCTTGCCAAAGGGAGCTTCTTTTGTTTGAGAGCAAGGGAGACGACTGAAACTGCCTTTGATATGTTTTCGCTTTTAATTGACTTGTCGGCAGTGCTCGCCTTTGCTCTTGTTCTCTCTCTGGTTTCATTTTATTTTGCTTGGACTATTTCTTCAGAGACAAGACACCTGAAGAATACTTCTATCAACTGATTATTTCCATCTGTAATACTGTTGTGAATGTATATGTTAACATTGTTACAACAGATTTCTATTTCAAATAAATGCTGTTCTTTTGAACTTTCTATTGATCAAAGAATTCTGGAAAATGCATTAGGGTTTCCACAAAAACAAAGCAGCTTTTTTTGATAATAATAACAACACTGATAATAGTAAGATTTTTTTTTTGACAAAACTATCAAAATCAGCATATTAGAATAATTTCTGAAGGACCATGTGAAACTGAAGACTGGAGCAATGGCTGCTTCGCCATCTCAGAAATAATTACTTTTTAATATTAAAAATTTAATTATTTAAAACAAATTTTTTTTATTAAATTGTTTTTACTTCTTTTTTTTTTTTTTAATCTTACAGACCCCAAACCTTTGAATGGTACTTATTTAATACTAGGCCTATAAATCTCTTAGCGCAAATGGTGGGCTCACATTCAGAAATTGAAAGGTTCCAATTTTCAGCTGTCTTAGGTGGACGAGCTAACTACGAGTCACGGTCCAAAATGTTAACTCTACAGCCTACTCAACTGTTCTAAGCACAGCCAATGCTTTACAGCTATAAATAAAACAACAACACATGACTGAAAAATTGTGGACAAATCCATACATATGTTGCCTGGCATCTACACAATTTTATTTAATAAAACCTCAAGTAATAAATGAACCATGTGAAGCACATACATCCTAAGTTAACTTATCACAGCTGCTTGCTGAAATACCAATGAGCTTTTAGTTTGCAACATCATGTTTGTCATGTGATTAAATAAAGCATTTATCCACATATAGTACAGTAACACACTGTTACAGTAAGTCATACGTAGTCACAGGATATTAATTTGAGATACAAATACTGACACTGTATTTCCTTTACATCTTACCAACATTCCTCCATATATATATATATATATAATATATAATATATATATATAGATATATATATATATAATAATATACTATATGATTATAATTACTTTTTTTAAGTACATTCTGAAAATCCGTATACATTTACAGTTATGATGACTCTACATATGGTGTATAAATTGGGCCTCAGGTGTATGATCTGAGTTACTGAGTCTCACACAGAGGTTGCCTCCACCAATTCACCCTAAGACAGACACTACATCAGTATATCACAGCAGGAGAGCACTGTACTACCAGCGGACAAAACACAGCACGCCTCCACTTACCATCTAACCCTTCATTAGTCCACTGTAATACTAGGTGACAGTGCTTACAAGAGCAACATGTTTAAACAACCACTCATTATATGAGTGTGGGACTTCATTCTTCAGCTTTTACTGTTCTGAAAGGATTTCTACAGCCCTGTTTCCACCTGGTATTAAGATGCGTTTTCAGTGATCACAAGTGATCCGCTGAGACACATTATCATTTACACTTGGTCTTAACATGCGTTTCAAATGCATCTCCTGTGATCACTTGAGTTCAGACCATCCCCTCTTATTTTGTAAAACTACACATCACTTTCTAAGGGAGTGCAGAGTGTGGCCCACTGAATGAATGAAACCATTGCGTTGCTTATGAGGGAGCGGGAAATGAAGCAAATGCAAAGGATTTTCATTGTATTCTGTGTGTTTTGGCACAACATAGTGAAGTCTGAATCAATTGTTTTCGTGCGCTTTCTCAAAACACGTCCCATAACGCTCACATTAAGTCAAGATGTTTGATTGATGCATCTTAAGGCCATTACACGGTAAACCAGCGGGTGGCCAACCTTGGGCCGTCTTTGAGTGCCTGCCAGCTTTTTGCGGTATGTTCTGCACTGTCCGCACTAGTTGGATCCAGTTGGCTGTCCGTCCTAGATTCGTTTTCCCTTTTTGAATAATGAATATACAGTACTGCCACCTGCTGATACAGACGGTTGTTTCCTCAGAATGTACATGCTAGTTGGCCAATGGTTGTAGTCTTTGCAGTGTGTTAAAGCGCAACTTTTTTCACGCATACATAATAGCTAGTTCTTAGATGTCAGCTTGGCGTTTCACAGCCTTTACTACCAGGTGTAAAGAGGGCCTACATAGTGCGTACGTGCCCAACCACCACTGTTTGTTTTCTCCGCAGTACCATGGTTGAAATGCTTTTGGCATTCTACATCAATAGCGATCCAGCGGCCTCAATCGTTTCGGGTCAGGGGAACAAGGTGGCACGCTGCGTAGTGTGGAATTCTTCCCTAAAACTGGTGACAAGAGAGACAAATTCGCACAGGCTCTGTTGCTTATCCCACCGACACACATCATTGTATGCCACTTTGCCACGAGTCCCAAGAAGGCAGATTTACAGCTGTAGAGGAGATGCTTCCCCCTCCAGCTGCTGGGCCTGCATGGCTCCGCAGGGAAAGGGATACAATGCAATCAGTCGAACAAAACAGAGCACTGGCCTGAACCATGGAGGATCAACCGAAAAGCAGCAGGGGCCCACTCACCTACCACTAGCTCAAATCTCCTCTCTGATGGGCGCATCCAGAGAAATCTCCAAGGATAAAAGAGATGTTTGATTCCAGAGATAAAACCCAAGAAGGCAGAACTAAAGGAAGGCTCAGGGTTATGGAGGCCCATGGGGTAGATCCCCGGGGTACAGCTCCTCCATATTTGAGACAGCCAGAGAAGATTATGAGTATGTCAGAACTATTTACTCATCCTGTGTGGTTTAAAAGTAAGAGGGGGAAAAAAGAGACCCCGGAGGAGACACCCTGGCCATATGGATTGCGGCTCTTCGGTAGGATTATTGATCTTCACACACCAGCTAATTTGTCAGTCAGTGTTGGCCAAGTGCCCGTGAAACATAGTCTGCGTTCTTCCATTTGCTAAAGTTTGATGTGAAAGCATATCAGCATGATTAAAGCTTTGAAATGATGAGTCTACCTGAGTGGACAAACTGGAGCCATCAACTACAGTTACTGTGTTAGCACAGCTAACCCAGACCGAGTCCTCCAAGGCAAGTAGTGTCCTGATGGGATCTGAGCCAACTGTTACTTTCCTACAGGAGTCCTGGTTCCACAGTTCCCCTACAAGACAAAAAACACAGTAAGTTCACAGTAAGAAACTTTTATATTTATCAAGATTCTTGGACTTCAACTATGGGCACGCTAAATGCCCCAAAATTCAAGATAAGACAGCAAAACAATTTAATCTATTATGTCTTTTGTGATTAAAGTGAAATGTGAAAAAAATTAAATGTGTCAACTACAGCATTACATTTACATGTGTACTTTGAGAACTGAGCATTATTACAATTATAACTAATAATTTATTTCCAGTTTGAATAACAGTTTTGTTTTTCATGCTACTAAAATAACCAATGTAAAGTCTTGTTCTTCTAATTTGTAAAAAGCAATAAACTAATTCACAAACTCTTCTTAGATAGTTTTGCCTGTGTGGATAGAGCTAGATTTATTAATGTATTCTATTAGGAAAGGAAAGGAAAGGAAAGGAAAGGAAAGGAAAGGAAAGGACGTGTGGCCAAGTATGGTGTCCCATACTTGGAATTTGTGCTCTGCATTTAACCCATCCAAGTGCACACACACAGCAGTGAGTCGTGAACAAACACGCGCACACACACACCATGACACACACCTCGTAGAAGCGGGCAAGCCAAGTCTGGCGGCGCCCGGGGAGCAGTTGGGGGTTCGTCCTTGCTAGGGTTCTCACTCTCAGTCGTAGTATTGAGAGTGGAGAGAGCCTGTATTAGTCAACCCCCCCCCCCACACCTACAATTCCTGCAGGACCTGAGAACCCACGACCTTCAGGTTACAAGTCCGACTCTCTATCCATAATAATGTGACATCAAGAGCAATAACTGACAAAAGAGATTTTATTGTAAAATTGCAGCCCTTGTTTTTTCAAATACATTTCATAAATCATATGCTGACACTGCTGTGTCCTTGTAAAAAAGTATAATTCAAACTGTTTTTTTAATTATTATTATTAATAATACTAATTCTCACACAATAAATATAAAAATGGTTTATGTTTGTTTTGATACTAATGAGCTTTATAAATGTAATACCCAGAAAATAGCCCAAAATATATCACTTTGCATATTCTGAGTTTTATAAGAGAAAACAGAAAAAACGAGGTAAAAGTACATGAGTAGCGAATACAATTAGGCTTGTGAAATACCTTGCTTGAAGGCAAATCACTAATCCTATCTGGTGGAACATTTCAAATATGGCCAAAGATTTTCAAAGCTAGTAAATTCATGTTATTTTCCTTATAAATGAATGCTTCAAATAGCGGAGCTACAAAATGCGCTGCATGCTAATTCCACTGCTTTGCCCTGAGCAAGTCACTTAAAGTAAATTGGTTTCATTAATACTCAAGAGTAAATCCTTGTGTTTGCAAGACAAATATGTATAACTGGTGGTGGAACTGTATAATTTCTGGCTATGTCTTAAAAACATACAGCTAGAGCAAGCACTGCAAAGGGTGTTTGTAGACTGCATATCTCCCTCAATAAAACTAGCGCTTTCTATGCTAATGCGCTAACAGTGCCATGTTAATAACTGCAGCGTGTTGTGTAATCCAATTTATATGTTTCTCTCCAGAGTGCTCAGAACACGCCAGACTTTTTCCTTGAGTTTTAATCCCACACTGTAGCCACCATGGACACCATTATGGGATGCATTACATAAGCTTTTTTCTTCGTCTTTTCGCCCCCATCACAATGTTTTAATGAAGCAAAATTAGAGAGGGAACCACAGCGAGCCATTTAATTAACATTTCGAGTTGTTTATTTCTGCCTTTGAAACCAGAATCGCTTTACAATGACTTCCGACTTCCTCAGGTTAATTGCATGGCATATTCAAAATGTCAGTCTTCCCACTTTTTTTTCGTACATATGCTTTGAAAACATCTCCTCAGCTGCTCTGTACCCCCTCATACTCAAACGAGGGCCGCCTCAGATTTGCCTCTTGCAAATCGAGGACCTTCGGGGCGGAGAGGACTTATCTGGACACTCAAAGCATCTGCAGATGCAGTCTTTACTTTATTGCTCCAAAAGTAATAAAGTGGAAGGAGGAGAGACGCAGTCTCATTCAGTTGGGCGCTTATTGCTTCTGGGTGTAATATATTTACGTATTTTCTACGGAATTTCAGACACCTCATTATTATCCTTATAAATTCTGCAAACTGTTGATTAAGCACAACAAAACGATCCTGCCCTCTTAATGTAGCTAGGAAAAAATGGGAAGAAAGACACGAAATCTCACCCCCAAGCAATTTCGGCTTGCTCATACGTTTCAAAAAGCTTTCTGATTAATCTCATGTGAGTCTCCAGTGTTTATTACAATATTAACTATATTAACTGCTCCACAGAATAATTTGTTGAATATATTTGTTTACCCAAATAAATAAATAAACACATTTTAAAAAATCCAGCCTGTACTTCCCAGGGAATATATCTGCTTGTAATTCATTTCTTTCCACTATATGAATAGTAATATTCAATCGCCACATTGCACATCAGCATAATTAATCTTACTTTCCACTTCACTGGAGGTAATTCCTTGTTGACAGCCAGGTAAGTAGTGCATTGTGATAAACCCATTGTGCCAGGGTTGTCTGCCTTGCACCACCCCCAACATACACATACACACACAGCGCAGTCCCTCGCTATCTATCATGTCTCCGAATGCAAGAGTTCTGCATGCACGCCCGTCTTCTGTTGTCATTAGCCCACACTTACACACCGCAAATGAATAAGGCGCGGGCAGAGGACAGACTTGTGAAATCATAAATTGCTTTCAAGGTAATCCCGAATCTATTGGCTTTCCATCTAACTAATACATACCCAGAACAATCTCATCACCCCTGTCTCATCTCTGAATGCATTCAGAATACATGACAGAACTAATATCTTTCACATACTCACTGAGGCATTCAGCTAACAGAAGAGGGACTGTAAAAAAAAAACATCCCTGAATGTTTGAATGGAAGGTTGATGAAAGAGCAAATTGAACACGGGGACAATCAGATTCATTTGCACTATTAATTTGATTTGATTACCCTTTCACTCTATTGAGTCCCTTTCATTTGGGGACATACTAATAATTACCCTTCTTAATTATCCCACCCATTTAGCGTTTAATCCCGTTAGTGAGAAAAAGGAAAGAGAAAACATACTGAATGTAACTGCCCATTTCTGTGCTAATGTGATAAAGAGAAAAAACAAGCCTAATAGGATAGAAATAACATAGACGTTTAAATCCGAAGTGATTACCCACAATCCAAAACAAACGCCAACAATGTATGTAGAATAAATAAGCTTTGTTTGGCATAATGCATTAGAGCAAAAGAGAAACAACTATATACAGCCTCGTGCAAATTATGAGTCCTTGAATTAAATACTGAAATAAAAGTTTTGTTTACATAAAAGACCAAGACTCTATGATATCTGAACTGGGACATTAGAAGGGCCGTGGAAATGGAAAACAACTTGCATGACAGCTGGAAACTAACTTAGAAGTATGAGCTTCTCAGGTGTACTTGAAGGCAGCATGAGCGTACAATAGAATGAGACATCAAACATTATGTAACTCGTACCTCCGTGATGTCTCTCGTACACCATCAACGTTCCATCCCGCAGGCCAGCGAACAGGAATTTCCCGGAATGTTTGAGACACAGAACTGGACAGCCCTCGGGGTTACGGAGAGTCACAAGACATTGGGCGGCTGTGTCCATACTGCCATAGACCAGAATGCTTTGGGAGATAAACATTGAAGGATATATAAGGACATCTATGCAGGAAGAAGTATCATTTTAAAATGAAGAAAGGAAAGCTAATGCCTTATTTCCACTGTTCATTTGCCTTGATATTGTGAAATGATTTTTTTAAAAGGAGAACTTCTGTTCTCTGTAGCTAATCAGTCCCCTTCATTTGCATAAAGAATATCTCAGAATACATATTGTTCTTCTCAACATTCATAAATGATTTAACTTATTTAGAAAATCACAGTGATTTTAAGAGAGAAATTTGTTTAATTTCTGCCAAAAAGACTGCACCTCAAAACATTCTCCACATATCTACCCAAAAGTTTTTTAACAAAGTGGTAAACTTTTCCTGTTTTAATACTACAAAGATGCATATATACCACAAAAAGGTGCATCTACACAGACGGCATAGATGCGATTACACATGTAAAATGTTAGGAAATTAATGAAGTCGAATATCTTTTATCCTTTTCATATTGAAATTGTTTTTCCATTAAATTACTTTGGAGTCGCTAAAACTTACAAGGATAGTCGTCACCTATTTCTTATCCCTGTGTGCACTGCAGTGTCTGTAATGGCACCTTAAATCTGATTAAGGCTTTTACCTTTCTCGTTTCCCCTATAGCTAGACATGTGCTCAAAACAAACAGCTATTAGGCTATTAGTCTTGGCTACCGCTTGGTTCTCACGGCCAAGTGAGCTGACAGGAAAATAAAGGAAGCATTGATGAGGCACTTCATTTACATAGAACCAAAGCAGCATCAATATCTTTGATACTGAAGGCTTGGGTGAATCTAGTTTCCTCAGAGCAACCTTAATTTGGCTCTGTAGGTGCCTTTATATATTTAACAGGTACTCCAACATTTTTAATTGAGGAAAACAATACATATTTTTTAAATAAGACAGTCTACACTGTAAAAAAAAATGTTTAATTCAATGTGTTACTTGCTGTCTATACTAATTATGAAATATACTAGCAATTTCAGAGTGACAACTGAGTTTTTCAGTGTATATATTACACTTTTTCCATTTTTTTCCCTGTGTACATATTACCTGCCATCATCAAGTCCCACACAAATAGTATTTCCAACTCCCATGGAGCTGTGAGGGCTGGTTTTGTTGTCCTCTGAGGGGGTGGGCTCAGGCACATACTCCAAACACCTCACTCGAGCTCCCATCTGGAGGGATTTTACAGGCCGAGGTGTGGGTCTGTTCAAGGAGAAGATGTCCACCTGGCCTTGAGTGGAATCACCTCCACCGGCTACCTGCAAAAACAGAGCAAGGACACCGCTATTATAGGTAGTCATCCAACCAAAACTGCTCTCTCACATCCATGAGTGTACAGGTAGGGAAAGAAAATAATAGAGGAAGGGAAGGGCTTTCTGTTTTTATGCCACTTTCAACCACTCCCTCGGCTTTGTGCTTTCACTTCCAGTGCAGAAAACCATGCAGAGGAAATTTCAAAAGACAGTAAACTCTTTCACTTCCTGTGTACTTTAAGGTTTCCTAGCCCTGTTATTTTATTCCTGTCAATTTCAATTCCACAGTACCTACAAAGTTAAAATCATACATCTCGTAAAAATCGAACCCATAGTCTTTTGCTTGATAAAGTCTCTAAAATTCATACTCTATCACCCCTAATGCATTCCCAGCATCAGTTTGATGACTTCAAACATCTTTTTTTGAAACTCCAGGGATCTTTTCATCGCTGAAGTAGAGGAAAAGGTGGGGTGGAGAGACGTCTTTTGAAAGCCGCTGAGCTGTTTGACAATGGAGGGCTTCCTTTGGGTTGATGATTGATCGCCTTCTTAAGACAGAGACTGAGATGACAAACTCGATCCTTGCTGAAATTACATGTAGTTGACAGAATAAGACTTCAGCACAGTGCTGCTCATAAATCCATCCTCTGGTACCTTCCCTCAACAATTGATCTAGGTTCTGCACCCATTCATTTTCCTAGCGAGTTGCTTTAAAATGCAGACTCTTGTAACACATTGGGATTGCATTGCATCATAAATTAATAATCCCCCAGTTCGTGAAAAATAGTGTTTGTCTTCGCACCCTGCTCTCTCTCATGGTTACTCGTTCATGCATAATGCAATGAAAGCAACCCGCTCGCTATTAGAAATTAAACGAACTGATCAGCATCCCATCATGTCCACCACAAAAATTGGCTCATCTCTCCTTGTGCGGCACTAAACTGCTCCAATTACAAAATCCATTAAAAAAAAAGAGGGAAATAAAGGGAAAGAGTATTACAGAGAGTCTGCTGGCCTCATTAGCGGCCCATGTTTAGGGGCCATCATTTATGATTACCTCAGGACACTGAGCGACTGGGGCTGGCCGAGTGGAGTGTAATCTCAACCAAAGAACGGGAAAACAACAGCAAAATGGGAGGGATGCTGCCGGACAGCAGCGATTAATTCTCATTTAGAGCCATGTTATGTGAGCAAAATGGCAGGGCTAAATATAGTCTTCAGCCTTACAGTTCCCCTCTAATATGCATGCAATCATTTGTCTGATTTGTATTGCAGCGTACAATCTGGATGGCCAAGGTCTCGTGGGCTGGGAAGAGCAAGGCAGAGCAAATAACGGCCTGTTGCAGCAGCGTAGTGGGAGATAGGGAGGGCTTATCTTCGGGCAAGAAGCTAGCAAAATAACTGAATCTCTCTGCGTTTTTCCTACTCAGCCGCAACCTCCAGCAGGCCCTTGTTCTCCCGCTTTCTCAGACAGGCTCAAATCCATGTTCTCAAACTTGACAATGATCCACCCCTCCTTTTTCGATTCAATTCCTCCACAGACTAGGTGGAATTACAGTTCCCTGACAAACTCATAAGTACTTGTTTGGAGGAGTGGATATCTGGAATCGTGCCCTGGACGCATCTCTGTTTTTTTGGCCGGAAAGCCGTGAAAACAAGCCTTAGAGCCAAAGCTCTGGACAACAGAGCATTAATTAGGCTGAAATTGACTAAGAGCCTAAAGGGAGCAAAAGGTAGTCTGGGGAGAAAGACTTCATCTGTCGATTTGTACACACTGGACATATTCAAACATTTGCCTTTGACATCCTTTACCCAATGTTTTAGATATGTTTGGATTTATAGTTAGAGAATAGAAAACTGTGAAAATGATGCTGTATGCAACATTCAAAATTGAGTTTTAAATTCCAATCCAATTATTGATGTGTCGTGTAAATAGAACTAAAGGAAGTAACATTTAAATAGATGAAAATCTATATTCAGGCTAAAAGACAAAGACCTTAAACAGAAAACCTATCTTGTCTTTCCATGTTGTTTGAATTTCTTTTAATTGCAAAAAACTTGCAGTTTCAATTGCTAAAATTTAAATTTCTTTTCAGCCCAATTCCAAATCCAATGAAACATCCTGTGGAAAATTTTTAATACATATTTTTAATAATAAAAATACTTCTACTTAGTACTACTTCTGCTACTAGCAGCACTAAAAGGCATATATCCTTTCCAAACTGTTTTTTGAAATACTCCCTAAGGCCCCTGTAAACAACATTTTACCCAAAAACATGGTATTGGCAAACAATAAAAAAAGCAACTACTTATTTTTATTATCACTAACCAACTAACTAAATAAAATCCCAGGAAGAACACTGTGAACACACACACAAATCAATAAATAAGCCTCAGTCTTAGAAGTGAAGATGCTAAGGAAGAGTGAATTTGGTGGATGACTGGCTAGCTTACTGTCTTGGACTGATTAGAAACAATGTCATTATTTTGATCTGAGCCATGAGAAAAATCCCAGCAGCCCATCTTAGAGTGATCTGATTACTGTCACTGCTCATTTGGAACGCTAGCAGTGAAAACTGCCTGTTGTGATATGACGATGTCCTATCACTGACTTATAAGTTGGGAAGTAGCAAACGACTCAATCATTTCCCCTCTTCTCACATCTCTCAGTCCAGTTGAATTCACTGAGAAAATGACACCTGCTATAAGCGGAAGATGTGCTGATTGCTTTAAGGGTTTCTTTTACCCTGCTATATAGGTTTGCACAGATAGACTTTTGGCTAGCAGTGTAAAGTCAGGTCCACATCGCATCTTATTATAGTCATAATATGATAGCTTTAACAGCCTTCGACTTGGGTTCATCTGAAATAGCTGCAAACACAATAATAGACCTGTGTGGAGAAAAATGACTGTAAAACTATGGAAATATGAATTAAATCAATGATAATTTTTCCACAGTCCTTCAAAAACTAATAAATAATGATTATTTCACAGCCACAACTCAACAAAGCGAAGAAGTAACACTAGTTTACTTGCTAATAAATGCCTTAAACATCTGAGTGTATTTTTCAGTTTTAACTTTGTTAAATCAAATTACTATTTCTTCCCCAAAACCATTACCATGCCTGTTTGACTGCATTTCATCTTATTGGATGCAGTAGACCAAGCCTACATGCAGTTATATATCTGAAAAAGAGGCAGAAATGCAAAACACAGCTCTGAAGCACAGAAAATAAGTTTACGAATACTACATGATAGCACATTTTAACACATTTAATGAGAAACACCGGCAGCACCACTGAGACTAAATGGATGCACTGAGATTTTTTTTAAAAGTGACCCTTACGATTTAAGCTGCCGAGTGAGATTTAGATTTAGGATCAGATGTCGAGAAAATTATATTTTGGATATGCAATGCTAAGAATTTTTGGCACCAAAATGAGGTCCTAATCCGGCCAGATATAATTTCCTACTGAATGTCTCCTTGTATCTTTTAAATCCACCCAAGTCCACCCTCAGTGCTCTTTAGAATACCCACAAAAACAATTAACTCAAAGACACAGGCAAGGGAGTCCTTTTGTGTCCAACCAAGGCTCGAATTGGATTTATCCCCCTGCTTTGGGGGATTATGTGATAAATTCCCCATTGCACCAGAGGAGGGAGGAGAACGAGACTACTGTGTGAAACTTTTAAAGGTGATTTCACAGGGCTTGTTATGAAAACCTGTTTTATTTTGCAGAGAAAAGGTATTTGCAGAATACAGGTTACGTCCACCATAACTTAATGGTAAATTAATGCTTGCCAGTTTTAAACAATGTTCGGAATTAAGACCCGTTTTGCATAAATGGGATTTAATGGTGAGGAATAATAATTAAAGTCTCTTGGATCTCTGATGTCACCGTTTCCCTCTGTGTGCGTATGATAATATGTATATTTTATGTGCTTCTGTTTCTACTTACCCAGAGGTAGCCTTGAGGAAGTGAAGTACTCGCCGCTGAGAAACCAAGTAAAGCACATTGAACAGGATTGTGAAGCGCAGCCTCCAGCTATGAAAAATAAAAGAAAAAAATTTAAATCTTATAGACCTGAGAACATGTTAATTTAATGCAATTATGAAAAATGAAAAATTAACCAGAATCAGCATTTTTAAAACAACTGAATTTGTTGCTATAGCTCAAACATGGTTCAAATAACGCCAAGGTCACAGGTTTCGACTCTCAGGGAGTTGTTTAGCTTGAATGCATTGCAAGTCGCTTTGTATGTGTAAATAGTGAAAAATAAAATATACTAAAATGTATTTGAAATACATGTATTTTGTGCCAAGTATACAACAAATACATTGACATATTTATTCACTTAATAAAAATACCCCGCAATTGTACTTTTGGTATACTAAAGTCTGTTAAATTGGAACAACTAACAATTTAATTGTGCGAAGGTAGTGCTGAAGTCCAACTAAAGATATACTGAAGTATATTTGATTATGCTAAAGTGGAACTATTGCAAGTATACTTCAGGTAAACTTTAAATATCTTGCATTTAAAAAGACTGATATTATTCAAAGATCATACGATCTTCATCAATAGTGACATTAAATCATATTTTAGGCTTAATATTACAAAATGTGCATTGTGCACAAGTAGTACTCCAAACAAAGTTTAATTATAATTTTTTATATCAGTAAGTCTCGAGCAATATGTCAGTAAACATGTTAGTAGATTTTAACTACAGTATACTTTAGTATGAAATAAATGTATTTTAAATATATTACTTTTTTACTAGGGCATAAATGAAATCTTTTGAAAAAATTAAGCATTGAAAACATTTGAAACTTATTTTAAGGATGTTTAGCAGATATATTTTAGCAGACAGGAAAACCAGACAAAAATACTGATTAGGAAAATGATTCTCTGATTACAATGTAGCAATGTGGCTCACTTCAAGTGGTGGGTGGCATATTTACGGCGACCATAATGTTGCGTGATATCACGCCATATTAACAGACCACAAACAGCCGCTGTTTGGGAATGTTTATATTTAATGTGAGAAAGAAGGCTGGGAGAGATGGCAGAAAGCACATCTAATTTAATTAGGGAAAGAGAGGAGAGTTTGTTATCTATGAGAATTGAATATCTTTCATGTTGCCCCCAGTGGAAACTGGGCATCAACCGCTAGCTATTTCCAGCAGTTGTTTCCCATTTTCCCCACTTTTTCAAAGTGCAAACATAAACAGGTCCAAAATAATGTTGGCAAAATGACAATTTCAATCAGCCGAGAGCTCTGCCTCTCCTTTCTCCGAACCACTCCCTTCTTTTTTCATTAGCACGCAGAGTTTTATTTCCTCTTGCATATCTACCATGTATCCCATTTTTAAAGCATTCATCCATCTGCGGTGACAAAAATGTCTAATTTGTAATTAAATGCCAGTCATGGCAGGAGCACATATGGCAGCCTGCGGGCAGCAGAGATCGGCTAGTGGAGGGAAGGGACAGACTGAGGCTTTCTGAGTCACTTGAGAACACTGTTGCTCAGTGAGGAGCACAGGCAATCTTCACAGGTGGAGATTGCTTTGTCTTTGTTCATTCTCCAATGAATAGCAAGTGCATTTGCCTGAATATCTGCTTCAGCAGCAGTCCCTAGGAGTCTAAGACACATGCTACATGATTCCCCAGCAACACATTTATTCTGGGTTCTCGAACGGCACCTGGCATGACTCCTGTCCGACTGCAGAGGTAATATACTGCTTCTGAAAACTGACTTAATCCTGCCCATCCTGAATGCTTCTTTTTATGTATGGAATTTCAGACGTGCTTTGTGACCTGTGGCACCTCATAATAGCCTGTCAGAGTGAAGGGTTATACTTTAATACCTATGGGTCTATGCTAATACAGTTATTATACAGTATGGGTGAAATCAAATGCATAAGATGCTAAGAGTGTATTTAACTTCTGGTCTTTACTTTAAGATACTTTATAATACAAAATTATTGGTGTATGGTATCGTCAACATCAACCCCAGTTTGCTCAGCACATTAAAGAGATTGACGAAGAACAAGGAAGAAATACATTTCACGTTTGTATTACTTTGCACTGTGCTAAAATGAATATGGAACTTTAAAGAAAAATTTGATTTTAGCAAAAATAAATAAAAATAAATTTAAAAAAAAAAAGTATAAATTATATCATTAGTTACATAATTATATAAACATACAAAGGTACTATAAGTAAAATTTGTGTATAATTATAAATATGTATAATTGCTTACCCCTGGAAGTTCTAATGGTGTCTCCACCATGTTTGCCTCTACCAACCATTTGTTCAAACACCGTCTTGATTTTTCTTACTGTTGGAGCACAACGTGATGGTTTGAAAGACCGTTTTTATTTTTGGGTTTGGGGGGGGGGAACCGTTCCCTTTCCGTCTATAAGTGTATCAGGTCTTAGGCCTCCTGTTACATTAACCTCCATAATTAGTATCCCATGCTTCAACCTCAGGTCCACTCCCAGCAGCCATTTCGCGCTGCCTTCAAAGTGACTAAATAACCTGAAAGGCCATTTAATTAGCATCAGGATGCCTTATTCCACTAAGCCCCTCGCTCACATGCAGGTGCAACACAGGAGATCCCAAAGGGAGAAGGAGAGCGTTCGTAGAGAGATCTGATGGAAGACTTGTGTTTGGGTGCTCGTCTGGGTAAAGGGCACTAGGTGAGCTAATTAAAGAGAGATTTGTTGATGAAGAAAGAGGGCGGCCACACAGCTGCTGGCCCCAGTGACCCACTGCTCTACATGGTATCCACCCCACCCTTCTGGGTGATGGGCTGTATGCCAGCTCCAGGTGGTGAGCGTCCTTTCCATAGGTCATGAACTCATCTGGAGGAAATCCATATTAGCTTCCCTTGCAGAGTCTATCCTGCCTGCAATATGTCCACATTTAATCCCGTAATCAAATGCACAATGAAAGTGTCACAGCATCTAGACAAACATGAATATTTATAAAATGTATCTTATATAAACGAGGGAGATACTGAAGTTTTCAATGTTTTCAACCAAAAAGCAACACTAAAGACTTGTTCACTGGCCTTATATGTGGAATAATCTCCAATCAACTCTATTATCATCAGGAGTCATCAGGCTTGAGGAGGTTTGGGGACAGAATCCTTAAAGCGATACAAATTATGTGGTATGCATTGAGGTGATTTTCTGTGACCGTAATCAAATCCCTACTCTACCTGCGCTTTGTTCAATGCATTTTAGATGTGATGAATCTACACAAAAGAGCATGCATCCTCCCTCCCAGAGTTATTAAGTAGTTATGTAAGTTTTGGTCTACCTTTATGACTCATAAAGGGCCCACATCTCAAATAAAAAGGAAACATTTGTAGAGATATTTTTCTTCTAAGCATGTCTGAACACATTATAAAACATGTAGCTTTGAAATTGCTTTGAAATATTATACAATTATAAAAATTCAAATTAAAAATCTTATGCTTAACAAGGCTTCGTTTATTTTATCAAAAATACAGTAAATATAGTACTTTTGAGAAATATTACTAGAATTTTACTACAATTTTCTATTTAACCATTTTCTGTAAACAGTTGTATACATTTTTCAGGATTCTGATGAATAAAAATTTTAAAAGAACAGCATTTTAAAATTCAAAAGATTTTTGCAAAATTCTTCAGTCACTTTTTATCAATTTAATGCACCGTTGTTTAACAAAAATATGAATTTCTTTCAAAAGCTGCTACTAACCCTCACGTGTATATACATTTATAATGACATTTTTTTTAATTATATAATCAAATGATTAAAAATAGCTGGAACCAAGCACAATGACTACTTAAACCAATAAGTTCACAAAAATATGAATATTCTAAAATAAAAACCTTTTACAGACATGTCTTAATTCATATTAATGCATTCATTGCCTGTAATTAGGTTGCATGCACTGCATTGTACAGTATGTAACTAAACTGCATGCTCATACTGTTTTTGCTAATCCATAACTGTGGAATAACATGACACAGGCAAAAGATTAGGAATTAAATGCAGATTAGGAAAATAAACTAAGACTAGTTTACAAAAGTAGGTTTTGTAAATCTAATATGGTTGAAAAATGGAATCAGAGATAAACCAAATGTCTCTAAGATCCTACAAACACAAAGACCTACAGTATAGCAACACTAATAGGAGATTCACTGATTCATTTTAATCAAATTCCTTGAGTAGAAATCAACATTTTGACAGTTTATTCAGTATGTTTAGGTTTTAAGCCATCAAAACGTATGACAAATTAGCAATGGTATCAATAACACAAAAACAGTACATAGTATCTGTATATCCATAACTCCACCACACATATTGCAACACTTAGCTGAGCTGGGGCTCTACAACTATCATTAAATAAACTGTGGTTAGCATTTAATCCATAAAGCTTGGCTAACACAGAGTGCAGCAAACCGAATGAAAAGTCTAGAGTCACTACAGCAAAGCGGTACTCCACTCCGATGAAAGAAATCTTCAATCCTCCTGACAACAGCATCACAGGCAGCTCCCACACGCTAACAAACACTAATAGAACTCTTCTGTTGGTTATTAACTGATAATTGGCAGACTTCAGAGTCCTCTTTACCACTTCTTCTTCACTCTTAGCGTCAAGGTAGAAGCAAGGAGAGCCAAGATAGCACAATAACAAAGCGCCAATGCTAACCTGATCGCAGCTTGAGAAGCAAATTGCATTTTTATTTGTTTGACACAGGCTAAATCAGTGCTAGTCTAGGGCTCATGCTGTATCATAGCATTTTCTCTAATCCTTGTGGAGTGGAGAAGAGCTGCAGATACCGGGAACCCAGAGAAAAGCTGCATAATGCAAGGCTGACATGAGTACGTTTAGCATTCTGCTACATCGCAGGATTAGGAAGAGGGAAACGGGAGTGGATTAGCCTATAGGAATTCAATACACGTGGGGAAAAGGACCAGTGACACGGTGGCAGGACTGATGCGCTAGATGCTGCCTCAATGTGACTAAATTAGTATAAACCACCAAAGTCCCTCCCTCTGAAACAATTGCGCCGTCTCATAGGCAATGACATGCCCCTGTTTGCTAGTTGTTTTCCAATATCCCTTGGTGACTCTAACGCAGATGGACAACAGGATCAAAGCTGAAATGAGTTACGATTTCATGAGCTGGATGAAATCCAATCATTTAAATTTCATGGACCAAGATAAGCAAAGATCAAAGTGTCAACCTGCTGTGCTATCTGTTATGCATTTTGCATAGAATATTTAGAGTAATGTGAGCAGAAGTATATGTTTTCAGTTGGACCTCTCAAATTTTAGCCCTCCAGTTACTTGGTGTCGGGTTCATGAGCTGGATCATGGCCTGTGGTCAAACATATGCCTGAGCTATTGAATAACATACGCAAATTGCAAAGAACAGTTCACCTCAGAAAGAAAATCCTGTTATCATTTTCTCTCTCTCTCATGTTGTCCAAACCTGTATTCCCCCCCCCATTGAAAGAAAAGGAGATATTTATTTGATGAATAATTTGTCCACTATTTTTCATATAATGTAAGTAATTGAGGACTCAAGCTCCAAAAACGCAATATAATTTGAAGTAGCGATGTCAAATGACTCAGTTTAATGAAGTCTTTTCAATGAATCACTTGATCTAGTTCACAAAACTGGTCTGAATGATTTGTTCCCAAATCTGATGGATCTGGTTCTTGTGTTCAACACAATGATTGACTCAATGATTCATTTGTGGTGGTTAACAGCTCACTGTGGGGGGAAGAATAATGTCCTAAGACTCCGTTTGTTCAATTGCTACAGTATCATGTGGCTTCAGAGGACTTCAGAAGGCAATATGACTTTATAGTGCTTACTGGCTGTTTTGGAGCTTGACAGCCCCAGTTTCCAAACAAAATATTTCAAACTGAATATTTCATTACAAACCATTTCAAAATTCTACATAAAAAGAAATGTATTCTGGATTGGAACAACATGAGGGTGAGTAAAACTATCGTTATCAATTATCAAATTTATCAATTTGTGGGTGAACTAGTCTTTTAACTTGTGTGCTTTTAACCAAGATGCTCTGGTTCTGGTGACAACTGATGACAATTTCACATCAATGCTAGGCAGGATAGCATTGTGAGTCATTTAGCATATCAGTGTACCACAGTACCATCTGACATTGGCAGGACATCACTAAACAACATTCATATTCATGTGGGCATTGATATTTCCCTCATGTTCTGCTCAGTCACTCTGCACTTTGTGATGCATCCAGCTAATGCGATGAGAATCCAACATGTCTCTTCATCCCCCTTGGCACAACTTCTCTGACACGGTGCGAGTCGTTGAGATGAAAGCGATGGACTGTCCTGCAAATAATGGGTTTTAAAATACAAGTAGAAGCCAAGAGTTGACTGTTGAATATAAAGTCTCTGAATCTCTCTGTCTCCATATCTATCTCTGCCTTTCTCTCTCTACCAAGCGGAACGCGTGCACGGGGAAAAGTGGTGAGCCACCACAATCTCCGCCAACCCTCGGGATCTAATTGGAGGATGCCATTGCAAGGGATCACAGAGGGGTGTGACGGGAGGGTATCTTCAATCCCCTTGATCAGATGACATGGAACACAGAACAAAAAGGACAAACGGTCCTCAAATCCCTACTGCGCTGAGCGGCAGGCACCGTCACCAAGCTGCCATGCTGGCTCAAGGAATGTATCCCAGGCTTTAAGCTCCACTTTTAAACACCCTTTTATCCTGCACAGCTGTGCCCCCAGAAAAACTGCTTAAAATTCTCTGAATGATCATAATAATTACAAGAAACAGCTACTAATCAGGTGCTGACAAAGGAGTGGTAACGTTAGATAACCAAATCTCCTGCTTCACTTTCAATTGCAGCATACTTCGCCTTATCAGCCTTGGGGGACAGGTAAGGTGGAGACGAATCCACATTAATGGTGGTGGAATGCTAATGAACCACATTTAAGCAGAAGACACAATGATCCAGGTCGCTTCGGGTTCCCAGCGGAGGCCAAGTTTACACTGCAGCGAGCATGCAAAGCGATTTAATGTTGATGTGCGACCGCTGTTTAATTTGCAATGGCCCATGTGGGCTGATCGGTTGAAGAAGACTGACAGCACAATTAGCAGAGAAAAGGCAATTCAAAGAAATACGAATACCAGATTAACTCCAAGATTGAGGCTGTTTTGTTTCCTCTCATTAAACTATTGCTCTCAAAACGTTCCTATATTCCACTGAAAGTATATCACAGGAAGCGTTGACGTTTAAATGAGCACATTTTGTGCCCGCTAAGCTTTGCTCCTTGTGGTTATATTAGTCCCTGCCCTTGGTTTTCTCCATAAAAACAGAGGGGGCGTGAGGAAGCGGGGTGGAGGACAAGACAGTGACTGCTTGTTTTAAAGGCTCCGTTAAAGCACTGATTATTTCCAATAATTAGCACGTAACTGTCAAAGCTACAGATCAACCCCTTTACAGATGACCTCTCTCTCAGAATATGCTGCAATGCCACCTCCAGCACAAGAAGAACAGATCCACACTGCCCTCTACTGCTGGATAAAGTCAACAATATGGATGCCACGTCAAACCTCTGTGCTGCCAAACAGGAAAATCTGACATATGGTTAAGGGAACATCTCATCCACTGGTATTATTATTCTGCAGAGAACAGAGGTATAGTTATTCAAAACTGAAAAATTTGTCATGTTATTCCAAACCTGTCCTTTTTGAAGAATGTTTCCACTGTTCTCCATTCAATGAAAGGCAGTGGGGTCCAAAAGGACATTGGGTCCTCTCATTGTATGGACAAAAAACAAAGGTTTAATACAAGATGAGGTTAACTATCACTTTACCAAGATAAAAGGAGCCTTTTCTGTCTGTTTTGTAATTCCCCTCATACATTAGAGATAATTTTACCATCGATGCTCCGAGTAAAAAGGCATTTTCGGTGTCGCTAACTACACCACATTTCTTTATCTCCTAATAAGCCCTAAGTTCTCCATTTACACCATTTCTGATGGCCGTGCGATATCTCAAGTTCACCTGAGATATCATTACAATCTAATATGGCTCTCATAACTGGAGGGGAAAACAAATGGGCTATAGCACAAAGCCAGAAAGGCATCCGGGCTTATTACCGAATTGGCCTTTCATAGAACAAGATCTCCACACAGATGCTATGATAGCCTTACTGCCATGGGCTATTCACATAGCATAATGTGGTAAATCCTGGTCACAACCCTGAGGCGAGCCCATAACAGATATGTCACTGTGCTAGTGGGCTGTTTGCTGTATACTGCGGTGCACTGAAAAACCCTGGGCTGCTCGCAAGAGCCGACCTGGACGGTTATGACTATATATCTATGGTCAGCCATTCAAGGACCTTCTGGCGATGATACCATATGAACTGACCCAAGACTAGTCTCAAGGTGATAGAGGAAACATTAAAGGGACTGTTCATCTAAAAATGAAAAGTCTGTCATCCTTTACTCACTCTCATGTTGTTCTTGAACTGTATGACTTCTGTGTAACACAAAAGGTTAAAGGGCTTGTTCACCCAAAAATGAAATTACTTTAATTACACCCTCATGTCAGTCCAAATCCGTAAGAAGCTTTCTGACCCTGCATAGATAGCAACGCAACTACCACGTTCAAGGCCCAGAAAGGTAGTAAGGACATCGTTAAAATAGTCCATGTGACATCTGTGGTTCAACTTTAATTTTATGAAGCTACGAGAATACTTTTTGTGCACAAACAAAACAAAAAATAACTTTATTGAACAATTTCTTCTCTTCCGTGTAAGTCTTCGACACGTGTTCATGAGAGTCCCATGACGCATACATGTGGTGCTTCTGATGATGTCCTTACTACCTTTCTGGGCATCGAACGTGTCAGCTGCGTTGCGGTCTATGCAGGGCCATATCATTTGTGTTCCGATGATGAACGAAGGTTGTACGGGTTTGGAACGAAATGAGTAATTAACGACAGAATTTTCCTTTTTGGGTGAACTAACACTTTAACTGAAATAAAATATGGCAACATTATTGACACTGAAGTCACTAGTTCTTGCATGTCCTGTAAACAAACAGATTTGATGATTTTTGAAAAATGTCTCAGTGGTTTTTGTCCATACAATGAATGTCAACATGGTCCAGTGTTGTTCTGTACCCCATTGACTTTCACCATTCAAAATATTCTTCAGATATTTGTGTTCTACAGAAGAAATTAAGTCGTACAGGTTTGGAACAACATGAAGTCATGAAACTGACAGAATTCATTTTTGGGTGAATTAAATCTTTAAATTTCAGTTTCTTCTGCTGGAAATGCTCTGTCGCCTGTTCAAAATATTATTCCTGTCAAGAGCGACACTCGTTACTTTTGAAAGCTGCACTGTTAAACACCAGACATGAACAAAGTCACCCTCAGAACAAAGGATTTTGAGACTTTTTGTTGCATCCTGTCACCAAACTTCGCAATGGACAGTGACAAGCTCCAGTTGTATCTCGGGAGCTTCCGCTGAGTGCAGCGATTTGCAGCCTTGACCGAGACAGCGAGTTTATATCATCATTTGTGACAGGTCCTCTGTGATCTTGACAGAGAAAAGGAAATCAGATTTACACTTCCTGTCAAACATAATCCAAATGCGTTGAGGGCCCAATGCATTCTCCCTGCTTGAACTCTGCAGATGAAAAAGTGACAGATTAGGGCAAAGCTATTTGAGTAAAAAAACAAAAGGGCTCTTAATTAATTACACTGATCCTTGGAGATGAAGGGGCAGATGATGAGGTTAAGCTATCAGCAATTAATAGCAAAGCCTCGATGAAGCCTCCTGGATTTAGCTGTAAGTCTGGTTGGGGGTTTTAAAATGCAGTTCAATGTACTGTATATGTGTTTGTATTTGCTTGCAGGATATATTGCAGCATAGGAGAAAAAGTGTCACAGCAGTCCAGCAGAGATGTGAAGGAAAAAGCTTTTAATCCATGCTGTGGCGTCTGTTCTTCACAGACGAGGAGGAAGATGAAATGCAGAACTCACAGAGGGATCGAAAGGAAGCAGAGAGGGGAAAAAAAACAAGCCTCATATATGCACAGAAAAGATTGCGGAAGGCATAACCTTGTCTGATTTTACAGGGAAAAAATCCATGCTGACAAAAAACAAAGGAGAAAAAAGTAGAATCAACAGAGGGCTGACATGTAAGGGGAAGGGCACCTTTCTCCAAGACATTTCTGATCTATATTTCATGTGCTTTCTGTCTTGGTCTCACGTGTTGAGCATCAGCTTGAGATGTAAGTTTTATCTTTTTTTCTTCCTCTTCCTGCTGTAACAGCTTCAAGTCATTGGTGTCATATATCAGTCGCTCTCCAAACGGTGCTATAAATAGACTCCATCCACACATTCACTATAGCAAGAGATGTCATAGTGCCATCTCGTCAGCAGTCAACAGTCAATCATTGAGTTCTGCAGCCATCATATTAGTTATGGACTACAATTGGTTCACTCTCAAGTAACCGTACACTAGCAGTACTGATGGAACGTAGACAGGAAACAAAACCAGTACATCCAGACCATGTCAGAACTTACTGTAAAACAAGCAAAACTCTATATATAGGATATCAAACATCATCTGTAGGATGCAACCCAAGTGGGAAATTCACTTTTTTCCCCATCAACCACAGTGGCAACTGAATTTTCCCATTGGTTTTCCCATTTATACAATATAAAAAAAGAATAAATAATTATACATAATATAGAATATATTTTCATAATACACTATTGTAAGTTACAAAAAAGTACAGATTTTCTTTGCATTCATACATCTGCATTGAATCAACAGGAAAATTTACTGTGGAAGAATGCACTGTTGCAATTATGATGATGTAAATTGATTATAATTGAATTTTCCATGAGGATGCTTTTAAAATAACACAAAAGGATACAAAAACCCCTTACAAACTGTTTGCAACTCTTGTACTCTACACTTTACAGGCACAACACATAGCCAGCAAATTGGAAAAATCTACATGCAAACAAACCAATGATGGTTTGTGCTTAAGATCAGTGATGCGTTAAGCTTATTTCTTGAGGCCCGAAAGCTGCTTTTTAAAAACCCAAGTGGCTATTGACAATCAAAACACAACCATGAGTGACAAAAACAGCTTTTAAACTGCAAAAAACTTCAAACTAAGTTAAGTATACTGGGCACATATCCACAACAATAAGCTAGAGAAGGCCCTAGATTCTAGTAAGTACACTTCATTGGACAGAACCATGACATGGGTTTTTAGTACTATGAAAGAGATTCATAAAACATTTCTTCTTTCCCCCCCCCCTTGTGTTAATCCCAAAAAGAAAAACATCCAAACCGGACACATTCAAAAAATCCTTTTTCCAGCTTGTCTTCCCATACTTCAAAGCACCCGGTATGGAATCTCCACGGTATTATAAAAACACTCTCAAATAAGAGCCATCTTCTCTCCAACCTAATGCTTCGTTGGGAAACAGATTTTGTTTCTTTCTCGTCCCACGAGACATCTTTATACTTCTCGGTACTTCTAGCATACAGCTTTTACAGCTGAAGTAGATTTTTTAGTGGAGGGTTTTTAGCACGTTAAGGCTTCTGTATTATCCACATGAACGCTACCTTGTTGGAAAACGTGATAAAACCAAACTCCAAATCTCCAGGAATGCACAATTCTGCAAGTTACTGAACTTTACAGTTAGAGCACATGCTAGCCTGAATGCAAGCTCGAATCTGGCTTGTGTTGCTTGCCAATCCCATTCCACCCTTTTCATGACCTCGATATCTCTTAACTATCCGAATGAAAAAACATAATGGAGAGCTGAAGGATGCAAGCATGAGGACAGATATATAATCTGACTGGCTAAGATGACATAATTTGACATGGAGATCAAACAAGGAAAATTTTACCTTATAATACAGGTTAGGCCTCGATAAATATAAGTGTATGCATTTGAACAGAACAGCCCTTGACTTAGGATTGCATTTCAGGAACAATAAGTGCCTGTTTGTGCAGTATTACAGGATTTTTGCGAGGCTTAGAAATGGGTCAGATATTGCCTGGTGGACTGGTTAGGGGTGGGACAGAGAGGCCCCAACTGATCCGTGTCAGAATTGAAAGACCTGATAACGGTTATCTCCTCCGCCTAACAAGTCCACCCACCAGGCTTTTACAAAAATGGCAGAACTGTGTGTGTGCAGATCAGTTGTTCATGGTGTGATGCTACAGAACTTCTATTTTATTATTGGAGACGAGCAAGTTCCCCAACGGCTTTTCTCTTTTGATCTTGGTCTTCAAGTGCCCCCCCTTCCAATCTCGGCACCAATGAATGTCCTGCCAAGCGCATCAGCTGCCATAACCTAAAAGTAAGATGTTTTGGAGGCCTTGGCAATGGCCAGCTTGCTGCCCAGTGGTAGCGGCAGTTGTGGAGCAAGGCTGGATATATGCTGACAGTAAGACAGAAGACGTCTCTGCCAGGAGGACTTAAAGTCACTCACTTCTCATCACAACCCATCTCATCTTTTTTTATCAACAAGACAGATGCACAAGCCACCCATCCATAACCAGACCAAATACACACTGCAGCAGGTTTTCACAAAGCAATGGCACCCTATAGAGTTTGAGCCAAGAGAAAGCTTAACACAATTAAAAAAAAACAAAAAAAACCTTCTGAGCAGGTGTGGAAAGCAATGATGTGGAAAAAGTATACCGTTGATCTGTTTTTCAGAGCTCCAAGCTGTTGCAGAAAACACATGATCAAGCCATTTCACCAACAGCCTTTACTTCCCATCTATTGGGTTGCAATGAGCTTAATTTAATGCAGCCTGATTGATTTATTCTCGAGTGTCCCACAGTCATTAACGTAATTGCATGATCATTTTATAACACCCTCACATGGCACCTAGATTCACCATTCAGGGGTAAGTCATCTAACTTTGTTAGGTCTTAAAATCTAGCCCGAAATATCATCTTCCAGAGAGTAAAATTGATTTCATTCCTTTTTGACTGACTCTGAAGCCATTTTAGTCTGTCTCTTACCCGAGTCCACCATTTGATATATGAGGAGCTTGCTGCTCTTAACAGCTCCTATTGATCCACAACCTCGCTCTCCTACTAGTGTGACTGGAAAGCTTCCATGTCACCTTGTAATTCCACAATCCTGGCAATGTTCCTGTAAGATCATCCTTTGGTCAGACTCTGTCTGTGGAGGTTGCTTCTGCGAGACTTTAATTTCCTAGCTAAAAAAATGATTGCATGGTATACAACAGTTTCTAAAAGCACTTTGTCTTTGGGAAATCAACTATAAACTTCTTTCTGCTCAAGGAAAGTTTCTGATTAGCCTTTGGACCTCAAACTGGAAGTCTCTCACCTTACATTCCTGGCTTTTGGAAGTGAAGGCAGGCATGCGACAGGCCAGCAGTGGACACCAAAATGGAGCTTTTGTCTTCCCATCATCTTCTGCAGGGAACCAACCCGGTGTGTTTTCGTCTCCTGCAAAAGATTAGGTTATATTTGGGTTAGTTTATTATTCATTCTCCTACCCTAGCAGATCATGCAGAGTGGCATCACATCTCATATGTATATCTAATTATACAAACTGAAGTATGGTAGTACTTAAGATGTTTGAGGCTCCTGGTGAGCACTCTCTGAAGATATTTTCAGTATAGCAGACTAATGAGCCTTCGAAAGTCTCATTCCTGCAGCAGGTGTCGGTCTCAGCATGTGAAGCAGCAACCTCCAGGTTTCAATTAATGAAGTCTAAATTCTGGAGGCGTGGGCCACCTAGGTCTTCCCTCACAGCCACTTTGACAGGTGTTTACAATTGCCAAGCACAATACTTGCCTGCCAGCAACCGTTCTCTATTAAAGCAATTCAGTAATTACCTATCACGGCCATCTTACTCTCGCATAAAAATGTCATGTTTTTCTGGTCCCCTGTGTCTTTGTGAGCACATCAACTCAAAATTAGCCCCAGTACCACGAAAATAGGCTACAAACAAATGCAGTCAGATTGGACACGGCTCATTTGTTTTCACAGTGTGAAAGGTACGCGGCACGGTTTGAAGGCCGATGTACCATAGCCATATCAACGCACAAGTCAGAGCGGGAGACTTAAGGGCCAATTAGTTTGAGTTTAGTCTCACTGTTTCTCAAGGGTTTCAGGAGAATTTCTTTCAGATTTCAAAATGGCCAGAGTGCGACATCTCTGTATATCAGCACTATGTGGTCGACACACTCTTAAGAGGCGTTAACGCTTAGATTTTTGCTTCTGTTCTCCCTCCACTTACAATGGAGCCAACTCTCTAAAATCAATGCAATCAATGGCGTACTTCGAAAGGTCAGACTTCAAACACTTCTACTCCAACTAAACTTCTCAGACTGGGACTTCTTTGCCTGTAAGTACAGTAAGACTATGGATAAAACCACACAAATTCTTAACATAATTGCACACACCTTGTAATAATCCCCTTTCAATACTTTAAGTCCAGAAATGGGAATTCTTAATCTAATCATTTTATACAAAGTTGATCCTACTGCTACGGCAAATCTATGCATTATTTATAATAGTATTAAAAGGTAATTTAATTTTTTGAAGGACAAAGGGAAAGCAGAATTTGGGATCATTTCTAAGGGAATATTTCTGAATATCTGTGAAAACAGACTGATAAAGATGATGTTCAGAAATATCTTAAATAGCATTTAAAATACTGTTATTGTGATGTTTACAATAATTTTTTTTCATTCAAATATTTGTTTTTTGTATGTTTAGTGTATCTCAAACACCAAATGTTGCAGACACAAACAACACTTCTGACTCTGCTACTTTTTTGTGAGCTAATGATCATGAAGAAACTGAAAATAAAGATTAGGTCAACTAGTGTTTGCATTCTGCTAACATGTGGCCTCCTGTGAATAATATGATGCTAAAAATTGCAATTACCATTTGTTCTGACAGATTGTTTCTACATACAAGCCTGTTCTCATTTATAATTAATATGTTAAGTTAAAGCTTAATAATCGCACATACTGTATGGAAAAACATTATATACAAACACCGTATCAACAAGGTTTGTCAAATAATATTTAAAACGCAGACAGTACCCAAGACAGACTCAACCAAGTCTGGTCTTCGAGGACAACCTGTTCTCATTGTTCACATGTATTTCTCCTTCAATTAATTGCAGAGACTAGCAGGTCAAGGTTTGACTGCGTACCTTTAGCTGTTCGTCCCACTGGATCATGCAATAACTGCACCAGGTTTTTTATCATTCTTTTGAAATATCAAGTAAATCATCAGCCAAAGAGCACACTATGATTTTTGCATGAAAGTAAACGCTATCCAGGTAGGCATCTTTCTTTGCATCTTGTAACTAAAACCCTGACCCTCAAGACTGTCAGACAGATATAATAAAAGCAAGGCCCTAACATCTTTAGTCATTTAGAAGCAGAGCCTTACCTGTTTTTCTTTCGATGTGGCTGTTTATATTTTCACAGCACAGCGAAGCATGAAAGCGAATTTTACTAACTTACAAAAGCGTCTAATCCTTTCACCCACCACGTCTCCTTTCCATTTGCAATCAGGACAGAATTCTCTAGATCTTCTCATTAAATAAAACAGTTCTGCTATGATCTCATCACAAGTTTGCCCTTTGGAGAGATGATCGAGGAGCGTAGTTCACTTCTAAATCACTATAATTGAATTCTAGCTGTCAGTCAGCCCTACTTAAGGGTCATCGTGTTTGCTGTTTACTAGTGCTGTGCGATATTGAAAAAAAATGCGATACGCGATACCTTGTTAAAAAATGCGATATTCGATATGCGATACGATGTTGCTTAAAGTGTGAATAATAAATTTAAATTATATTTAAAAATGAAAATTATAAAACCAATTTGTTTCACATTCTTTCTTGGAAAAGAAAGAATCACTACAACTTCTGAAAGTGACCAGTAGTGTTTTAGCAGTACATAAAAAGTAATGTCACAAATCAGAAAATATCATTTTAACATCAATGTGAACATACAAACAAAAAAATGAATGACACTAATTGTATATCATTGTGACTTTGCGTTCCAAACACTTTAAGGACTTCTTCATATACCACACAAACTTCTCTTCACGTAAACAAGGACGTCTCTTGTGTGTTGTGTGTGCTCTGTATGCTTGGTGCCACGTGGTGCGGCAGTCTGAAGTAGCCACCCGTTGGCGGATGTGGCATTCTGTTTTGCCGCTTGCTGTCATGGTGGTTTAGTCAGACAGTACCAGACAAGACATGGCAAAGTAGTTGTATTTCTCTTCAGTGTCTTCCAACTTAGATATCTATCGCTTGTCACGGATTTGCGTTAGGGCTAGGCCATCTTTTTAACGTCAAGCAATTCTCTGCTATATGCGTCGAACTAAAACTTTGACCTTTTGCAACGTTTTGATTTAAGTAGCCTATTATTAAAATTATTCTGACATTGCACGCCGTTGCGATATGCATATCGTGATATGCATATCGCGATATTTACATTTGCGATATTTCAATAAATCGTGCAGCCCTACTGTTTACCCTGCCGCCACTGCGACAGCTTTCATCTACTATTAATTAGCAAATAGTTCAGCACGAAATGTGATCTTTGCTGATTTGTTTGTCAGAAAAGGACAACATCCCAGTTTCCAACACTTTTCCAACACACCAACACTTTTCAGACATACCCAAGTTTGTCCAAACATACATGCTCAAACTCTCAGCAGAGAAGAGTAAATGCTAGCTTTCGCTGGTTTACTAGGAGCGCAGTACCACTGGCATTCAGGCCTTTGAAATATATTAATAATGCACAATAATTGATGTTTCGCTCTCAATAAATGCTGCGGTGGCAAGTGAGATGAGGCATTAGTGTTGTTGAGGCCTGTCTTGCGCCCCTGCATAGCAAGGGCTAATGACTCGGGCATAATCCATTCTGTTGGCGTAAGCTCCCAATACCCCGGCTAACACAATGCGAGGAACATGCCAAAACTCAGCAGCCAAACACTCTCTGCTCACTCCCTCATTGACAATGCAGCAACCATCATTCTATTCATGTTGTGTCGTAAAACTCAAGTCGCTTGGCAAAGGATAAGCAAACAAGTGTGTACCTCATCAGGGAGGCTGGGGTTTAACCAGGGGTTGCTCACTGATAGCCGCTGTCAGAGCGTGAGAGAAAGAGAGAATGAAGGTGAGAGAATGATGGACAGAAGAAAGGATTTAGGCTTGAGGCTAACAGGTATCTCCACCAGACAGACACTGGATGAGAAACTGGGATAAAATAAAAGTGAAATGTATTTGCATCTGCATATAGGCAAAAAAAGCGCGCGCACACACACACACACACACACACACACACACACACACACACACACACACACACACACCACACACACACACACACACACACACACAAACTGTCAGATAAAAGTAAATGAATGATAGGAATTGGAGCTGTCAGTTTATTTCTGTATTTATTCTGTACTGTACCGTTCTGCTCTTTGGTATTAAACAAATGTTCTGGGTTCAACTGAAGTGAACCACAGTTGGCAGCATTAGTTGTGTAATGTCAATTACCACAGAAAATCATTTAGCTTCGGCTATTTGTTTTTGTTAAGTATAGAGCATTTAGAGTAAGGCTTTTACAATGGATTACGGTGTCTGGAAAGTTTAAAGGATGAAAAATGAAGTTTACATTTTTGTTAAAGCACTTACATTTATTAAAAAAAACATTAATAATTGAAATTATTTTCTGTAAAAGGAAAGTCTGTTATCGGAGCTGCATGGGTTTTCAAACTGGGGTCCTAGGACACCTGAAGGGGTACAAGACGGTTCTTTGGGGTCAACAATTTCAGAAAATAAAAAAATGTATTCTAATGATGATAATAGATGATAATAACAGATAACAGATGATGATCATATTTGGGGTTCCTTAACATCAAAAAGTTTGAAAATCCTAGTTCATTTATTTACACTTAGGGCTGGATGATATGGACAAAAATGTATTGTAGAAATGCACTCGTAGAAATGAATATTAGACATTCGCTTGAGTTGACAGTAGGAATAACTTGAGTTAGGATGCAGATGTACATTTTTGTTCATGATCAAAAACAGTAACATATGTAAAAAATGTTAACAACCTCATTTTTGTATCTGGTGAAATGTGATCATAATTGGGCCTGTCAAGAGTTTTATTACAATTAACCATTGGTCTTCCATAGTAGCATGCATTTAGATCATGATAACCACAGTTAAAACAACACATATAGCATCTCAATACCATAGTAAAAATATAAGTATATGGTTTCTAGGTATTTGAACGAAAAATAGTAGTCTAAATACATTTAGTATAAATGCACAAATAATATTGCTTAATAACAAATATACTGTAATTATATTACATTAGTCCTTTAACACATTTAATACATGTCTACATTAATAATATAATAAAATTTCATATGAATATCCCACATTTCTGCCACACTACCATGGTGCAGTTAGTGTTTCTACAGTAAATCCATGGTAAATGATAACGATTTGTAATAGGGGGGGGGGGGGGGGGGGGTGAAAGCCTTCTGATGGTATAGTTGTGCACAGTGTTTCTCCTGTTTGTCAGCGCTGTTTTATATGGCTTTAAACTAGTCTAAATCTCAAGTAATGTCAAATAAAGTGCTTCACACTGGATCTCACAGCCTTGCATGACCGAGACTCATCTGCAAGTAAATGCACCCGTTCTAGTGAGCTCGCAACCGCTGCGCTGCTGTTTGAACTTTGAGCCGAGAGGATAAATGGTCCATGTGTCACGGTTCAAATGAGTATCACGGTTTCGTTCCGCTTTTACCTAATAAACACTGTATCGAAAATGTATCAAACTCTTGTTATCATTTCATCAAGGAAAATTCAATCACGATTATTATCGCTATTGTTTTATCACCCAACTGTATTATATACTGCATGGACAAAAAGAAGCCTGGATTATTTTCTGCAGTAATTGATATTTTCACAAATGCATACCTCAGTGCATTGTCCAGACCCCAAAACATTCCTTCAGTAAAACTTTTAAAGTAGTTTTGCATGGCATTCCTTTGTACTTTGCCGCACAACTTAGAAATACAAACCCAATTCCAAAAAAGTTGGGACACTGTACAAATTGTGAGTAAAAAAGGAATGGAATAATTCACAAATCTCATAAACTTATATTTTATTCACAATAGAATATAGATAAATATCAAATGTTGAAAGTGAGCACTTTTGAAATTCATGACCAATACTTGGCTTCTAGTTTTGGATTTTCATGAGAGCTACACATTCCAAAAAAGTTGGACAGGTAGCAATAAGATTTTTTTTTTTTAAGGACGGAGGTTGTGTTGTGCTGCTTTTTCTGGGGGGGGGGGGGTAAAACGTTAAATGTACATTATAAGGTGTAACAGTGCTGGAGACCCATTTTGCAACTTTATAGGTTTCAATTGTGCAGCATTGAGTTGGGTATTAACAAAAGAGCTCTCTCAGAGTCGGCAGTGTCCCCTCTCAAAATCAATATGGACAGTAGGATCCAACCAATTCCCCCAAATTTTCCTGCTTCTGCGAAAAATAGTGAGCAATACAGAAAGTAGCTTTCTCATAGAAAAAGTGCAAAGATTTTGAAGTTTCCTCGATCTACAGTGCATAACTATCATCCAAAGATTTCGAGAATCGGGAACAATCTCTGTGGAGCAGGCCAAAAATCCCTACTGGATGCCCGTGATCGTTCGTGCCCTTACGACTGGTGCATCTGGCAATCACATTACTGTGAATGCTACTGTAATGGAATACACATTCGGCTCACGAATACTTCAGAAAACACTTGTCGGTGAACACAATCGCTGCTAGAACTCTATAGGTCAAAAATGAAGCCATATCTAAACATGATCCAGAGGCGCAGGTGTTTTCTCTGGGCCAAGGGTCATTTAAAATGGACTGTGGAAAACTTTTCTGTGGTCAGACGAATCAAAATTTGCAGTTCTTTTTGGAAAACTGGGACGCCCTGTCATCCGGACTAAAGAGGACAAGGAAAACCCAAGTTGTTATCAGCGCTCAGTACAGAAGCCTGCATCTCTCTGGATGGTTCTTGTTCGTGTGTGCATGAGGTGAGCGTGTGGTCATGGCAGCTTACACATCGAAATCGCCCATTCTATGGTCTGAAGTATATGCCAAGTTGCTAGAAACAACATATTGCCCCATCCTTACTCGCTCTTTCAGGGAAGCCCTTCTGCAATTTTCTCATCCCATGACAATTGCAGACCACATACTTGCACAATTACAACATCATGGCTGCGGTATAAGAAGATCCGCTGTACTGAAATTGGCCTACCTGTCAGGGGTCCATATCGTCATCTATAGAAAACCCAGGTCTCATTTTGGCGCAATCATAAAAGGAGGAAGCTGCTACAAAACAGACCCTACGACACTTGAGCAATTCTACGAACCGGTTTATTACAAGAAGGGACAGTACTTCCGTATTCCGTAACTTGAGCAACTCTGTCTCCTCAGTTTTTTGCCCCCGACAGTTTGCAGACTGTTATAAATAGAAGAGGGGATGCCACACAGTGGTAAACATGGCCTTGTCCCAACTTTTTTGAGATGTTGATGCCATGAAATTTAAAATCAACTTTTTTTTCCCTTAAAATTATACATTTTCTGTTTAAACATTTGATTTGTCATCTATGTTGTATTCTGAATAAAGTATTGAAATCTGAAACTTCCACATCACTGAATTCTGTTTTTTTTATTCACAATTTGTACAGTGTCCCAACTTTTTTGGAATCGGGTTTGTATATTGTGCTACTCTTAAGGTTCACAAGACCACCTAATTGCAGCACCCAAACAGTTAGTGCTCTTGTATTGCTTTTTCCTCAAACATCCAAATTGCTCTTTAGTAGATAATTGAAAACATTCATCAGAACAGGCCAGAAAACTGCCACACAGTGAGGCTGTGAATAGCTGAACCGCTGCCTTGCTGGGTACTATACACAGATGCTTCCATTTCTCTCCGTGGGGGTTTGCCAGCCGTTGTACTCGGTGGTGGTCTCTTATATTGGAAGGCGGTCCATTGCCTGCACACAGGGATACCAGATGCAGGCACATCTATTTAGGACAAAATGTGCATACACCATTTTTAATTAACAGCTATGTACTCCAAAACAATACACTGAACTTCATAGAACTTGTTTGTCATTTGCAACAGTAGCTAATAACCACCTGTGAACCAAACTGTTTTTCCAGAAGGAGCTTAGCAAATATACAGAAGCATCACATAATAGGGATTTAATTTTAATTATGCTTCAGCATTATCGACTGACAGCGGTGGGCTTTAAATCTACTGTGATGATTAATTACAAAGAAGACCAATCCATAAGTACCTTGACAAAAGCAGCAAAGATATAGTCGACTCAAAAGAGTTCACAGGATGCCTGCCTGACACTTCAGGGATCAGTGCTGAGCTAAACAATTGTTTATTGAATTACTATTAATATTTATAAATCATAAAAAATGTACTCTTATTTTTTGTTTTGTGAATGTATAACAGTATGGCTTAATACCATTACATATTCACATTAGAAAAGAACCTGCCATGGTTTTCAGCTGCTAAATATCAATTAAATATAATATATTCATATTCTTCTATGATTAATTCAAAGTAATAAAAGTATTTATATATATATAGTATATATATATTATACATACAACATACATACTGAGGAACGGGCCAGCGGGCTGGTTTCTGGCCCATCGGGGCTGGATGCTCTCCAGACACCGGAGGATCCCTTCCCTTCACCTCAGTCCTGTGGTGTCTGGGAGGTCCACGGGGCGAATACAACTGGCCCCGATCCAGAACAGAGAGTTGAGCGTGGCGTCGTCCAGCGCTGTTTTCACAGCGATCTTGCAGAACTCCCACACATACTCCACGAAGGGGAGATCTCTGTGGGCTAGGGCGGAAAAACAAGCGGTGATTTCCATGCCGTGGGAAGGGAAAACCGGGAAAGAAAAAACTTTTAAAAAATGGAAAAAACAAATGGGGAGAAGGGGCAACTCCCGTGCCTTACTCGTGTGTTTTCCGGTATCTTCTCACTATTACCGCTACTGTTTTGTAGGGAGCGCGGAGCGGAAGAATGATTGATACTATGATCTACTCAACAAGGAGAGCTTTTAATTTTATCCAGGCGAACCCAGAAAATACACTAGCAGAGGAGGTTGACATATACAATATCGGACAGGTTGGGGGGGCAATTCCGAGCTAAAGAAGAGGGCAACACTTATACACATGACATACGATGGGATTAGAGACACACCTGATAGGCAACAGCAACTAATGGGGAACCCTGGAACAAATGATAAGGAAGGAATGGGAAGGACCAAATATTGACATAGAAACCACGAGTTTAGCAAAACACACACAAACAGAGTCTGACAGTATGGCGTTCCGTGCATACTAAACTTAATTTGTGGCAAAAAAATCTAAATGCTCTGTCGTTTTACCTATATTTAGGTTAGTTATTTATTTAGCCATTGTCGTGAGTTTTTTTTTTGCTGTTTTAGGCTGTAAGGACCTTTGCAATAACTCAAATCATTTGGCGAAGTGATATGGACATGTAATGTGGTCAAGACCTGCCTGGAACTACTTCAGCCTTGCGTTTCCCTGAAAATAATTGCACACCTTAGAACGTTTGTCCGCCAATCAGATTCAAGCGTTCAATGGCCCATAGTGTATGTATGTATATACTTAAGATTGAATTTATATATATAATATATATATATATATACTGTATATACACAGTGGGTACGGAAAGTATTCAGATCCCCTTAAATTTTTCACTCTTTGTTATATTGCAGGCGTTTGCTAAAATCATTTAAGTACATTTTTTTTCCTCATTAAAGGACCCCATATTGACAGAAAAACACTGAATTTTTGACATTTTTGCAGATTTATTTAAAAAAGAAAGACTGAAATATCACGTTGTCCTAAGTATTCAGACCCTTTGCTCATTATTTAGTAGAAGCACCCTTTTGATCTAATACAGCCATGAGGCTTTTTGGGAAAGATGCAACAAGTTTTTCACACCTGGATTTGGATCCTCTGCCATTCCTCCTTGCAGTTCCTCTCCAGTTCTGTCAGGTTGGATGTTAAACGTTGGTGGACAGCCCTTTTTAGGTATCTCCAGAGATGCTCAATTGGGTTTAAAACAGGGCTCTGGCTGGGCCATTCAAGAAAAGTCACAGAGTTGTTGTGAAGCCACTACTTCATTATTTTAGCTGTGTGCTTAGGGTCATTCTTGTTGAAAAGGTAAACCTTCGGCCCAGTCTGAGTTCCTGAGCACTCTGGAGAAGGTTTTTCGTCCAGGATATCCCTGTACTTGGCCACATTCATCTTTCCCTCAATTGCAACCAGTCGCCCTGTCCCTGCAGCTGAAAAACACCCACACAGCATGATGCTGCCAACACCATGCTTCACTGTTGGGACTGTAATGGACAGGTGATGAGCAGTGCCTGGTTTCCCCCACACATACCGCTTAGAATTAAGGCCAAAATGTTCTATCTTGGTCTCATCGGACCAGATAATCTTATTTCTCACCATTTTGGAGTTCTTCAGGTGTTTTTTTTTTAGCAAACTCCATGCAGGCTTTCTTGTGTCTTGCACTGAGGAGAGGCTTCCGTTGGGCCACTCTGCCATAAAACCTCGACTGGTGGAGGGCTGCAGTGATGGTTGCCTTCCTACAACTTTCTCCCATCTCCCGACTACATCTCTGGAGCTCAGCCACATTGATCTTTGGGTTCTTCTTTACCTCTCTAACCAAGGCTCTTCTCCCCCGATAGCTCAGTTTGGCTGGATGGCCAGCTCTAGGAAGGTTCTGGTCGTCCCAAACGTCTTCCATTTAAGGATTATTGAGGCCACTGTGCTCTTAGGAACCTTAAGTGCAGCAGAATTTTTTTTAACCTTGGCCAGATCTGTGCCTTGCCTCAATTCTGTCTCTGAGCTCTTCAGGCCGTTCCTTTGACCTCATGATTCTCATGGCTTCTGCTGCCCTGGAGCTGTAAGTCTTAATAGACAGGGTGTGGCTTTCTAATCAATCCAATAGTCTAATCAACACAGCGACTCCAATGAAGGTCTAGAACCATACCTCTCAAGATATCAGAAGAAATGACAGCACCTGAGGTTCTAAATATATGATGTCACCGCACAGGTCTGAATACTTAGGACCATGTGAGATTTCAGTTTTTCTTTTTTAATAAATCTGGCAAAAATGTCAACAATTCTGTGTTTTCCTGTCAATATGGGGTGCTGTGTGTACTTAAATAGGAAAAAAAAAATGATTTATCAAATGTGCTGCAATATAACAAAGAGTGAAAATTTTAAGGGTGTCTGAATACTTTCCGTACCCTCTGTATATATATATATATATATAATTATATATTATTATAGCATGTGTATCATAATGTATAAAGTAATGTTTAGCTTCTCCTACTAATTCTAATATTAGATTTAATTTCCTATAGTATGCTGTTTCTTGGATTTTGAATGTACAGTTTCAGCAGATGAAAGCTACTGACAAATACAAGAACTAGAATCACACGATGACTAAAACAGCAAAGGGAGAAAAGTCACAATCTATTTCAAAATACTTAGTCAGTCATTTGAGGCATAAGGCTCATGCGTGTAGTTATTTTCAAAAATCCTTTTTTGTAGTACCAGCAGTAGAAAACAGTGGCTTAATTGTTTTTCCTTTCACTTTAGCAAATAGCATTTTCCCATAGCACCTACCAGCATAAATGGGTTTTAAAAAGTGTCTTTGATAAGAAAGCTCGCTAACCATCTGTCACAGGTTAAGTTTGGAAAAAAGTGTGAGTGGGGGGGGGGGTCACATGCTATTACATCCATAAATGTTATTCCTGCCTGCTAGGTTACCAAGCGGTACAGTGAATGAACAGACAGGTTAAAGCCACTAGCGCTTCACAGAATTGTTCTAAAAGTTATCTTTTCTCTCATTATGTAGCCGTGCCAGACAGACCACGGCAGTGATCACTGATCAGGAGCGAGAGGAGTGTGTCACTCAGGTGGAGTGGGGTAAACTACCACTGCCTTTCCTTCCAAATGACAAACAGTGTTTATCATCAACCTGATCCATCTCAACAACAGGTTTACAAATGGTCCCCTGCTCTTCTTCTCTGTGCTTAATGTACAATGCTTTGCTATCAGTCACATGAGAGATCTCTGTATCTCTCCTGCTATCTCACAACCTTTCATTTCCAAGCTTTCTATCAACCAATCTGCCTTTCTTTGCATGTGTGCATATATATTTATGCATTTTCTCAGAGGAGGCAAGGGAGGCAGTGACTCCTCAAAATATTTGATGAGAAGAAAATTAAACAACGCCGATATTAAAAAATATAACATTAAAAAGTGTATTAATCACTCGTTTTTCTAAAGAAATATTGTCCAACAGCGACACCAGCAGGTAAAGTTACAGCAGGAGTCTCTCGCCTCCCCGGAGACCATTGAGTTTTAAAATGGCATGAAAGCGTGATCTGTGGAGTTTTAATGAGTAATCAGCTTGGTGAAATTTAAAGTAAATCTCCATGTCTGTGACCAATATTTACTAAACTTTGATGACCGATGATCTGAAAAATAAAAAATTAGTTAACTATTAAAAAGAATAGCAGAATATAAGTTCACAAATACAGTAAATTGTTTAAATTGTTACTGCTTTGAGTTATTATTTTGGAATAAATGTAAAATGCTTAAAACACAAAGGGCCAGTTTTACTAACAGCTTGCGCCAGCGCAAACCATCTTTTGCCGTTAAAATTGTACTGTCAGGTTTTACTAAAGACGTGCGGTGATCAATTAGCACTGAAAAGGCGTGGACAGTTATTTTTGCGCCTGACCTTACTGAATATGAATGTGTAGGAGTTTCCCTTTCAGACGCAAAATTTATGGGAGGAGAGTAATCACGCAACGCGTTTTACTAACGTTTGCACTCGTTAAATTACTGGCGTTTGCGCCATTATTTAATGCCCAAAAAAACATGTCTTAAACTATGTTGCTCTTGAAATGGCTGCAATTATTGTTGCTAGGAGGAGGCACCGCAGAGAATAGAGTGAAGGGTAGAAGGGAGAGGATTTTTTCCACAAGTATTAATTTATTTTGAATGCCAGAAAGAACACAATATCTGAACATATCGTTTGCCAAGCCATATTTTTAAGTTGGTTCAGGAAATAAAAGACGACTTGGAACCCTCAACTAGGAGTCACGCAATACCAGGTCTATCAAAACTTCTAGCAAATCTTAATTTTTTGGCCTCCGGTTCTTTTCAATACACTGTGGCTTCTTTATTTTTTTATGCTTTATTTGCTACTACGCTAATTTGCGCTGCTATATTGCGTTGGTCATCAATGTTGCATCGGTGTTCTTTAATTTGCCCATTGTTAGTAAATCACCTGCAGAAATTTCCCCTCCCATCGGCGCTGTTTGGAATTGTGCTCCTGGCATCTCACTCGCTAATTTGCCCTGTTTAGTAAAACTGGCCCTAACTTCGTGAGATTAATAGTTGGGTTTAATAAATAGAATATTAATTACATTGTTAATGTAAAAACATAACATAGAATTGCTTTAATTCTGACAGTGTGAGTAATATGTATTTAACCAAGAAAATGTGACTGGGACATGAATTTACATTAGATTTTTTTTTAAAAAGAAAAGGAAAAAAAGGAATTTGCCTCCTCATTTCAGAACACCACCACACACCACTGCTGTGCATATATTTACTGACCTAAAAATTATTAGATAAAATTTGTGCTGTCAAACGATTAATCGCGATTTATCACATCCAAAATAAAAGTTTTTGCTTACACAATATATGTGTGTGTACTGTCTATATTTATTATGTACATATAAATACAAAACATGCATGTATATATTTAAGATGTAGATGTAAACGTTTATTATATTTCATATATTCTATAATAATACACATTATATGAATATATAGCCAATTAGTGCTGTCAGTCGATTAAAAAAATTAACTAATTAATCACACATTTTTTTCTGAAATTAATCATGATTAATTGTGATTAATCCCACCTAACATTAAAGTTTTTAATTATACTTTTATATTGCAATAATTTCAATAATTTCAATCTTCAAATTAATGTACAAACATAAAAACAGTATATTTTTAAATATTTGGCATCTTTTTTTTATGACTGAAGGCCAGTATCAATAATACCAATACTGATTCTCTATAAAATTGCCCCCCCCCCCCATATTTAACCATTGACTATAGCCATTACAGTATAATTGAGAGCTATCATTTTTAACATTTATTAGACTTTAAAAAATTATTCTAATTTAAGTGAACTTAAAACAATCTTCACATAAACCCATTATAATAAATGTCATATTTTACCTGTACCCCTTCAGCAGAAATAGACAGAAATTGAAATTGAAGTTATCAAACACTAAATTTTAAATGAATCCTTAAAGCTATTTAAAAAAAAAGTAATTTTTTTCCTTTTTTTTTTCTTTGTCCTTTGATTAATAGACATAACAGCAGCTGGTTATTAGGTTGTTTTGCCTGTTTTTTCTTTAAGAGCTGCTGCTGCTGAACGTGATGCGGATCTGACAAGCTTCATATTTTCTCTCAACTCTTTTTACTTTTCTGACCCACTTCAGGTCTTAAAGTCTCTAGTAATGATCTGACGAGTTACTGATCGGTGTGTTAGATGAGTGAGGCAGTGCTGGGTTGCTCCAGGACAGTTTTGAAAACCATTTCAGAGACATGTTCTTAAAGTAACTTAAAACGCCCGTCAACCTTCATGCGTGCAATTGAAGGACAGTTACCGTTTCTGCGCTCGTTTGACTAGCGCCTGGCGCTGAAGTGAAGTGGAGCGCGCGTCTGAAACGTCTCCCGTTCTCAGTCGTTCTGCGGCTGAATAAATGCATTTCTTGTCAAGAGAAAAAGTGACAGAACCAGCAGTTGTGAGTGGGGTGGCCAACCCTAGCCCACCCCTGCGTTAATTGCGTTAAATATTCTTAATGTGTTAAACTGAAAAATGATCGCTAACGCGCTAATTTTGGACACCAATAAATAATCCATGGAATCTTTTCAAAATTATACTGGTGTGTGTGCACTTATCTAGAAATATAATCTCCACGTACACACAGATATCTTAGTAAATAAACACTTTTATTTTGGATTGATTAATGGTGTGACAGCACTAATAGAATCAATTTTACTTGGAATCAATAAAACATTTATAATTATTAAAATAATAATAATAAGAACATTATTATGATTATTATTATTACAGTATAATTGATTAAATTTTGAATCAGTCTGTTTACATGATCTGTCATATTATAACCGATTCACTAGAACTGGGCATTTCTGATAGGAACCCTTCGGGCCTTTTCTCGGCACCACATGTTATTGTGGTGGCAATTTCTGAACCACATCTTCATAATTAATGGAACCCTCAGGACACTCATCCACAGTCATGCTAAAGCTCTCGATCTCATGCCCCATGAGTTCCCAGCATGTTGCAACAATATCACAAACACTGTTTTCTGACAGCCTGTTTTATATAGATATAAGCATATGTTACCCATCATGGAAACCTGTTAATGGCCCTCATAAGAGACAAAACTTCTGTGCATATTATATCAGACAAAAGTTACACCTCAAAGCAGGGCGTATAACAGAAAACATGTGGGGTGGAGGACTGCAGGATCTGTTATTGTAATTTAATTTGGCTAAATGAGTAGGCAACGTGTGGGAGTAATGAAATTACGGTGAAACTGACATCTTCAGCAGGTTGAATAACAATGTCCATCTGCACAAAACACAATGTTTTGACGTACAAAAATAATGTGTTTTTCAGAATCGCATTCCAAATAAAAATGTTATGACTGCAAAGTGAAGTGTGAAAGTTACACTGTGAGTTGTGAATTTAAGCTCCTTCTGGTCAACAAGTTTGGCTCAGATGGGACAAAAGTCTGACAGCTAACCAAGGGCGAGCCAATAAAAAGCAGGAGAGCAAACAGGGAAATGCAGAGAAAGCCAAATGTCTTCTCAGAAAGAGAGAATATAAAGGTATTCTCAGGAATGTTTGTCATTCTCTCATTGCTATCTAGCGGGTTTTTTTGTTTTTTTTGGAGGGATATTGCCACTTACGCTGCCAGCATCCACTTAGTGTCAACCGAGATTGCTATTTGCCTATTGCTGTAAAAGTCTTTTCAACAACAGCTCACAAATAGCTATAGAGGCAGCATATGTAAGACCATTATTGTTGGTGTGAAGAAAAGATAATTTAACAAAAAAAACAAAAAAAAAACAAGGCAAAGCTTGGAAAATTGTACTTTGCACTTTAGAATGATTACATTCTAAAGAGGTAAAACCAGGTTCCAATAAAGACACTTAACAGCTATTGGAGACGTACTCCAATTCACTTTTTTAGCTCATTTCGCTGTTTGCCCATCAAGTAGGATGGTGTAATCTTTTATCATGCCCCTCGAAGTAAAACTACTTCTTTTGTTTTTGTTATACTTTAGCTGGTGTCGAAAAAGATGCAAGTCTGGCACTGAGAAACCAGACTCCATCAGTCAGTAGTAGTTTTGATGGTCTGCAGACTGACAGAGATACCGTGTTTCATGCATGGCATCAATGAAACAATCCAAGCTGCTAGATTTGATTTTCAATTCAAGCCCAAAAATTACATTCAAAGAGCTTTATCACAACTTACAACAATCTGGATGCCTCAATGTGGCAATTTCAATCAAGCATCTTTACTACATCAATATCTTATAGGCCCTAAAAACAATATTTAACGCATTAATGTCCAGCTGTTTGGAAATCTGTTTGCATTTCTGATTAAACACTCCAAAGACTCCTACAGTATTATAGTATCATAAAATTGGACAACCTTAGAAAGACTATGATTAAAATACTGTACTATTTTCAGATTGAGTGTTAATAAATTGCTAGTCTATAGAGTATTGATATACATAGTCTATTCTCTAAAACCAAACCTATAAAAAAAATTTCACTGTAGTGTACCAACATAGTGAATTGAAGAATGTGATGCCAGCTTTGTGCTTTAAATACAGAAAATAAGCATAGGAATTTAACGTCTACAATGGCACCATGGCTTCTTGAGCACATTTGAGACAGGAAGGATGTTACACCATTGTTACACCACACTATTGACATGGCTAAACCTTTTATGAAATTCAGTTTTTCTAGAGTTATAAAACTGCCAGTACTCTAATGCCAATACTATTCAATAAACCAGAGGCAGAGACGCAATTTCTATTAGCTTGTCATAAAAGGAATAGGCATTTCTTCAGGGAGTTATAGTTTATAATGCATTGCCTGAATATCTCCTTGCCCTGAGGTTAAAACATATTAAAACTATTTTACACATTGAAAAGTCCTAAATAAAAGTTGCACTGATTTATCACTGATGTGACAAATACAAAGAGAGCCAACAAGTCACAACCTTGTAAATGCAGAGATGAGATAACCAAGCTATAAGAGCATGAAATTGTGAAATGAAAAACTTTTCCTGGCCTTCCTTTTTCTGGATAAACTCTGAATAAACACAAAACACCTATCTGGTTCTGGAATAGTATTTCTTATGTTTTCACAACAATAACAACCATAATATCATTCTTAGAGGGGGGGGGGGGGGTGAATTAGTTAAATAATATTAATAATTTTAATTAATTTTTATAATTAATGTCATTTTAATACAGATAAAATAAATAAATAAATAATAAATGTTGTTGTTTGTTACAAAAATACGAATGGATAAATGTCAGAAAATTGTTTTATCATTTATTATAATATAATTTTTATATCTTATTAATTAACAGAACTATTATAAAATAATGATTATTATTATTTAGATCCTAACACGTTCTGACATTTGTCTCACGATGAACTCTGAATAAAAAAAGACCCATCTGGTTCTAAAATAGTCTTTCTTAATGTTTTCAACAACAATAACAACAATAATAATAATAATAATAATGTCCAATCCATTTATTCGTATTTATTTATTTATTTATCTTATTAGATCTTAACAATCATAGTCAATGTTTTGGATCAACAGACCTCTAGTCATGAGTTAGTGGAGGATAAAATTCAAACTTACTCAGTGCTATTTTTGCTAAGTGTAACCGGTTGACCCAGGAGATCTTGCTGACGGGGCTTGGTGTGTTGAAGACCACCGTGAAGCTCACAGGACGACCAGACCTACAGGACATGACAAAAACATTGGACAGGTGGTGAGATATACTGAACTAACCAACACGGGAGTGTTGCCATGGCCCTCTGAGTTAGATAATCTTGTCAAGTTTTCATAAAACACATCACAACATGGTGGTCCCTTAGTTATCAGTATTAATAATAGAGTGAAATAGTTTTGCTGCAGTGCACCAAGGAGCCCTGGGGAGAGCAGCTGCCACTCTGCCCAATACAGCTTGATCTCAAGCTGAGTCTGGATCTGTGTGCTGAGTCTTATTTTTGATGAAGTCTGTGCTTATGAGAGGGGAAAAGCAGACAGCAGAGCTGAAGATAGCATGGAGATACATATTTCGTCCTTAATTTAATCAAAGAGACAGTATGAAGGTCAAAGAGACCGTAAGCTCTATGGATGTGTTGGCATGTGAGGTTATGTGAAGAAGGAAGGAGAGGATCAGGCCCCAAGATGAGGTGAGCATGCTGAGTTAATCTGCATTCTACGTCAAGATGTTTAGCCAGGTTAATGGACCAGAACTTTTCAGCAATGCCTTCTACAAGGGGGGAATGAGCGAGCATGACTGCGCACCGTCTGCTTCTGGATGGTATCAGGTTTTAATATTAGCTATTGAACGAGATTGGCCACAAGAAACCCACCTAGATTTGACTTTGAAGAATGACAGTTTAAAATTGAAAATGGGATTCAGTTTCTGGATTCGATCATTATAAACTCTATTATCTAAACCTCGGATGTATCCACATAGGTGAGTCTTCATATGAAGCACAGTTGTGCTCATAACATCATAACTACACACCCTTTGCAGAATCAGTCTATCTATCTATCTATCTATCTACACATACTTAGTACTGCTCTGAAGAAACTGCATAACAGATGCAGACATAATTCACAAGAAATATATTATGACAGATATATGATACATATATGTGTGTGTGACCATGGACCACAAGACCAGTTATAAGGGTACATTTATTTTTAAATTGAGTGATTTATACATCTGAAAGCAGAATAAATAAGCTTTCCATTCAGGCATGGATTGTTAGGATAGGACAGTATTTGGCCAAGATACAACTATTTGAAAATATGGAATCTGAGGGTGCAAAAACATCAAAATATTGAGAAAATCACCTTTGAAGTTGCCCAAATTAAGTCCTTAGCAATGCAATAAATATTACTAATCCAAAATTAAGTTTTGATATATTTACGGTAGGAAATTTACAAAATATCTTAATGGAACATGATCTTTTCTTAATATCCTAATGATTTTTGCCATAAAAGAAAAATCGATAATTGTGACCAATACAATGTATTGTTGGCTATTGCTACAAATATAAGATACTGTATATTTTCCCACTACAAAGTCATTTTAGTGCAATAGAAAGGTTCTATGGAAGTCCAGTCAAAAATTGTTCATGGAACCACAGATGCCATCTAGCATCACAAAAGCATCTAGGTTAAGATAAAAAGCTTTTAAAGTATAATTTCTGTGCATAATTTAAGTGTTGTAATACACTCTTGTGTAAATTAACTTTATAAAGGGAAGTGCTAAATTCTAAACCAGATTCAATTGATATGATTCCTATTATTTCGTTAAAAAAGTATGCAGTTTCTGCAAGAAGTACACAAACCTGCCGAACTGTAGATTTGCACTCTCCTTAATAAAGCTGTCCATGTCTTCAATGAGTCAGGAAGCCATTCTACACTTTAACTTCATTTCTTACATGGTGCCTGCTAAAGAGAGACTCTCAGCAAAGGCTCAGGGACACGGAAAGCAATTCACATTCAAACATCATTAGAAGGTAATTGACTGGAGAATACGATGACGCCTGCCTTGGCTACTGTCACACCAGCAGCCTCTGCCTGCTCGGCATTCATTTCCAGCCCAGCACTAGTCGGATAGAGCGAGAGAAAGAAAAAAGGTTGGAAGAAAAGCGTGACGTGCGAAGACACAGATATAGAAGAATGAACTAAACCTTCGAAGACACTCTGAGATAAAGAAAGCGAATTTCGACTGAAATTCAGGTGATGCTTGGCTCCTTCCCAGAATGGCAAATGCAAACAACATCTCACAGATTTCCTTCACTCAGCACAATGGTCTCATGGGGGAAAATAAGCAAAAAGAGGTGGGATAGGGGGAGGGCTGCTTGTTCGGAGCGGAGTAAGTGCACTCCATGCTTAATTTGATTCTTGGGATAAAGCTGGGTACCTACATCGGTCTAAATACGATAAACAGAATGGCCCTGGGTTCCTCCTGATTGAAAATCTGGGTGGTTGCGAGAGGGTGTGCGAGTTTGTGTGTCCCTGTGCGGCCTGAATGAAGAAACAGCAGAGGAGGCAGACTCCCAGGCAGAAAGGGCAGAACGGAGAGCAGAGAACAGACTGATTTATGGCTGCAGGTCAGTGCTGTGGCATGTGTGTGAAACTAATGCAGAATGACAGGACAGATGGTGGAATGGAAGTAAGACACACAGCTCTTCTCTGTGCCGATTGGAGGAGACTGTAAATCACACAGGAAGTGGCTTTGGAGAAAGTACTCTATGCCTATAAGCTCTATAAACCCCATGCCTATTAGTCCAAGATCAATTGACCTGTCAAATTCACACTTAATACTGGGTTAACATCTTTTTAAAACCAAGTTAAGGCCTCTTTTAAACTCTGGGTTCAGCAAAGTCTCACAAATGTGTTAGCAATGCTTTGAAGTTGTTTATTCACAGATAACCAATCATAAACTGCCTCAGTTCTTACCTTATTAAATATTCATATGCTTTCACGCTGTTTAATTTCAGGGTGTAAGTGAAACGGTGAAAGCAAATGCATTAACTTGAGTGATTATTATTTTTGTGTTTTTTTTTTTTTTTTTCCTGTGTGTTTCAGAAGACAGAAATCAGAATCTGTGTGGCCAATCTGTATTTGTCCAACGAATGTTACTAACCTCATAAATATGCAAATACCTGAAGCTCATACAGGCAGTAGAACCACCATAGTCATGGGTTTGATTCCCAGGGAATGTATCAAGTGATATAATGTATACTTTCAATGCAGTGCAAGTCACTTTGAACAAAAGTGTCATTCAAAATGAAAAAAGAAAGACCATTAAGCCAGGGTTTGCAAATCTGCAGTGTGAAATTTTAAAACCTGGCAACTCAAGATGGAATATGAATGATTTTGGATTAACAGTTTCAATTGTGAAAAGCCAAGAGACCCCACATAAAATATATTTTATGTATCCAAAAAACTGATTTAAATAAAGTGCATGAACAGATCTCTGTAGACCTAGAGGAAAAACAACATTCTAGTATGAAACAATTGAAGGCTTGCCTCTGTTTCAGCCATCTGTCAGTATACTATATTAATATTTCGTTCTCAATCAACCCGCTGTGTTTTTGTTAATGTGTAACAGGCAGGACACGTAGGCGCATACACGGATTTACAGCAAATTGAATGGGTGACGTTAATTATCCTGCTTCTTGAATGTGCATCAGCCTCCATGGCAGCGCTTTGAAATTCCACGTGTCACCGTCCCCTTTTGCTGCTTGCTGAGAGGAGTTATCTGATGCTAGAAAAGGTTTCTAGACTAACAGCAGGTGAAAAACAAAGAACAGTGGATGCATGCTGGGAACTGCCTCTCTCCCCGGATCTGTATGCGTGTGTTTGTTAAAGAGAACGTCTCGGTTTACTATGTAACCCTCGTTCCCTGAGGATGGCACGGAGACGTCACCGGAGACCGACTAATTGGGATCTCGCTTAAGCAGTCCAATCCTAACTTCGAGGTGTAACTCAACACGAGCCAAATGCACATTGGCATGCATTATTGCATCCACTGCGCTGATCACAGCGTGATAAAGTAGGCAGCAGTGGCAGCCATATTCAGGTTTTCGCGAGGAGCCGAGCCCGGTGACGCCGGCCGCTCAGCGGTGGCCCAGGAGCTTTGCGACGGACGTGACGTCTCCGGTTCCTCCTCAGGGAACGAGGGTTACATACGGAGCCGGAACGTTCCCTCTCGCTCGGTCCATCTCGCCGTACGTCGGAGGACCGCCGAATTGGCATCCTACAAACGGCCACTCGCTACATGCCCCTTCCAGGTCGCATGTGGGAAGCCACCTGCGCCCCTTATTCTTTTGGCGTAAGCAGGGCCTCTACACAAATACCAGTACTGCTGCGTATGGCACTACCCAATGATTAAGCACGGATAACCCTGGGGGGAAAACGTACCCGTTCTACTTTGGAACAGGGGCGTTTGACGGAAAGCTCTGAACCTGTCCCAAGGAGGTTTCGAACACTACACATATGGACATCCCTTAGTGCATATGTAAGAAGGAGGTTATTGAACCCTCTTTGAACGCAGAAGTCTCCTGGGAAACACGGGCTCATGGCTATACCGTGGACTTTACACATATGCGATCCACTTAGGTCTTACATATGGAACCCAGCCCTCTACCGGTTCTCATGGATTCATTGAGTGAGGGCCTGGCCCGGATGTTCCTCCACGTCTGGCTGCCGAGGGGACTGAGGAGCTCAACAGGGTCTACTATATGGAGTCTCTGGAGTGGTTTTGCAAGCCGACCCAAAGCCAGGGCCCCTCAGTGCTTCTACACGTTTGAGGTGAGAACACAGGAGGATAAAGGCTCCACACGAAGGCTATAGAATCCAGCGAATGTGTTAGGGGTCGCCCAGCCTGCAGCCCTACAGATATCTGTCAGCGAGGCGCCACGAACCAGCGCCAGGAGGGATGGGGGCAAAACAAACACACTTCTAGTTGAGTGAACTCGCAGCCTGAATGGGCACGGCACACCCTGTGCCTGATAAGCCAGGTTGATGGCATCCACTATCCAGTGGGCCTTCCTCTGCTTAGAGATGGCATTCCCCTTCTGCAGGCCTCCATTACAGACAAAGAGCTGATCTGTGGTCCTGAAGCTTTGTGTCTGGTCTATGTAGCACCTTAAGGCTCGGACGGGCCAGAGCAAAGCTAGGGCTGGGTCTGCCTCCTCCGAGGGCAGCGCTTTGAGGTTCACCACCTGATCCCTGAAAGGAGTAGCGGGAACCTTGGGCATGTAGCCGGGCCGGGGCATCAGGTTTACCTGGGAATCAGCCGGCCCAAACTCTAGGCACAAATCGTTGACCAAAAATGTGTGCAGGTCCCCTACCCTCTTGATAGAGGCCAATGGCAGCAGGAGCAATGTCTTCATCGAGAGGAACTTCAGCTCCACTGCCTGCAAAGGCTCAAATGGGCCCTGCTGTAGTGTTTTATGCACTAGAGACAGGTCCCAAGAGGGTGTAGAGGGGGGCCGGGTAGGATTTAATCTTCTCGCCCCCCTAAGGAGCCTGACGATCAAGTCATGCTTCCCCAACGACCTCCCTTCTACGGGTCGTGGTTAGCAGCGATTGCAGCGACATAAATTTTAAGGGTGGATGGAGACAGCCTTCGCTCCAGCCCTTGTTGCAAAAAGGAAAGCACGACCCTGATTTGGCATCTCCGGTGGTCTTCTCGGCTAGAAGAACACCACTCAATGAACAGGTTCTACTTCAAAGCGTAAGCATGTCTTGTAGACGGTGCTTTCGCTGAAGTGATGGTGTCAACTACCGCTTGGGGTAGGGCACCTAGAACCTCCGCGTCCTGTCCAGGGACCAGACATGAAGTTTCCATAGGTCTGGACGCGGGTGCCAAAGGGTCCCCGTCTCTGAGTCAGTAGATCCTTCCTCAGAGGAGTCGGCCAGGGAGGGGCTGTCGCGAGGATCATTAGTTCCGGGAACCAGGTCCAGGAAGGCCAATAGGGTGCCACCAGCAGACCTGCTCCTCGTTCTCCCTGACTTTGCACAGGAACTGTGCCAGAAGGCTCACTGGTGGAAATGCATACTTGCGAAGGCCCCTCGGCCAGCTGTGTGCCAGTGCGTCCGTGCCGAGTGTTTCCTCGGTCAGGGCGAAGAACAACTGGGAGTGAGAGGTTTCTGGAGAGGTAAACAGGTTTACCTGAGCGGCTCTGAAACTTCCCCAAACCAGCTGGACCGTCTGGGACGCTATTATATGGAGTCGCTATTCTCCCGGGAGCGCAGCTTGGGACAGCTTGTCGGCTGCCCGGTTGAGCATCCCAGGAATGTGAACAGCACGAAGTGACCTCAGATGCTTCTGACTCTAGAGGAGGAGGTGGCGGGTGAGTTGCGACGGGAGCGCAGACCACCTTCTTGGTTGATTTACGCAACGGTTGCTGTGTTGTCCGTGTGGACTAGTACGTGCTTGCCTCGTAAGCGCCATTTGAGATGGCTCAGGGCAAGGTGCACTGTCAGCAACTTGAGGCAGTTGATGTGCCAGTGCAGTTTGGGTCCCGTCCAAACCCCTGACACTGCAAGTCCGTTGTACTTGGCCCCCCAGCCGGTGGTTGAGGCAGCCGTGCAAACCACAGCATGCCTGGAGAACTGCTCCAGGGGCACTCCTGCCCGGAAGAACACAAGGTCTGACCACTGGGTGAAGGTTTGGCGACAGACCGGTGTAACTTGGACCCGGTGAGTGCAGCACTGCCACGCCCACCTCGGGACTCGGCCGTGGAGCCAGTGCTACAGCGGTCTCATATGGAGCAGCCCCATCGGCGTGACCGCCGCCAAAAAAGTCTCTGCAGGCCGCCATATGCCCCAGGTGCCTCTGAAACTGTTTCAGTGGGACCTCCATCCTGCTCTTGAATGTATTCAAGCAGTTCAACACCGACTGAGCACGTTCCTGCGTGAGGCGTGCTGTCTGTTCGACCGAGTCCAACTCCATACCGAGAAAAGAGATCCTCTGCGTCGGGGAGAGTTTGCTCTTTTCCCAGTTGACCTGAAGGCCCAACAGGTTGAGGTGTGAAAGCACCAAGTCCCTGTTCTCGCACAACTGATCCTGAGACTGGGTGAGTATGAGCCAATTGTCGAGGTAGTTGAGGATGCGAATGCCCCGTTCTCTCGTGGGAACAAGGGCTGCCTCTGTAACTTTCGTGAAGATACGGGGCGACAGGGACAGCCCGAAGAGCGGACCTTGTACTGGTATGCCCGCCCCTCGAACGCAAACCGCAGGAATGGCCTGTGGCGCGGAAGGATCGAAACATAAAAGTACGCGTCCTTCAGGTCGATCGCTGCGAACCAGTCTTGGGGACGGATACACCTGAAGATGCATTTCTGCGTGACCATCTTGAACGGGAGCCGGTGAAGGGCCCGGTTCACGACACGCAGGTCCAAGATTGGTCGTAACCCACCGCCTTTGTTGGGTACAATGAAGTAGGAGCTGTAAGACCCCTTCTTCATATCGGCTGGAGGGACCGGCTCTATCGCGTCCTTCGCCAGTAGGACTGCGATCTCTGCACGCAAGACAGGGGCATCTGCTGCTTTCACTGACGTAAAGTGGACGCCCCTGAACTTGGGAGGGCGCCGGGCGAACTGAATCGTATAGCCGAGCCTGACGGTTCGACGGAGCCATCGAGACGGGCTGGGTAGCTCTGGCCAGGCTCCCAGACACCGCGCTAGTGGCGTCAATGGAACTACAGGCGTACCCGCAGCGGGGCAGCGTGAAAGAACGCAGGGACCCGGCCCGGGCGTCTCTTTGACGGTCCGAGGCGGGGTCTGGGTGTGTGCAACACTGACCATCGTTTGAGCAGAGGGTGCGTGGGTAGTCCGTTGGTTCGTCCTCCCGATCCGCCCACTGCTGCTCGCTGGCGAGAGAGGAGGGTGAGTGTGATACGGCTCTGGACCGTCCACAGCCCCTCGTCCCCTCAGGGGACCCAGAGAAGGGAGAAATTGCTCTTTTGTCGAGAATTTGGGTACCACTGACCGCGAGGCCAGTGGCAGAAAAAAGAACAAAAGATTCTCCACTCATCTCCGTCCCTCCCTCCGGTGGAGGGAGTGCGCGTTCACCATCTTTCCCGAAGAGCACTCCCTCCATCTCTGGTCGCCTCTCAGGCTCTTTGCACCTTGCTTACCACCAGTTTGGCGGGGGCCTGGACGGCGTGGCGTGCCTGCTGCCGGCTCCTCGACGCGGTCCTTGCTGGCTGCTGCTGACGCTGCGCGGGAGACGGGGGCTTCTGGCTGGGGCCGCCCTCGGCGACGAACCGCTGAGCGCTGCCGCCGCGTCCGGGCAGCCGCTGCACGCCGGGGCAGGATGTACTTGATGGCCTCAGTCTGCTTTTGGGCAGCGGAGAACTGCTGGGCAAAGTTCTCCACCGCGTCGCCGAAGAGGCCGGTCTGGGACATGGGGGCGTTCAGGAATCTTGTCTTGTCCGCCTCGCGCATGTCGGCCAGACACAGCCAGAGATGGCGCTCCTGGACCACCATAGTGGACATGGCACGACCCAGAGACCGCGCCGTAACCTTCGTCGCTCGTAGCGCGAGGTCCGTCGCTGTGCGGAGTTCTTTGAGAACTTCCGGGTCGTGATCCACCCTCGTGCAAGTCCCTCAGTGCTTTAGCCTGAAGAACCAGTAACGCCTTAGCGTGTAATGCGGAGGCAGCTTCTCCACAGGTCGTATAAGCACTGCCGATCAAGGCCGAAGAGTGCCTACAGGCCCGGGAGGGGAGCAACGGTTTGCCCCGCCATGTGGTAGCGGCATTTGGACACAATTGCATCGCAACCGACCGCTCCACCTGGGGGACTCCCGTGTACCCCCGCGCTGGACCCCCATCGAGGGTGGTGAGGGAGGATGAGCCACTGGGCCGGTTTCTGGCAGTAAAAGGTGCCGTCCATGACCCAGCGATCTCATCAGGCACCTCCGGGAAGAAAGGCACCGAGACAGGGCGCTAGCCACCCCGAGAAACCAATCGACCAACCTTGAGGGTTCGGGACGCGGTGGAATGTTCCACTCGAGCCTGACACTCTCGGCGGCCCGGGAAAGCATAGCCATCCTTTACGGGTCCGTCTCCGGCCCTGCTACGGTCCCAGAGGAGTGCAGCGCAGCCGAATCTTCCTCTCCAGGAAGCTCTGGCTCACCCTCTGATGCTGCAATCGACATCTGATCGTCGGGGGGGAGCCTCAGAAGAAACAAGTGGTCCCCCCCGGAAGGGTCCAGCCTGCTCTACTGAAAGCTCCACTGGTTTCGCAGTGCCGGCGGGTTCGGCATCCCCGGAGGGGAATTCCTCACAGTGACGCCCTTACGACCTATATCCTCCCGACTGCTATAAAAGGACGCCTTCTCCCGGCTGCTGGCATAAGGACCCAGATCTAGTTAGTGGGCACGGTGCTGCACCCGTCCCCCTCTTGCAGGTCATCGTAGTCTCACGGGTCTCCGCAATACTCGCTGCTTGCGTCCATCTATTGGCCCCCGTCAACCGCTGGTAGTCTATCGTACTCAACTCCCACCTGAAACGCCCCCTCAGCTAGTGTCTCTCACTCTTCCCCTGCCACTCCGTGCCAATGCATATTCCCGATTCGTGCATCCTCACCCAGCGCCTGGCCTCAGGTTAACGGCGCTGCACCCACCACACGCACTGATGGTATTGGAGGACATCGTCTTAAAAAAGACGCTCTTTAACAAGAACCGTTTCCGTCACCCGTGAGCCTTTTTAGCTATGTTGCTCTTTTAGTGTTGCCGATAGCGTCACTGGGGAGATGGCCGTCTGCCACTCACAGCACAGTGTCACGTCGCAGCCTGCCGCAGAGGGCTGCCACTCGACACGGGCAAGCCACCGCCGTTGAAAGCGCCGTCCCCCAGCACGAGAGCCCACCGACATGTCGACGACGTTGCTTTTGTGTACTTTATTATTTTAGTATCACTACTGCCATGTTCCATACTCAATCACCCTTAGACCCACCCGCCTGCGGCGCCGACCTCGAAAGCTGAATTATGCCTCTGCTCTCCTGTGCCTACTTCATACTCACGCTGTGAGCGCGGCCGGGCTGACTGCAATAGATCGCATGCCATGGCAGTGGCTGTGTAGTTTACCTCGAATTATTGGTCCCTCGTAAGGCGAGATCCCCAATTCGTCGTCCCTCCGACGTGACGTCGAGAGTGGACCGACTGAGAAGGATAGGTAAAGAGATTGAGGATTAGTGTATTTGCACCAAGGAGAGAAAGAGGTTTTAATTTGAATTTTTTTTTTTGTACTCAGATTTATTTTTCTTCTCTGCCTCACTGCGATCATGTTCTATTCTTCTTAACAGATTTTTTTTGGCCTTGTTGCCACCTTTTATTTATAGACCAGTGGAGAGAGGAAAGGAAAACCAAATCAGGAAATGTTGTGAGCTAATCGGATTCAATTAACATCAGCCAAATGATTACTATAGCTCTGACAGCTCTACTAGGCTCGATTCTATTCAGTTCTATTCTATTTATTTCCATTGTGGTTCATTAACGGGTTCCATTAATGATATTTTAGAACTTCTGAGGAACAAATATTTGGAAAAAAGAAATGCAGTATTTCTTACAGTATTTAGTGCCCTCAGAAGTTTGTTGCCAAATGTAGAGATTATTAGATGCACTGTATATTTTAATTTACTATAAAGAACCATTTGTTCAGGAATCAAACTGCACTGGCTGTGCTCATAAAAGCTATTAGGATTAGGATTACTTTATTTGGCTCTAAAGGAAATTTGTCCTGGACATAAGGGCTTCCACACACAAGAATACATAAAATTATAATACAATAACACACACACACACACACACACAAATAAATAAATAAAAAATAAAACACATAAATGCCTTCAATACCTGAAACACCTTCATTTCACCCCCACCTTAATGTCCTGAGTTAAGGATATTCACTGATAAAGGAATTAAATGAGTGTTTATACCTATTCAGGTATTTTTTTCCCGTATTCAGCTGGTACCTGAGGGAAGCAGTTCGTATTCTGAGTACAAGACGTGAGAGGGATCTGCAATAATTTTCCTAGCCTGTTTAACTATAGTCTTCTCAAAAAGAGTTTGGAAGGAGGGATACTCCCTCACCCCCATCACTTTCATTGCTGTATGAACCAGTCCATTTATTTGTGATTTTAGCTTAACTGATATGTTACCAAACCAAGCTATAATTCCATAACGTAATACACTCTCTATCACAGCCTGGTAAAATCACATATTTCAAATTAAAACAACATTGTATATACTTGATTCACTAAAAATAAAAATTCTCATGTCAGGGTTCAACGTTGTCACTCTATATTTTTGTTTAATTCCTAAAGACTCAAACTCGATATACACAGTTATTTGAATTCATTTAGAATTCAGACATGTATTCAGAATACACAGTATTACCCGATCCCACCCTCCTCTCTTTCTCCCACTTCGCTTCCTGTCAACCTACTGTCCTATCTAAATAAAAGGCATAAAAACACTAAAAATAAATCTTTAAAAAAAAAAAATGCATTAGTTCGGGAATCAGACTACACTGGCTTTCGGGAATCAGACTACACAGTCCACATTTACGCTGGAGACTCATAAAACTGTTAATAGAATAATTAATCATTTGATTTTGCTATTTTCTGAAAAACAAATCTCAGTTCCCTGTCCTAATGACATCAATGCATTATGACATCACAGCAGGCTGACGAAGGCATTGGAAAATTCAGGGTGTGACTGTTTTGGAAGATCTGTTTTGGAAGCAGGGCAGGGGTTCTAGTGAACCATCCCCCCCCCCCCCGACTGAGCAGATGCTCTTGCTATTCACTCATAACATGAGCCAACCGAGCAGGCCATGAAGAGCAGGGGTCTAACAAGATATTGGGAGGACTAAGCGTACTGAACCGCTCTGGGCCTGTTGGGGCTGTCACATTAGGTTGAGAAAGCACACGGAGATTAAACGTTCTGCTGAGTCTCTTCCATGCGCCACTGCAGAAAATCAGTCCCTTGCACCTCCTCTCAATTTGCTAATAACTATTTTTCTTTTGTAGTCATGGGCGTAAGGATGAAATGAATATATATTTGTGTCTGCTCCTTCACGCAAGTGAGTTTAGACAATAAGACTCTTAACCCTCACGTTCTCATTTAGGGTCTCAAACAACCCAATGCACTTAATTGGGGTATAAATTTCTATCCAAAAAGTCAATGTCCAACGTTCTTTCTGTGGAACATAGATAGAAAATATGTTGAAAAATGTCGAAAAGTGAAGGGGGTCAATGCTGTTCTGGAATTTGATTGTTGGGCACTACAGAAAGATCATCTTTTGTGTTCCCCAGAAGAAAGACCTCTTGACATGAGGTTAGTTAAATTATGGCGCAATTGTATTTCCTGGTGAATGATCCTGAATTAATAATTCAAAGTTAAATAATTGGTATTATTTTGTATTATTTTTACATGTAAATCTCAGTATAATCTACACGAACATTAAGGTTAGTCACATTTGTTACACTTTTCTGGAGTTTTTATTTTAGGGTTTTGTTGTCTTTAAGAATCTATTATTTGCGGTATATAGTACCAAAAAACATCTCACTATATTTTTACAGCCCGTTTCTCAGGAGCTCTTCTTGAGAACATGTCCGATTTTTTCTTTGACCCTGTTATAATTATTAAGCCATGCAGCCTCGCTTCGGTGATTGGCCTGTTTTGTTCATGAGTATAACACTAGAAGCAGCAGGCCCCACCGCCACAGGTGAACTGAGGGGTCAGCCGTAGGCCTCGCCACAGTGGGTCTTCTTAGCTGGAGGCAATGCAACTACAAAGGTGGAATCTTGAGGCAGCCCAGTTCAAACCAGCGCAGATTCGGCTACATAAGTATCTACACAATCTTGTTGTGATGTTGGGTGCCATAATCGACGTAATACAGCCTCAAATTAGAAATTTGATTGCATATCTGCTGCCACTGCCAGACAAAAAAAAACAACTACAGCTGTGGTTAAACGTGATAAAACAAGCAGACTTGACAGAAACGATCATCAAAAATGCTCGCGTTTGCAGCGCACATTTCTTATCAGAAAAGGTTCAATAAAGTATTGTCTTTTGTTGTTATGGGCGCGTCTACAGATTTCTTGCCATATGTCTATGTTTCTTGCATCTCACGACTATGTCGTGTATGAAATAATGTCTGTGTGCATGTGTGTAAAACAGCAAACTGATGATTTATATATAATCATTTTGTAATTGTATATACATTGTTGTGATTTATTGTGGCTGGAACAATAATGTAGCTCTTAAAATAGTTACCTGCTGAAATTGAAATATTTATATACATCTTCATCATGACTAGATAGACACGGTGAGTTTGTCTCTACTATACACGTTAGATGTGATCCACCTCATAGTAACAATCCTGTCAGATCGTCCATCCTTTGAGTGAGAGTGTAACGTTACCTTTCGGTCGACATGTTTCCGTGTTGTCGTTGCTCAGCAATAGCATGGACGCGATGTTGTCTGGGGGTTTGGCAAAAGGAGAGTGGGACAGTGGGCGGTGCTCGGGGTGGTGAATGAAGGCAGTGACTGAGTAGTTCTGACGTCATCTTTTTATGGTAGTCACAACGGTTCGTGAAAAATCACTGCTACTTTATGCAGGCTGTGTGAATTTTACTGTGGACTGACTGTTTTGAAACTTATATGGTAGTTAAATAGCCTCTAGACCTCAGTTATCGTGAAAAAAGCCAGGAAATTTCAGTTTTGACAATATGGGACCTTTAAATGAAAGTCAACTGCTCTATGCTTTACAGTTTATCTTCCCTTTCTCTCTGCTTCTCTTCTCTCATGTTCTCCCCATCTCTTCAGCTCTTTTCTTAGTTGAATCCTCTACTAATCTGTCTTCATTTCTCTTCCTTCCACGGCCGATTCTATGAGTGAAGTTTCCGCTCTCACTCTGCATCATTACGATAAGCACATTCAGGTGCAGTGCACTGTGAAAAATGTGCAGCCTCTGCCTTGACACATTTACATTCACTGACTCTTAATGTGACATAATAAGAGTACATTAAAGCCCCTGTCTACGCATCAAAGAGAAATGACACTACTGCTCCAAATGGGAAACAGCAGCTCCCAGACTAAGTTAAATGAATTGAATAAGCTCTATGACTAGCCATAATGTAGCACTTCCCAGACTGAAAGGAGCTGTGTAACTTTACCTCCAGCATTCCTTGATCTCCCGAATCTGAGAACTATCACTTAATGATTTCCCGTCATGCTATTAGGCTTGTAATTTGCTGCTCGGCTTCGTTAAAGGTGACATGGGGCAGGCTTTTAACACACGCTGCAAACAAAGCCGGGTAATGCGCTTTCATTAGGGGAAATTAACATGGCGCCAGGCTCCTTCATCATCTTAATGTTGTTGCAGACGAACATTAACATCGGCCATTATGTTTCAGTACCGCTTGGGATCACCTGCTCCAGAGAATGTGCAAGACTGCCAGTCTGAAATCCAGCTGTGGTGTAATCGAGACTAAATTGATTTTTCTTGTTTAGACCTCAAAAGCCTTTTAGCAACATGTCTTACTACTTACTACTTTCTTGAGGCAAATGCAATCTATCAGGCGAACAAGAAGAGGAAAATGTGTCTTTTGAATTGGCTATAACAAATACCTGAATGCATCAGCATGTGCTCTTTTGCATTTTGTTGAGGCTGCTGAAAAAAAAAATTATTCACTTTGTCAACATGCAAAGAAGCTTTTGCCCCGTTTACTTACTTGTCTGGTCTGCCAGGGACTTGCAATCGTAAACGGCACTTGTTGGCGCTCTGAATTTGGTCCTCCTTGATGCGGATCAGCCTTTGCAGTGCCAAACACCAGTCCTGTGCAACAGTGGTGTTCAGATTCTATAAACACAGAAAACAAAGACAATTGTGATCCCAGCCAACACAGATGTGCTTTAAGACCTTGATTTCACACTGGACATTAAATGGTGACCCAACACTGTACCAATATTGTATAAAAATGCTGTGAAAACAATGAACTGCGCATAAGCCTAATAATTCATATATATATTTTTTTGGCTATCCCTAACTAACATTATAGATGACCTACCTAATGTTTTGAAAGTCTCACCAAAGCTGCATTTTAACTAAAATAACTACTTTTAACCAAGAATACAGAACACTGTAATATTGTGAAATATCATTACAATTTAAAATAACTGTTTTACATTTTAAAGTGTAATTAATGGCAAAGCAGAATTTTACTCCATTACTCCTGTCTTCAGTGTCACATGGTCCTTCAGTAATCATTCTAATATGCTTATTTGGTGCTCAAGAAACATTTTTTAAATTATTATTATCAATGTTTCTAAATGTTGTGCTGCTTAATATTTTTGTGGAAACCATGATACATTATTTTTTCAGGATTCTTTGATTAATAAATAGCTCAAATGAACAGCATTTACAGTATTTGGAATATACTTTTTTTTGTACCATCATAAATTTCTTTACCTGCCACATTGGCAAGTCAATTTTGATTATATGCATTTAGCACAGCTGACCAGGTGAAAACCACAGCATCATATCACATTAAATGTAGAAGTCTTTATTGTTTTTTGTTGTTATGTTAACTATGTTTTTGGCCTCCAAGTATTGATGAAATAATAAAGGTTTCCTTCTCATAAACAAAATTATTCATACCGCCCAAAAGCCAAATCCAAATAAAATACATCTCCAAAATCAATGAGGTCTGCAGAAGTTCATTCATTCTCTATTCGCTGCGCATTTATATTCTGATTAGATTGTGGGTAGGAATTAGTAATTTGGAGAAAGGCCAATGGCATGGTTATGGTCAGGAAACCATGCAAGACAAAGCTCTGTTACTAACACTCAGATGTAAAAGAAGCAATCTAGCTGTTTTTGTACTGGTTTAGTGACTGTCAAGCCATCAGGGGAGCTGTCCTGATTTGAGAGCAGCCTTGTGCTATGTAGACATGCTGTTCAGAGCTATCTCCCATCTAAACATTAACTCCGGATCAGATTATGAAGGTTTCCCCATGTTGTCGTCCAACTATCAAGCGGATGCCATGATAATCAATTGATGATGTTGACGAACTTTGATCTCAATTTAATTACGTTGAAAACTCTGTTACCCCAAAGGCTTCCATCCCTAGATAGCTGTATCATATGTGACTAATACTGCTTTTGTTTTGCTTTTTATTGTATTCTACCTTGATCTTTTCCTGGATGTTGTTTTTTTTCATCATTCTTGGACACTTGGGCATTTTCATAATGAAAATTCTGTTTATTTATTCAAAAACACATCTGATCTTATTTTTTTAATTCATATATGTAAGTGAATATACACATTAACTTACAATACCATTCAAATGCTTTGGTTCCGTTAGGTTCAGTTTTTTCTTTTTTTCTTTTTTTTAAGAAACTAGAACTTTTATTCAGCAAGGACATATTAAATTGATGACAGTAAAGGCATTTATAATCCTACAAATATTTCTGCTTCAAATAAATGCTGTTCCCTTGAATTTTCTATTCATCAAAGAGTCCTGAAAAAATGTATCACCGTTTTCACAAAAATATTAAGCAGCACAACATACAATAATAATAGATATTATCATAAATCAGCATATTAACATAATTTCTGAAGGATTTGTGACCCTGAGTAATAATTCCTAAAATTTATTTTTGCATCACATAAATTACTTACACTTCATGATATTTAAAATAAAAAAAGTTAATTAAATTCCTTCAAAAACTTAAAAAAAAAAAAATCCACAGAACCCAAGTATACATTATACCAGACATTATAGTAACCCTTGAACACAAACCAGTCTAGTATTCATGGCATATCTTAGCCACCATACAATGTATGGTCAAAAGTCCATTTTTATTTGTATGACAAAACATTTAGAATATTAATAAAGATCACTTCCATGAGATATTTTGTAAATTTCTCTGTAAATATATTAAAGGGGTCATATGATGCAATTTCATTTTTTTCTTTTCTCTTTGGAGTGTTACAAGTTCTTGTTGCATAAAGAAGATCTGTAAAGTTGCAAAGACTAAAGTCTCAAACCCAAACAGATATTCTATATATAAGTTAAGACTCATCCACTCCCTCTTAAAACGCCTCGTTTAAACATGCCCCCATCTACATCACTGTGTGGGAAGATTTGCATAACACCTCCCAAATGTTAACGCAAAGATAGAAGGCGTAACTTTTATTCTCGCTGTAGTATTGTTGTTGCTGCCGCCATGTTGTGGAGACGCTGTGTGTTTCGTTGTGAAAGCGAAATTACTTTGTTTGGCCCTTCAAAGAGGACGATATCTGCTTTGTCATGCCTAGAGCTGATCCGGGCTGGTCGCTGAGGGAAATACACCAACTTCACGCTGTGGATCGCCGGATCGGTTTTAATGGTTTTGTATCGGCGCTACGGGACCTGCATCACAGTATGTTAAGGGGCTTAACATTTCCGTCACACGCTTGAGGTTTTCAGCCAATCACAACACACTGGATCGCTGGCCAACCAGCGTACACCTCGCTTTTCAGACAGATGAGCTTTGTAAAAACCGACGCGTTTCAGAAAGGCGGGGCATAGAGGAGCAACAATAATGTACAATATGTGGAAAATAATGTGTGTTTTTTTTATCTTAAATCACATAAACACATTGCATCACACCAAACACACAACATAATGTTCTTTTTAGCAACATCATATGACCCCTTTAAAACTTTATTTTGATTAATAATATACATTGCTAAGGACTTAATTTGGACAACTTTAAAGGTGATTTTCTCAATTTTTTGATTTTTTTTGCAACCCTCAGATTCCGGATTTGTTTAATAGTTGTATCTCGACCAAATATTGTCCTATCCTAACAAACCATACATCAATGGAAAGCTTATATATTCAGCTTTCAGGTGATATGTAAATCTCAATTTCAAAAAATTGACCCTTATAACTGGTTTTGTGGTCCGGGGTCACATATATTTAAAACATATGAAATGTATAATTTATTTATTTATCACAAACTTCAGTTTATGAGCCATTTTTACAATTAATTTTAACTAACTCCGCCCAATGGTGATTTTTAATGTATAACATCAGTTCCATTCAAGTTCCCACTTAAGGGTTCAAAGACATCATGGCCCACCGTACATGTAGTAATGAAGAGTATTTACCTGGTACGTTCCCTGTAAAGTCCCCACAAGCAGAGTGACCTGCTCTACCACTGAGAGGTCATGCTGCAACCCCTGCAGTTCCTGATACAGACGGGGCGGACCCAGAAAGATACTTCCTGTCAATCAAAAATAACCAGCTTCACTTATCCAGTACTTCAATTTCACACCATGCTTTATCAGAGCATGAGCGCAAAAAGCACCTGCAATCCAGGGTTCTTGAAAGCTGAGATGGTATTTCTGTGGATATGGGTTCCCATAAAGGTGCTGAATCATTCGAATATGTAATCGAGTCAGGACGGCTCGGTAAATAAAGTCCCATAAACTGATGTTTGAATAAGTACAGCATTTTTTTTAACTCAAGAAACACTGACTGTAAAGACTATGTTAATGTTTCTGTGTGTTTGAAGAGTGGAGAAGAGTCTTAACATTTGCCGTCTACTTGTAGCCAATATACTTTTGTACGTTTCAAATATACTGTGCATAGTGGTTCTTCTTTTATCTCATGAAATTTTGGCCAAATGTATTAAACAACAAGAAAAACTGTGCGCCTGTATAGCTACACTTTATAACCTGTAAGTGTAAATTGATGAAAACGTAATTTAATGCCTCAGATGCGGCCGTTCTAATGACAGACTGTCATTCGCTCGTCAAAAACCTCGTTAACTCCATTTGAGCATGATTTTCAGAAAATGTTAAGTCCAAGTGTCTGGTCATATATAAAGCCAAAATACCAACTTTGACAACGTATTGTTTAATTATTGGGGGGAAAAAAACGTTCCCCCTTTCTATTTGTTTTTTTTAAGTGCTTAGTAGTGTGCCGTGGGATTTTTTACTTATCAAAACTGTGCCACGGCAGAAAAAAGGTTGGGGAACACTGCTCTAAGTTCTGCTTGAATATTTGCCCAAATGCAAATCGAAACAAAATCAAACGCCTTAACTTTTACAGACTTGGGGTCTATGACAAAACTTTAATTTGTCAATACTCTCCAGTAGCGCCACTAACAAAGAGAATCGATACCGAAGACAGATCGATCTCCCATTGTTTGTGTAGCCACACCGGTTAATGCTATAGGGAAGAGAAGCAGAGTATAAAATGAAGCCATTTAGAAATATGAAGCCCTTTAAGGGTGATGAAACGAACGCAGGTGTCTCATTAGATGTGAAATGTACCATCGATTTGAATCCCCATTCACTTTTTTGCGGTCTCCGGTCTCTGCCTGCAGAATCAATAGCCGAGGTGAATGTGCTCTACGCGTCCGACCAATAGCCCAGGAATGAGGAGTGTAATTAAATCCCGGAGCTGGATGCGCAGACCGCAGGACTGTCTGGCCTTTCAGCACCTCCACATAATCAGGTGACCTGTGTGCAGAATTGGGGCAGCGCGAGCATTTGTTGGCTCCCAGCTCAACCTAATTCTCGAAGTAGTGCTGGAAGGTCTGTCAGAGATCTCTCTCTGTCTCTGACACACCATTTCCCTCTCTCTCGGTTCTCTATACCTGTCTTTGTGACTTTCACTCTCTGTCTAGGCTTCCATCCACTTCTCTCTACACCTCTATATCTTTCTCTCGTTGTTTTGTCTGTCTCTCTCTAACCTTTAGAAATTTAATAGGGTCTTCAACTCACACAGCCACGGAGACATCTGTCACTGGCACAGCTTGATCAATAGCAGGCACATTTGAATAAAAAAAGGCACAGTGAGCCCCTACAGCGCAAGCTGGCAGAGTCGACGTGCTCTTCTGGTTGCTGTGGCAAGGCCTTGGGCGGGCCTACAGGTTTGTGGGCTCGTGGCCCACCTTGGCCTCAGGTGAATGTGCTGACTTGTAATCCAGACTAATCCAGTTGGTGTGCCGGGATCTGTTTTTTCGCACTATGGCATGGTAATCTGCCATTTCCACTACTCTATCTCTCTCAAACACATTGTCATATGTAAACTGACACACGCGCTGGGCGGCCGCCAGCGGAGGCCTATGCAGGCACAATACGGAAGTCCAAAGCCTAAAGTCAACAAAGCTGTTGCCAGAAGGGCAGCTCAAATTTGGATTTCTCATTCAAATCTGTGCTCTTTAACCGACATCAATACACCGAGTTTAACCGAGAGCTTTTACATGTATAATTTTAGCAAGGATCTGTCTGGCACATGTTTAAACAAATCTAAAAATGATGTGCATGACCGCTGAGCAAACAATACTGTGATAACGTCCAGAGACCATAGTGTGATGCCAAATTAAAACTACAAAGTAAATATATAAATATAAATGTAGCTATTAAATGTAGATATTTTATCAATCAAAATATGCACAATTCATATAAAAAAATACAGCAAGTAAAAAATTATATAAAAACAATATTTAGAATATCATAATTATTTTTTATAAAAACAACAATAACAACAAATTATATTCTCATCATCATTTACTTAAAACAATATAACTACATAATACATAAAAAATATTTTTCTTTTTCTTCTAAATACTTATGATTAATTATTATTATTAATAATAATACTCATAATAACAGCCTAGATAATATAATATAATAATAGTCAAAATATATATTATATATTTATTAACATATAGTAGATACATTATAATAGTTTCTTACACAATCTAATAATAATACAAGGTAACACTTTAGTATAGGACCAATTCTCACTATTAACTAATAACTATTAAGCATGGCATGATTAACAATTTTATAGTTAATTTATTGTAATTATTGATTGCTGTTTATTATGCTCAAAAGCACATAGTCCTGCATGACTTATATTCAACTCCCTAATCCTACCAATCCTAACCACTACTTTACTAACTATTAATAAAGCAAATTATGAGTTTATTGATCAAATCGTAGTTAATGTTTAGTTGTAATTAGTGATAACGGATATAATATAATAGAAATATAATAATACTAATATAATAATACTATATGTTTTAAAGGCCCTTCCTCACACCAGAACGATAACTATAAAGAAACTATACTAGTGTCCACACCAGCGGACGATATTGTCTGTTTATTCTAAGCGCATACTTGTCTGCTGCTTGAAATTTTCGAGCTGGTTACAGCAGGACTGATTATGATAGGCTGTCAATTTTTTATCATTCATCAGCTGGAGAAAAATCATTTTGAAAGTAATTCCAACGATATTGTTTCTCTGTGTCTTTATCGTTATAGTTGTGGTGTGGGACTTCCAGTTCTTGGTGTGAACGGCCCTTTTTTCTTATATTACTCATTGGACGCCCATATTTTACTTTGTCTAAATGGCATAAGTCTAAAGCAGAATTTTCCAGCAGATACATAAAGATAAAATTATGTCAGAGTATAACATCACTATACAGTACAGTATGTCTCCATTAGGAATACATTCTCACCCCCCAATACAAGTCCCTGTGTATAGCTCCCCCATCAGTGGGCAGGTCCCATCTCATGGTTCACAGGGGCCTCTATGATTTGAAGCATGCCATTGTTTTGTGCTGCTTTACAGTGGCAGCAGCAGAGGGTCTGCCTTTTCCTAGAATGTTGGTCTATTCCATCAATAAATTAGGACACTAGGGCCTGCAGGAGATGAAAAATGAGTCCATTTTAAGGTACGCTGGGGGAGCATGGGATCTGGTTTGGACGAGGAGCCCCATGGAGTGACATCACAAGGGAGGAGAGATGTGGCGCGGACCAGGCAAAACAGGCTTGTATGTCTATGTGCTACTATAAATAGCTGAAGATGGACACATTCAGACACAGTCAACCAGACTACGTCAAAGGTGTCTGGAAAATAGTGATTAAAGTGGCAACTTCTTGTTACATAACCAGAAGTGTGTGCTAACAGTGCAAAGAGCTTCCTGAATAGAGTAAGAGAAGAAAGCGACACAGTCTGCCATTTATCTCTACATAGTAAGAGACACCGAAACGGATCCTCACCAAGTACAGACTCCGTGACCAGTCTAGCCACAGAAAAAGGCTTTGAAAAGAATAAAAATTCTGTGGCACACTATGAGACTGGTGAGAACTTATCCTTCACTGTGACCATTTTAGATATATAAGAGAGATGTATGTAGAAAACAAAAACATATTCCACATTTTATTTTATACTGTTATTATTATTTGTTTTAAAATAAAATACTGTAAAGATACACTACTTTTCGAAAGTTTGGGATCATTACAATTTTTGAATGTTTCTGAAAGCCTCACCAAAGCTGCATTTATTTGATCAAAAATACAATAAAACAGTAATATTGTGAAACAGTATCAATAATTTAAAATAGCTGGTTTCTATTTTAATATATTTTAACCCCTTCAGACCTGATTTTTTCCTGCTGAGCAAAAAAAAAATTCCCCAGTTGATTTTTACTCCCTTTCAGCATAGAAATAAAGGGGGAAAAAACATTTTTGATAACTCATGTTTTTATTGGTATTTTTTCATGTCCATTACAATGGACGCCACGACTAAATGAACGTAAAATGCCATGAAATCTTAGATTTAAAAAGGCCATGTTTTTAACATAGGAGGTTTGCGGATTGAATGGGTTGAATGATTGTGGGCAATGTAACCCCAATAAATCAGTTTTTCATTCAGTTATCATGGAACTTCCAAACGCATTGCTAGCTTTTAACATTGTAAGCTAATAAGAGATCACACAATTACTAACAAATGGAAAATAACAAAAATACATCTGCTGGATATTCCCATATATTCTCTCATTTGCGATGAGCAGCCTTGAAGCAGTTTCTGTGTGGCACAAAGCAAAGGTGGATGTTGCATTTGTCACAGAATACATGTGTTTTCCCTGTGCAGTATGGCCTCTTGCATCTGGTCTCTGTCTTCTCATCATAATTTGGCATGTGGTCAACCATATCATACTGCACTTCAGGTAGAGGCCTTGCATCCTGAACTAGTGGTCTGTGGGCATGCGGTTGTGGTTCTGGAGACATACTGGGTCTTCCACGTTTTGCTGCCACTGATTATATAAGGCATAAAACTTTGTACTATATTCTCAACATCTACACTTACTCTCGTTTTCATCTGCCTCATTTCCTGAATCCAAGCAGTCAAGATCGGATAACTCTCCATTTACAAGGTGTTCAAGGAAGTCTATGACTTTATACTCTAATGGAAGATTGTGTGAAAAACAGGTTATATACATAAAATAAATCAATTGTGAAGTCATAGCTTAGCTATGAAATGCTTATAGGTATTTTGTTTCTTTGCTAAACTCAGTTAGTTTCTTTGCAACTAACTGAGTGCTGGCTAATATCTCTTGACTCCTGATGTCCATTGGGATGGACATTAAACTTTGAAAAAATCCTATAACTTAATGAAATGAAATATTTTCAAAATAACTTGAAATATTAACACTTGAAATTGTTAAATTATGCTGAGAGAAAATGTATTAGCTAGGCATGAAAAAAAAAGAAAAAAAAAAAAAACATAAATAAAATTTTTAATGAAAATAGGCACTTCCTCCCTCCCTCTCTCGAAGCTTCAGAGCCATGCTTGTCTTATCTGATGTCTGAAGCGGTCTCAGATCAAGTTAAAAGTAATTTCTCCATTGTGATTGGATAATCAGGAACCAATCAGTAATAAGCATTATTCAAACAATGAAATCAGAGATTTTTTATTGGTTTAGACACAGAAATATGTAATGTCCATTCCAATGGACGCCAAGTCTGAATTTATTCCTGTGATGGCAAGGCTGAATTTTCAGTAGCCGTTATTATTATCACATAATCCTTCAAAAATCATTCTAATATGCTGGATTTGGCGCTCAAGAAACATTTCTTATTATTATAAATGTTGAAAACAGTCGTGCTGCTTCATAATTTTGTGGAACTTTTGTTTTTGTTATGGAATCATTTTGATGAATAGAGGGTTATTTGATGCAATAAAAGCTCAAAGAACAGCACTTTTTTGTAACATTATAAATGTCTTTACAGTTATCTTGACAGTTTAATGCATTTTTGCTGAAGAAAAGTGTTAATCTTCTTTAAAAAAAAATCTTACTGGCTGCTAACTTTTGAATGGCAGTGTATAGAAAAATACAGCCTTTAAGTAAATAAAAATAAAATAAAAAACATTAAATATTTATTATATATTTTTCCTGTCACTATTTTTATTTCTTGTTTGATTATTTGGCAATATTTAATGTCAAACAATCATGCCAGTACTTTAAACTGAATTGAGGGATATGGAAATGAGAAATAGGAAGTTTTAGGGAGGCTACTGCTGAGTTATAAAACAGCAGGAAAAGAACAAAGGTAGATAAATTGGACAGAACACTGTTTTATAATGATTTCAGAGAGAAATAAGGTATGGGGGCATAATAGGTCTTCTACAACTCCTGCCCGCGAGCTGTCTGCTAGGCCCCAGCATTAAACATCTTCTGTCATCTAATTTCCTGGCTCCCCTGTGTGCACAATCCAACATGGGTGTTCCATAGACGACAACATTAATATTTCAGCTCGGAAAGCTAAAGGCTTAAACAGCCAGAACCTGTACATCCTGACAACACTTTGTACCTGGAGCTCTGTCAGCATATTTATCTTAGTGCCCCACAATTGCTCTTTTCCTCTTCCTCGTCTTCTAACTCAAAACACAATAATGTTTTGTAAGAGTGTTCAGCCCTGATTCCAATCTCCTGAACTTGCTTTCTCTGATTGGGAGTGGAGGTGGAAATACTGCGCCAAAACTGATGACAGCACGCTGAATATGTTTGTGGTCTATCAGACAGTGAAATAAGATTGCTTAGAGTGCGCCTCTGTTGTTCTTATCTACCCTGCCTGAGATACACTCATCTGCAGAGGCCATAAAAAGGTGCATTGCTCACAAGAAACGGTCAATTAATTCAAAATGTCTTGGAGACTCACATCAAGGATGTGCATTATCTGATTGTTTAGAAAGTAGCGGTGGCAAAAAAGTTGCCATTACCCGATCCCGAAGAGCCGCCTGAGCGCTTGATGCCTCTGAGCTGATAGAGAGTGTCCTTGGTCTGGGAGCCCTCTTGACCCACTTCAACTACTTGGACCTGCTGCAAGGGAGCGCTCCACTTCAGGGTGTACTTGGGACCTACTGGAACCAGACTGCTGATGTCAGGGGGGCCCCTGATGGTGATAAGAGGATCAACATGTAAAAATGCTTGCACATAATTATAAAAACAAGGAACATGACAGATCACAAAAGAGGAAAAGGGATTTAATTTGAAACAATTCTGACTCATAAGCTGCCAGTAAAATTCACAAATAATTTAAAAAAAGGCAAACAATGCACTGAATTAAACAGACTGAAACACTTTCTAATACTCCTCATTTTACTTATGAAGTATCTATGAAGAATCTTATGAAGATTGCTCAACAGCAATCTGTGTGTGTTGCTTCAAGAAAGTGAATATACATCAGCTGTTCCATTTTCTTAATTGTTTTTATTAATTTCTTATTTTTTATTATTTTATCGTTTTTATTGCTCTTGTTGTTTAAATTTCATGATTGTGTGGTTTCAAGGTATATTTATCTTCACAAGAGAACTTGGAACTCTCAATTTCAAGGTTTTTAATGTTGTTGTTACGAAGCAGTAATTTTCCCATGCTTTTGGTATAATAAAATTTGTTGGATTTGTACTTGTCAGACAAAGTACAGGATGAAGTTGTGTCTAAACACAGTCCAAATGAAGTAGGGATGAAGTCTGAGCTTTAAGCATATGCAAATATTATTTAATAAACCCTGCTTAGTTTTTATATTCATCAATTCATCTCTTGCTTTCTGCCCTTCCCTTCCCCATAAAATTACAGTCGACCCACTGATGTCACATGGACTATTTTAACAATGTCCTTACTAGCTTTCTGGGCCTTGATTTTTCTTTTTTTTTTTATTTAAAACTGGTAGTTGAAGGCTGGTCTAGGTGGGGTCAGAAAGCTCTCGAATTTCATCAAAAATATCTTAATTTGTGTGCCGAAGATGAACGAAAGTCTTACGGGTTTGGAACAACATGAGGGTGAGCATGGGCTACATTTGACTCGAGTCAGAGGGCCCTACCAAGCATCGCAGACAAGCACGGTTTACAGAATAAATCACAGAAGCATTTTTGTCCCGTCCATCGCTTTGGTTATCACCAGATGACGAGCACTTCCTGTGTCTATTTGCCTCTTTATGATGAATCGCTTGACTTGTATCCCCAATGTAGTTGCTTTGGATAAAAGCGCCTGCTAAATAAATAAATGTAAATGTAAATCACTGTTATTTCGAGAATGAATCCAGAATAAATATGCGGATGTCATATCCCAAAACGTTGCAGCATGTATGTGTCCGAAAAACTGAAGTTTCATACTAATTCGGAATGGATTACAGCCTAGAGAGCAGGCAAAGCGCACTCCCATTTTTATCACTAGACACATCACACATCTTAGTTCATTGCGATGTCACAACGTTCCATTATAATCAATGAAGCTCTCTAAACTACACAATGAATCTCTTATTTACATCACATCTGCGCTTTATGAGATGATTCACGATGCCGTGGGTGGCAACAAACTCAGTTTTTTTCTTCCTTGTCCTTGTTCCGCTTTCAGGGGTGAGAGGATTTTGGAAAACTCAAATGTTTCTGATTGGCCATTGCGTTGAAGAAATCAACAGATATGTCTTGCTGGCCTCAACAGCTGCTAATGCGCAACAAAAACATTGGATAAGCTTGCAAGATCATAAATCCGTGTGCTTGTTTGAGGGTTATTTTTAGCGCGTGTCTAGTACGGGCCGGACTGCTAAACAGCCCAATTGCAGCAGGGCTGACATCGGGGATTCCCTGACTAATGATATGACGTGCCCCCCTTGCCCCCCACTAATGTTGCCCATGAGGGTGAGCGATTAATGACAGAATTTTAATTTTTCATTCCCTTTAAGTTTTGTTAACTGATTTTGGGTATCAGACAAGACTTGCTGTTAAAGGAATAGTTCACCCAAAAATTTGCTAAAAACCAGAAAAAGCAACATTATGGACAGAGGATTTGAAGCAATAATTTGAAGTTTAAAAATCTTAATGATGGATTTATTACAAACACGCTTTTCACTTCACAGACAATAATTGATGGGAGTTATGTGGATTACTTGTAGATTATTGTGATGTTTTTATAAGGTGTTTGAAGTCATTTTGACAGCACCCATTTACTGCTCATCCATTGGTGAGCAAGTAATGCAATGCTAAATTTCTCCAATTCTGTTCTGATTTTTTACAATGTGTGTAAGCACATTGTGAAGGGCTGGACCTCCAGCTAGTTGGAGGGTTTCTTATTATTCTTTTATTCTTGTAATGTAGGATCAACATTGCGATCACCTCTTTAAGATCTTCTAAATGGGCATGTCAAGTCACACTTTAGTAGAACAGAGACATACCAGGCTGCAGTAGAAGGACTAGCTCAAAAGCTTTGAGATTCATCATCAGCGTGAGCTTTTTCACTTAGCTGTTTACCTTTTGCACTGCTGAGATGTGATCAATGGTGCTGTCATAGATAATCTATTTGAGTGGAACAGAGGAGCGCCTTTATGCCTGTGATCTATGGGGATAATTTGTGTCGTTGTAGCTAAACACCCTGCTATTTGTTCCCAGATAATGAAGGCCCATTTGACTCTGCCCAATTCTGTCCTGTGCCTTAGCCATTAGCAGCTAACCCCCTCACATTGACTGCGGCATATTGGGGAACGTCACAATAATGCTTCAGGAGACTCAGGAGTCTGTATTTAAATCGGCTGATGAGTTTCAATCCGTCAGCGTGGCCTTAGAGGCGGGACGGAGGGACAAAAAGAAAGTCAATCGACCTTGTCCGGGACACGTACTTGATGTTGATGTTGGCACAGATGAGCATGTCACCGAATAGAAAGACTTTTCGCTCCTTAGACTTGAGGACCTGTCCTCTTTCGCCGTACACCATCTCAATCAGCGTCTCGCAAAGGATCAAAGAACTCTGCTCGGAGTTCAGCAGCTGAAGAAAAGACAGGGGAGACACTGATTACACGCAAGTCTTACAAAATAGAGGCGACCAATTACATGACTACACACTTACTTAGAGGCCACAGCGTGGCACAGAAGACACTTGAAGGTTCACAGGGAGGCAGTGCAGAAGATTGGAAACACAGCAGTACATTTGTAGCAGAAAAGGTTGTGGAAATACAACCCAATCTTAAAGATACTCATCACAAATAGGACTGAGAAGTACAGACTCTCATCTACAAACTATATAAATTTGGATGTGCACTACAAAAATGGAGTATTTCTAAAAGTTGTAATTATATTAGAGCCATAAAGTAAATAACTGTTTTTTTATGTAAATGGTCCTTTCATTAGGGTTTCATATACCATAAACCTGTACTTTCAATGCTCCATCTGCTCCAACAATTTGATATCAGTGAGAAACATTTGAGTTTACTGCACTAAAAATTACAGAGGAAACATTTAAATTATTATAATATTTTAGCAAAGGTTCAGAGAATAATCATATTTATATTGTGAGAGTCTTTTCTTTAGTGAATACAACTCTAAATGTGTTTCTAGGTCAATGTGACCCAAAACATTACTTGGTTTTTTAAATTTGGGGGCCCTTGGGCTTTGTTTGAAAAGAAAAAAAAAGAAAAAATCATAAAATCTGTTTTTTGTGACCATCTGACAGCCCTAATACTTTAGTCACATTTTCTTTTTTAAAGGCCTAAAGGGATAATTCACCCCAAAATTTAAATTCTTTCATCATTTATTCATCATTTTTCTACTGTGCACACACAAAAGAAGATATTTTGAGGAATGCCTCAGTGTTTTTTTGTCAATACAATGAAAGTCAATGGTTTTAGTTACAAACAACAAAATATCTTCTTTTGTGTTGCACAGAAATAAGTCATACAGATTTGGCGATGAGGTTGTGTAAATAACGACAGGATTGTATTTTTTGGGTGAATTATAATTTTTGCACCACTAACGTCACCAAGCAGAACTGCAAAAAAGGCTGATTGTTTCCAAACAGGTTTCCTGAACACCACCATCTCTCAACAGACAGACCCACTCCAAACTGTGTCAGGCCTGGCATGCACACTGCACAGTTACTTTATGCACTATATAGTCATTCTATATTTATCCATAATGCATGAAAAGACATATCATTTGTATTGTGGGTAACACTTTACAATAACAGTACATGAATTATCATGTACTAATACCTGAATTAATAATTACTTGACTATGAACTAATGATGAGTTAAGATATGAATTAATCAAGAACTAATGAAGAACTAACAACTAACTACGACATGAGTCATATGAACTACTGCAAGAATAACACTAGCTTAATTACATGTTAGTTCCTGCATTTTAGTTAATGTATTAATTAACACTTTGGGGTAAACTAAATCAAACATGCTCTAGAAGCAAGATGTATGAAAATGGCACAATGTAAAATTGTTTATAAATTTGCCACCTGCAGTTGTCACAAACAACAGTGAACGACATTTAACCTAACTCGTCCAACACACAATTGATGCATTCATAATTAAAAACAATTCCATCTCATTCTGTTTTGAGTGATTCCACTGCTGCCGTCCAACAATAACGTATTCATTAAGCAGGTGAAATTTTCCGAATTAAAATCAGTGTTAGCATAGAGATGATGGTTATCGCTTTGGTTATGTTATGGATTGGTTTACTGTCTTTATATCATAATAATGCACTGCAGTCAGACGTTTGTCTTGTGTTCTTGCTCTTCTTTTGGGTCACTATTGCCCCCTTCAAAATGTCAACTTTCCTCCTACTGTTCAGTTCCTTCTCCATCCAAATGCAGCCACAGGACCTCTGCTCTTCCACTTCTTTATAAACCACCGAAAAGCACCAAATATCTGATTTAGATGAGCTGAATATGTATAGAACATGTGTAATTGATAAAGATGTCCTTTTAAAGATGTGCCCCTCCAAGACAAGTCATGACTTAATGTCACTTAACAAATAATTAATTGAATTAGGCCTAATTCAAGTGAGACACATTTTTCTTGTTTTGCTTTTAGCTAAGTTACATATTTTTTATTTCTTTGTTATATGGTGCACCCACTTTACAGATTGCTCTTGACAAAGCAAAACAGACAATAGAGATACAAAAGCAGAAGATTATTCATCTTCAGGAAAAAGTTGACTCTCTAACAGATAAAAAATCTCTAAAAAAAAATTTCAAATTAAGATTGGAGGATGGTATGTAATAGAGTCATGAACTTGCTTTAAGAACAATTCTGCCAGTCAGTATGTTGCTACGTTTAATTAGAAATACTTTCATCAGACAAGAAAGGCTGTGGACTAGAGACCTGCACTCCCGCCGCCCGGGGTTATTAGTGAACATTCTCCAAACAGTTTTAAATATTGATTTTATTTTTACATTGTTACGTAATATCTTAAAATTGTATGTTGACTTATGTAAATTAATATTCAAGTAATATACAACTTATGCCTCTTGGTTTAAGGTGCACTGATATTTAAAAGCTTTGTTAAATAAAAGTGTTTTACCTTTTCATTTCTGTGCTTTTTTTAAGTGCTGGTGAATATGTACAGTATATTAAAGTAATCGTCTTGGATATACTGGTGCAAAATAAGAATCACCTTGGTGATGTTAATTGGTATTTTAGATAATGACTTTTGACTTTACATGACTACACATTATTACTAAATCATTAACAACTCATAGACTCACATGAATTCATGACTTGTTAATGTACAATTATGTCTTGACTTTACCTGGGGAGGGGGGGGGGCACATTATTACTAACTCAACATTAATTACTTATTAAGTAACATTAATTCTGGGGGTGCTAACAGAAACTATTGTATAACGGGAGTTCTCGATATTGGTTTGGCAAAGTATTTATTCTCAAAAACTGAATATCTATTTAAAAAAAAAACATACAAGATCATGGCAGTTGTTGCGTTTTGAGTTTATAGCCCAACCGATAGATGGCAACGTCTTCATCTCTGAACTTCAACAGTGACAGGGAAAAGAGCTAGATTAGGCACACCACTAATGTTAGCGTTAAATATATAGTTCGCTGCTAGTAATGGAGGATGAAAGAATTGGTGCCAGTTCCCGTTCGTGCCAACAAAGGGAAGTGTGGGTCATATGGCTTTAACGGCGCGGGACTTGGACGCGGGCGCCTCCGCGGGTTCCGCCGCTTGCCGCGTCCCGTGTCCCGTGTGAAGAGCCTCGCACGGGGCGCGGCTGCAGCTTTCTCGTGGTGGGGCGTTTTGTGCAGTTGGGGCGGTGCTCGCATCGCGGTCTCGGCGATTCCACGCGGAACATAAATTCAAACTGAAAAACCTGTGGGATCCAAGTGGAAAGGTTCTGGGAATGTTTAACATATGTATTTATTTTATTGTTTTAAAATAGTTTTCTTTAGAAATCCTGCAAGCACTTTATTTTTCACTGATATTAAGCAGATGTAATTCTTTTGATCAGATCAAAATGTTATGACATTGTATGTTACAATTGTAAACTTAAAATGTGAACCTTTAAAGCAGGGTCTAAAAATATATATGGTCTTTTTTATAAAATACATATTATACGATTAACTATAGGATCCTGCAAGCACTTTAATTTTCCCCCTTGACTCGTACTGCACAAAAAGTGGTTCAATAACGTTGAATGTTACAGGGGCTGATTATTGCAAATGCAGATCCCACTGTGTTCTGGGTAAATAATTTTTATTTATTTGATTTATTTATTGCTAAGGTTTGCATATGGTGGTGTGTTCTTTATGACAGCTTTCCTAAAAATATATCCAATTCCTAAAATAAGAAATATCCCAATATATCGCCTTGCTTACAGTATCGCAATGTATCACAACCCCTTTATCGTGATACGTATCGTATCGTCAGATTCTTGCCAATGCACATCCCTAATTAATTCATGACTTGTTAATGTATCATTATGTCACCATGACTTTACTTGGGGTGGCACATTATTACTAACTCATCATTATTTACTTATTAAGTAACATTAATTCATGTCTTGTTAATGTATCATTATGTCATGATTTTACTTGGGGGGGCACATTATTACTATCTCATCATTAATTACTTATTAAGTAATATTAATTCATGACTTGTTAATGTATCTTTATGTCATGACTTTACTTGGGGGGGCACATTATTATTAACTCATCATTAATTACTTATTAAGTAGCATTAATTCATGACTTGTTAATGTATCATTTTGTCATGACTTTACTTCGGGGGGCACATTATTATTAACTCATCATTAATTATTAAGGTGCATAATCAGACTGTTAATGTATCATTTATGTCATGACTATTCGGGGGGCAACCATTACATATTATCATACATAATTACTTAAGTAAAATCCTTACTCATGACGTGTATGTATCATTATGTCATGACTTTACTTTGGGGGGCACATTATTACTAACTCATCATTATTTACTTATTAAGTAACATTAATTCATGTCTTGTTAATGTATCATTATGTCATGATTTGTCTTGGAGGGGCACATCTTTAAAAGCACATCTTTATCAATTACACATGTTCTATACATATTCAGCTCATCTAAATAGATATTTGGTGCTTTTCGGTGGTTTGTAAAGAAGTGGAAGATTAGAGGTCCTGTGGCTGCATTTGGATGGAAAAGGAACTGAACAGTAGGAGGATAGTTGACATTTTGAAGGGGCAATAGTGACCAAAAAGAAGAGCAAGAACACAAGACAAACGTCTGACTGCAGTGCATTATTACTATAAAAATATAGTAAACCAATCCATAACACAACCAAAGCGATAACCATCATCTCTATGCTAACACTGATTTCAATTTGGAAAATTGCACCTGCTTAATTAATATGTTATTGTAGGATGGTAGCAGTGGAATCACTCAAAACAGAATGAGATTAAATTATTTTTAATTATGAATGCATCATTGTGCGTTAGATGAGTTAGGTTAAACGTTCACGTGTTTGTGAAACGCAGGTGGAATTTCTACCAATTTACATTGTTGCCATTTTCATCCATCGTGTTCGAGAGCTGTTGATTTCGTTACCCCAAAGTGTATTAAATAACATTAATAACATGCAGGAAAACTACCATTAATTAAGTAGTGTTATTCATGAGTAGTTCATATGATAGGTCATAGTAAGTATTCTCATTAGTTCTATTAATACATAAAATCATTATTAGTTCATAGTCAAGTAATTATAATCAGGAAGTAGTACATGATAATCATGATACTGTTATTGTAAGTGTTATCGTATTGTGTAGAGTAAGTAGGGTGCTTTCGTCAACGAAAATTATGACTAAATATCGTCGTCAACGAACCTTTATCACGTGACGAGACGAAAATGCTGGTCATGTGATGATGAAGATTATTAAATGTACAATGCAATATCGTTGACGGATAAAAACGAGACGAAATGTGGCTTACTAAATAAAAACTATGCTAAAATGTCTCTCATTTTCGTTGACCAAAACGAGACGAAACAAAACGTTTAGTCGCGTTATTATTATTATTATTATTTTGCAGTATTTCCGTTTCCTGTGTCTCACTTCAGGGGCTGCATCAGGTCGCACTGCGCAGACGCAGGCGACGTCACTTCCTCAAGCCCCACTCGCGGCATTATTTAGAACAGTGTTTCCCAACCGGGGTGCCGTCTGTCGAGAGCAGGTGTGCAGTGTAAAAAAATAATTTTTTTATATTTTTAAATTGCTAAAATGTTCAAAAAAGAAGCTATTATATAATATCCATTTCTAATGTCGCCAATAATTAGAGATGCACTGAAATTCCGGCTGCAGAAAACGAGTTCACCGCTCAGGATTCACTTTCACGTGGTGTGACGCTGAGCTCTGCGTGTTATCCGCTCTATGCGTGTGGGTGTGTGTGGGTGTATTATCATAGACTGTGTGTGTTATCTCGCTCTATGCGTGTGTGTGCTTCGCTCAGTCGCTCACGGCCCATGTGAGTGCTCCACTCATATACCGTTCATGCTCATCGGAACAGCAAAGTCCACTCAAAAATCAAGCTGACAGGAAACATCGATGTAGTACAGTATTGTTTCTGTCTGAAATAGCCCTACTGTGCTGTAACAAGTTGTGGTATATGGGCAACTCTGGTAACGCTGCCTTCTCATTCATTTATCTGCTAACCGTTATGCTCATGTGTCTCTGATGATAATAGCTTTAGGACTAAAAATATTTGGATAATTGGTAAAAATAATTAAAAATAACGTACAAGCCCTACTGTGTGTTAGACTTACCGAAAAAAACTAAAAAGCAAGCCACCTGTCATTTTATCAATTCAAAGTTTTTAATATCAAGCTGTCTCGTGCGACGTCAACATAAATTACCCAGCGTAAAATCAAAATACACTGAGGTGAGCAAACTGGGTTTTATTACCATTATAACTACGTAGTTATAAGCTGCCATGCACTTTTTTTCCCTTCTTGTTTCTGTTATAAAGATAATTTGGCTCGTATATCGACATAACGAGTTGTTTTCTTGTTATAACGACTTAATTTCTCGTTATATCGAACATAACGAGAGTTGTTTTCTCGTTTTTCCTCTTTTTTGTTTATAGACTAATGTTACTCGTTATATCGACATAACGAGCGTGTTTTCTCGTTTATACCGACTAATTTTCTCGTATATCGACATATAGAGAGTGTTTAGCTAACGACTTAATTTGGTATATCGACATATCGAGAGTTGTTTTCTCGTTATAACGATTAATTTTCTCGTTATATCGACATAACGAGAGTTGTTTTCTCGTTATAACGACTTAATTTTCTCGTTATATCGACATAACGAGAGTTGTTTTCTCGTTATAACGAATTAATTTTCTCGTTATATAGACATAACGAGAGTTTTTTCTCGTTATAATGACTTAATTTTCTCGTTATATCGACAAAGTTTTTGTTTTTTACAATGATTTTTTGATCTACTGTTGTTATATTAACGAACTCAATCTGATGGACAGATAAGCCATGCGCTCTTACTGTAGCCTAGGTTGTGGATATTTCAGCTAATTTTGCTTCGCCTAGTAATAACGTCTACAATATAAAAATAAAGGCTGATCAATCACGGTTGATATTTCCAGAGACAGTACGCTAAACATGTGTTAATTAGCATGTTTAAATGATCAAAGCAACACCGCAAACACAGGCGGAGCGCCTTCAGGATGCAGAACTATTCTAAAATCTTTTAGAGCTGCTTAGATTCAACTCACTTTTAATTTTCATTTTATTTGAAAAATTATATATAATTTGTAATTTTTAGTAGTCATATGCTGTGACTGATATCATGTGCGTTACAAGGCTTCTGTTTGAAAAGTGCGTCATTATGTAGCTTGTGTGTATGTTGTGTGTGGTGTGTGTGGTGTGTGTGTGTTGTGTGTTTCCCCAAAAGAAATGTAGGCAAACACCCTAATATACAAACACTGTTAGAACATCACTGAAATTAAAATAGCCTATACCCTTTACATATAAATCACATTTCTTATCAATATACATTTATTGATTAACAATAAAGATTAATAATAAAGAAAAGAGGCACATTACAAATAGCCCACGTTGTTGAAGCCTGTCCTACTGTAGATAAACAGAACACCGCCGCTTATTAACTAACAATAATGTACCTCAAAGAAGCACAAATAAAGATATAGGTGCAAACAGAATACAGTGACGTCAACCTTGGTTTTAATAAGCAGTTATTATTTTATGACACAGAACGTGTTGGTGAAACTCATGCATCTAGCAAGAACTTAAAACACAAAATAGTCATATTGATTCAAGAATTTAACATTTATGAATGAATTAAATATCAGTAGCCTAATGAACAATACTGTACAAATTATAGCGATCACGAGGTCGTTCGTATTCTATCCCAAACGCGTACAGTAAAGTGGACATACAGTATAGCCTGCAACACCCCATCAGTTATATTCAGGTCAATAGTGCCATCTGTTGGCGCAGTTTTGTAATTTAGAGAACAACTTTTTTTATATCGAGATCATGAGAAAATTAAGTCGTTATAACGAGAAAACAACTCTCGTTATGTCGATATAACGAGAAAATAAGTCGTTATAACGAGAAACAACTCTCGTTATGTCGATATAAAGAGAAAAATAAGTCGTTATAACGAGAAAAAAAGAAGGAAAAAAAAAATAATGCATGGCCGCTTAGACCTTCCGTAATAACTAGCTATCTCACAATGTTTACTTATGAATAAAAGCCTACATTAACATCTGTCATATAAATTGGTCTCTTCATTAGAAATTAGGCTACTGATTGCCACCATTGACAGACACATTTTTTTTATAATATTAAAAATATCTTTATGACAGTATATTCTGCAGTTCTTCTCTGTTGTACCGAATATCTATACTTTTCAAATCATCACATCGAAGATAGAAATTCAAATATTGTGACAAAATAAAATTTTGTAGGGTGCCACAAATTTGTAAAAATTTCCAAAAGGGTGCCGCGACTAAAGAAAGGCTGGGAAACACTGATTTAGAAGACGAAAATCAAACAAAGTTAAGTCTGACACAGAGAAAGGGACCGATGGCCGGCCAGCCGGGGTTCGTCTTTATTTAAATTTATGTGTGTGTACTTCTAACATGTTTGGTTGGTAAAATAAATGTTGTAAATTCAAATCAGAGCGTCTTCCGTGTCTGGAATGGATGTATTCTTGAATCTATAAGGTAACAAAAACATAATAAGATAAACTTGTTTGAAATGGGTTTGGCTAAAAAAAAATTTTGGTTTCGTCTATACTACTAGGTACTTATACTCTATTGACTGGGTTAAATAGAATTGCATTTCTAAAAGAGACTAAAATACAATTTTCATTGACTAAAACTAGACTAAATGTCATCAGTTTTCATCGACTAAAACTAGACTAAATGTCATCAGTTTTCGTCGATTAAAACTAGACTAAAATGCTCAGACTTTTAGTCGACTAAAACTTGACTAGACTAAAAAGAGTATGAACGTGACTAAAACTAATAAAAACTAAAATGAGTTTCACACAAAACTAGACTAAAACTAAAATTAAAACAGGCCGCCAAAAACAACACTAGTTAGGAGACAAACCAGAGTTCATCCTCATTACATCAGCAATAACGCACAAGCAGCATCACAGCAGCAAAACCCAATGTCCAGCAGCTCAAATAAATATTGCGTGCTGGTGTTTGATCAGTCAGGAGAGTAGTTTTATAAATAATGCATCTGCTTCTGTAGCCCACATCACACAAAATGAGTTGCCGGATCCAGAGGGAATTGGCAACACTGCTTGGCCTTTGTTGAAATGCATTGAAAAATTAGACCTTCAGTCAGTTAGTCAGAAGCCATGCTCCAGGCGCTGTGTTTTTATAGTAAGAGCGCCACCCAAAGGCTCAAAAGGCAAACGGAATGTTGTGGGGGAAGGACAGATATCCTTTTTAGGGACTTGAGTGTGACTGAAATGGTTTGTAATGTTTGTGTGTGTGTGTGAGAGAGAGAGAGAGTCAGCGACAGTGGTGTATGTGATGTGCTTGCTGAGGAGCGACAGGAAGACGCTGCAGTCTTAGCCTGTGCAGCATACTATATCTGCCGGCCTACTAACTCAGATAGTCTGAGACAGACGATGAATATTTCATTGCGTGTATATGGGGTAATAGAACTGACTGTTTCACACTGGAATGCAGCTGAAATCCCTGAAAAAAATGGTAAGGTTGAAGCCACTGCACAGTAGGTAGTGCACAGCACACATGCTCATTACACAGTAAGAGTGGTTGTGCACACAGGGATACAGGTTCAAAACCTCCCCATCTCTCCCCCCACTTTCTTATCACTCTCGACTTTATATTGAAAAGGCCATAAAGATAAAATCAAACAAACAACTGGAGAAAAGCTGCCTTGCTGTCAAACTTCCTGCATACTGTAGGAAGCTTTCTAGCATGTTAACTGAAATTCAACTTCATGAAAAAATATGGTATTTTTTATATCTGAATTTCACAAAATACAATTTAATGGCATATTTTATAGATTCCAAATTTAATTTTGTACATTTGAAATCCAGACAAGTAAAATTACAAATTACTTTTCACCTTAAACAGCAGTTTTTTTGTTCTCAATTTTTTGAGGAAAAATAAGTTATGAATGTATGTATATGTATATCAAACAGCTCCTATGTCATCACAAATTGTTTTGGAGGATTTCAAGACAAAATCTTGGCTAATGGAGGCTGCAAAAAGTATTGAATAAAAAGGGACCATATATATAGCCACAGTATATGAGAAAAAAATATTTCATAATATGATGTCTCCACAACCCAATATTTTTAATGCATGAAAGGTTTGAGTTTTGTGAATTTTTTGAATGAAAGATCAGTTAAACAAAACAAAACAATGCAGATTTATTTTTGCGCTTCTTTGCTTATTGGTGACCAGATGTTTTCCTGTCAGAAAGCTCATGAAATAAAAGCAAGAGCAGCATGTGAATAATAAGCTTTCCATGAATGAGGTTTGTTAGGATAGGAGAATATTGAGCCGAGCTATAACTATTTGAAACTCTGGGAATCGAGGGTGCATAAATCTAAATACCTGAGAAATAGCATTTTAAAGGTGTCAAAATAAGTTCTTTAATGAGATACAATCAGAAATTAAGTTTGGATATATTTACGGTAAGAAATGTACAAAATAACTTCATGGAACATGATATTTACTTAAAATCCCAATGATTTTTGGCATAAAAGAAAAAAAAAAATCGATAATATATAACTAATATAAGTAATTTTGACCCATACAGGGTATTTCGGCTATTGCTACAAACTACCCAGCGACTAAGAATGTTTGTGTTCCAGGTCACATATTACAAGGGGTGCTAATTTGTGACTTACAACTGTAAAAGGAATGAAGTCGTGCCCTTACAGGATAACAGGCTACATATTGATACCTGTTAACTGTCGGGCTTGAGTTCCCCTTTGAGAGTATAGCCTAGAAATTACATTTCAACTTAAAGGCTAGACATCCTGAATACTTTGAAGCACTACTAATTTGGGCTTTTTTAGAATGACAATGGCAAATTATTGCAGAAGTGCAAAAATATTTTAAATTAACTTAATAAAAACATGTAAAAAATATGTAATATTATTTAAATATATCGAGGTTTACAAAACCTTTATAAACTCTAAAACTTGCTAAAAAAACAAAAACACAAAATATGAGTACAAAGGTGGTTCCAAATTTTAGGTGGACATCTCAAAAAAATTACCGTAGGGCTCCCAGATATAGATGACCTGATATAAGACGATCCCCTTTTCAGAGGTACCTTTGGAAAAAGGTTTTTTAAAAACAAATATCTGGTTTTTTTTCAGATGTAAAACACATTTTGTCTTCAATTATGTTCATATTGCATATTTTTCCTATTTTAATTTTGTTTTGAAAGTATGGTAAAAACAGGTAAAATGTACCAACAATCACATTTAAAAAATATACATTCTGGTATAAATAGAATTTTTTTTTAAGAAGGTAGCCCACTCTGTATTTAGGCTAGCCACAAATAGTAGCAGTACCAAAATCGTAGTAACAGTAGAAGTAGAGTAGTCCCATCAGGCCTACCGTGACAGTCATTAGACTCATGCCCCTGTAGGTTTGTTTTCTTGTTGTGTGCACTCGCGATCTTTACAACAGCATTAACGACGTATTTCATGGCACACTGTGCTTAGCGGGTTTTGAGCCACTATTGTTGTGGGTGTATATTGGCATGTCAAAGGTCTAGACCCGAAATATAAGACGCCGCGTTTTTCAGAGTATTTCCAAGAAAAAACATAGTATTCTATGACCTGGGACAATTACGGTGCTTTAGTACGTTTTTGTTTGGATGCAGTAGTACCAAACATTCCACTAGATGCCAGTGACAGTGAAAGGTTAAACATCTAACAAAATATAGGACATAAAAAATTATTAAAACTATAGCTAATCTATATATATTATACAGTGGGGAAAAAAAGGTATTTAGTCAGCCACCAATTGTGCACGTTCTCCCACTTAAAAAGATGAGAGATGCCTGTAATTTTCATCATATGTATACTTCAACTATGAGAGACAAAATGAGAAAATAAAAATTCCAGAAAATCACATTGTAGGATTTTTTTAAAGAATTTATTTGCAAATTATGTTGTAAAATAAGTATTTGGTCAATAACAAACTTTCATCTCAATACTTTGTTATATACAATATATTTGTTGGCAATGACAGAGGTCAAACAATTTCTGTAAGTCTTCACAAGGTTTTCAAACACTGTTGCTGGTATTTTGGCCCATACCTCCATGCAGATCTCCTCTAGAGCAATAATATTTTGGGGCTGTCGCTGGGCAACACGGCTTACTTTTGCATACTCCTCCAAAAGATGATGGGGGTGAATTGGAGCTGGCTAGGCCCTCCAGGACTGAAATGCTATTACGAAGCATCCTTCGTTGCCGGGCGGGTGTTGGGATCATGTAAGCTGAAAGACCCAGCCACGTTCATGCTCAAATGCCTTGCTGATGGAAGGAGGTTCAACTCAAATCTCACGATACTGGCCCCATTCATTCACGTTTCACGGATTCATTCGTCCTGGTCCCTTTGCAGAAAAACAACCCCAAAGCATGATGTTTCCACCCCAATGCTTCACAGTAGGTATGGTGTTCTATGGATGCAACTCAGCATTCTTTCTCCAAACACGACAAGTTGAGTTTTTAACAAAAAGTTCTATTTTGGTTTCATCTGACCATATGACATTCTCCAATCCTCTTCTGGATCATCCAAATGCTCTCTAGCAAAATTCAGATGGGCCTGGACATGTACTGGCTTAAGCAGGGGGAAACGTCTGGCACTGCAGGATTTGAGTCACTGGCGGCGCAGTGTGTTACTGATGGAAGCCTTTGTTACTTTGGTCCCAGCTCACTGCAGGTCATTCACTAGGTCCCCCCGAGTGGTTCTGGGATTTTTGCTCACAGTTCTTGTGATCAATTTTGACCCCACGGGGTGAGATCTTACATGGAGCCCCAGATCGAGGGAGATTAACAGTGGTCTTGTATGTCTTCCATTTTATAATAATTGCTCCCACAGTTGATTTCTTCACACCAAGCTGCTTACCTATTCTATTGCAGATTCAGTCTTCCCAGCCTGGTGCAGGTTTTCAATTTTGTTTCTGGTGTCCTTTGACCGCTCTTTGGTCTTGGCCATGGTGTTGTTTGGAGTGTGACTGTTTGAGGTTGGGGACAGGTGTCTTTTATACTGATAACGAGTTCAAACAGATGCCATTAATACAGGAAACCAGTGGAGGACAGAGGAGCCTCTAAAAAGAAGAAGTTACAGGTCTGTGAGAAACAGAAATCTTGCTTGTTTGTACGTGACCAAATACTTATTTTACCGAGGAAATTAACAATTAATTCTTTAAAAATCCTACAAAGTGATTTTCTGGATTTTTTTCTCATTTTGTCTCTCATAGTTTGGGTATCCCTATGATGAAAATACAGGCCTCTCTCATCTTTTAAGTGGGAGAACTTGCACAATTGGTGGCTGACTAAATATTTTTGCACAATGTATTATATAATATATATATATATATATATATTTGAAACCAGAGAGAGAGAGAAGGGCTGATGGAGAGCGATGAGCTTTGAGGATGAGAGAGAAATGAGCAGGGAGGAAGGTGAGACACACAGAGCACTATAGAGCGAGATGAAGAGGAGAACTTACAAGTGAGTGAAAAGGACCAAAAAGACGGTAATGAAAGCAACTTCCAATTAAGTGTTCATTCACTCTCTTACTCATGTAATGGAAGAGAAACATCCCGGCCATGTATCAGGTGCTGCGTAGTGCATTAACGGACAACATTGCTAGCTGATGATTCCTGAAAATAAAAAATGCAGCCAAGTATAAAAGAGAGGTCAGTTATTTTAGGGTCGCTGTAATATCCGATACTTGGCAGGCTGTTGAAGCTGTTTGTTAGGTGAAGAGATCTACAGTGCCATGTGAGAACACATAGTGAGTGTGAGCCTTTAAAACATGTTACTAAAGTGCATTAGTTAGATTATTAATTAAGTCACCCGGTCGTCAACTATTGATCCCTTAAAAACTTTATATTTGATCATCAATTAGTATGCTTTAAATGTTTTTTCTTGTGAAAATAATTTTCTCATGCTTAAAATAGCTTGAATGTAACTCTACACCCTTGCCTCATTTAATATACATGGATCTATGAATATGCAAATTAGTCCCGCCTCCACTCAGTCACACCAGCCAGAGCCTCCTGATCCACTGAACTGTAGTAAACACAAAACAGTACCCGGATAAGACTGATATGAAATAACTAGTTTATTACTGAGCGGACAACTACAGTGAATTACTGTAACATTCGTTAAGTACTTATGAAATGTTGTGTCCTAAATGCATTGAGTACAGCCGTTTGTAGGAATCTTAATCGCGCCCCTGCGACTGCTCCATGCGCGAGGGGAGTGCGATGAGGGAGAGCTGTGTTCTGACTTTCTGGCGCTACTTTACTACTCGGTTGCACGGGTGTAATGCAAGTAGCGGTTCTAAATTCACAGTAAACACAGCTCATGGTTTTTTGCTTAATTGATTTGGGTTTTGTCGCTGGTATTGTTATATGATGCTAGTGATAGGATCGATCCTTGACGTGATGGTTGAGTAGCAAAACGAGGGGGTTACAAACGTAATTTCGGGTAAGCCTTTGGGAAACTACTGTTTTGAGGTGAAAATACTCAGCAATGGTGTTGATATATGGATTGGCACATGGTTTGTCTAAAGGCTTATTAAAAACACCATAACCATATAGACAAATAAACAACATAAACTTGATTTTCACTACAGGGGGAAGTGTACCCCTGGCTTTCACTTTAAGCCAGGTGTACAGTTGCCTTTAAGATGCATGGCTCCAGTGAGACATTTAAAAGTCAACGCAGATTGTGCAACATCGATGGCTTATGTCGAGGTCATGACTGAAAAAAACTGCCCTGTTGTTCTACATCATTAATCATGTCACGTTCTGACATTCTGATGGACAGAAAAGTGCCTGCAGGCTGTTGTGGCTGGACAAAAGTGGGAATTTGTGAACTTTCTTGAAGTGATTTTATGAAATCATAAGGTGAAGGGAATGCTAAATAAAATATTTATGATGAATAATATACAGAGAAGCTAGTAAATCAACATTTTAACTGAACACCTCTCTCTTTCCTTCACTCTCTCTCCCTCACAAGGGGTCTACCAGTAGGGCCCTGATATGAGAGGGGGCCGACACAAACACCAGAGAATGTGATTGCTATGAGGGGGGCCTGAGTCAATATGGTGTTCAGGGGGCCCAGAAACCATAGTGGTGCCCCTGCTCAGAATTATTTGTGGTAATGCAGTTATAATTGGCCATTAGCGAACCTCCCGTAATAAACTTCTCTAATACAGATTTAGCTTTACACACATACACTACTAAAATGTTTTTGAAGAAGTCATACCGCTAACCAAGTCTGCATTTATATCCAGAAAAAACAGCAATACTGTGAAATATTGACCCAAACTTTTCAACGGTAGTGTGCAATGGATCCAAAAACAATTCTGAAACCTACGACACATTAAAAATTTATGAAGATGGAAAAGTTACAAATGAAAAAAAAAAAAGAAAAGACATTTCACAAAAGAAGAGGTTTTTTAGGTTTCAAATTATAAAATAAGACATTATAAGACAAAATTAAGACAAAAAGCATTGTTACACTTTCTGGTTGTCAAATGCAAGTGTAACATGTCCATTGTTAATGTGATGAACCACAGCTGTAGCTGAAAAAAGCTGTGTGAACATGATGACCTCGAGACCAGCTGGTGAAAAGCAATTGCAAAAATGTCTAAGAACAGGGAAGTCGGAACGAAACCATGAAATGGTTTTCTGATTAGGAATTACACTGTTGTGATTGCATCAAGGCAACAGCATCCTGCTATCACAGCTGAGTAACTGTGCGCATGCTCGTGTTTTTCTCACCTTGCTGAGAGAGCGGTCACTGACACAGCGAGCCAGCTGCTGCGTCTCAGTGATCTGATCAGCCACCCTTTTCTGCTCATTGAGTTTCTCAGCAAGGGTCTCCAATTCAGTCAGAGCCAATTGCAAGGGCAGCCTGTCCACATGGCCAGTGGGAGTGTTCTTCAGCATATCCTAAAAGCAGAGAGAGACGGAATGATTCTAACAGCAAAGAAAGTAAAAAAGTAAAAGGTACTCACTTGAGGAAGCTAAATGGAAGAGATTAATGACTGCACCTCTACTGCACAGACAACACATTAGCCATTGTGATGTACTATAGCACTATTAGCATTCATTTAAAGCTGCTAGTACCTTTACTCCCACTCAAAAGCAAGAAAAGAGGGTCAGAATAACTACCATCTCACGTTCAGGAGAGAAGCATGTTACCAGCCCTCTGGAAATCATTAACACACTATGCACTGAAACAACAATCGTTCACAAACTCTCTCCGAGAAACACCGGAGAGAGAGAAGAGGGCATAGATAGTGCAGACAACTTAATATTTCCAGTTATGCACTTTGCTCCTTTATTAAAAAAATAGTTAGCCTAAACTGTCATATTAGCTGTCATACCAGTATTAATTAAATTTACAACTTTGTGGAGTCAAGAGACAATTTAACTAGAAGTACAAGAGGCCAGTACTTTATTTATAACACCCTTGCATTAATAACACCTAAGCTTTATGCATTAATGGTGGCTTGATCAATTTAAAAGTTCTATAAATGGCAATAATTATATTTTATTTCTACATATTAATGTTAGTTAATAAAAACAAATTTTCAAATACTATAATACAAGTAGTTTTCGTGGTAATCTAAACATACTGAAAAATTTGCTCATAATAATGACTAATGTTTTCTTTATATTCAATGGCAATTTGTTGCTGCTGTTGTTTTGTTTGAAGCATAAATCAAGCACTTGAATTCAGCTCTACTTGGTATTCAGTATAAAAATGTGCCAAGTTTGATGTCGCCATTGCCAAATGTCATTTGTCCATGTGGATGTCAAATTACCAATTGTGACTGCAATAAGAATGATATGTGGAAAAACAGAGAGTAAACGATAACTTAAATGACTTAAAAAGCCACTGTTTTATTACACTTTTATTGCACATATATTGAACCATTATATGGAAAAGAACAGCTTAGACATTCTGCCTAACACATCTTTCTATTTCTATTTCTGTTTCTAATAAGATGCGTCTATTTGTGGTTGATTCAGGTCACTAAAAAGGAGGAAGCGCATAAAGGTCTCAGTCTGTCATCAGATCTTGTTCTGTTTAATGTGTGATTAAACACAGGCTACTCTCAAGTCAGAGCACTGAAAAAAAAACCTTATTCCCATTCATAACTTATCTATCAAAATTCATGGGTAATCGATGTCTACTGAGGTATGAAATTAAGTGCCACAGCACTTCTCCTGCATGGGGAATTTCAGTGGTGAATTCCTTGCTTGTTCCTTGTCCATAAAAATGAACAGAAGTGAAGGAAGGACATGAGAGAGATCAAGGCAGTAGTACAAACTGTTTGACGATGTAAATTTGGTGAATTCATGACATTTCACTGTCACCTGAGACCCACTGGCTGAAGAGGTCAATGTGATATTTATGAAGTAGATCTTGATAATGCTCTGACATTTTGGCACGTGACTTGTTTGTGTGAGAGAATGGACATTTGAAGTGTTATTATTAAAATTCTGTCATTATTTACTCACCCTCATGTCGTTCCAAGCCCATTTGACTTTTTGGGCACAAAAGGAGAAATGTAGAACAATGTGCTAAACATTGATTTTTACACACTGAAAGTGAATGGTGACTCAATTTTAATTTTGGTCCAAATGCACTATATGGAAATTAGTTACAAGCACATTCTTCAACATTTTTTCCTGTGGATTTCACAGAAGAAAGTTAGTTTTGGAGTGAACTGGCTCATTTATGCAAGCAATGTGCGTGCCGTTGATCCGCCCGCTTTTTTTTTTTTTGTTCTCCTTTATTTCTAAGTTCTCGATACGTGTAGTCCTGTTGACATACACCTCAAATTTTCTGTAATTTCACAGCCTATCATATGCCAAGGGAGAGCAATACCTGTGAGCCAATAGGGCAAGAAAGGAAATGGCATGGTTGTGAGGCAGTAATCAGCTTTCATCGCTTGTGGCACTCTTTCCCGTTTCCTAAAGGCGCACGCCCTCAAGCACTCTCCCCACGGACAGCACTGTGTGAACAGTTTATGGATAAATACTGACCTGCAGGAGGAGGATGAACTGAGGAAAACGCTGAATTGGCTTTACCATCAGACCATAGAGAGTTATGCGGTCAATGCTGGACGCCTGTGTGCAGAGTAAAGCGATGCAACCAATATTGAGAGAAAGCAAAGGAAGAGAACAAGGGCCAGCCATAGAATTTCCCATTACATTGATGTCAGAAGAATCTTGACAATTTCATGTGGGAGTCAGAGAGGTGGGTGGAGGTTAGCATTGCACTATTGATTCGTTCTACGATGGCCCAGCAGACTCTGGCAATCATTAGGTGCGCACTGTCAGGGAGTAGGTCGGTACTTGAGAGCCCTCCTAGCAAGATTTCAAAGACTAGGATACCTGTTTGGTGACTTTTAGGTCAAATAAGCAGTGTGGGAGTTCAGGTCGCTATTTACAGATGTAAAGATCAAGCACCGTGGAAATTGTGCATGATAACACTAACCCCATTTTTGCGTTTCTGCAACTTAAAGAACGATAACCCTCAGTTTACGTGGACAAGGTTCAACTTCGCAGAAAAAAGTAAACACTAAATCAATTCAGAAATAAGTGGCTGCTGATGTCGCAAGCGAAAGATGTCTCTTTCTTCTCTTGACAACTCAAAAACTATTCAATTAATGTCTAATGAATTCCTTTGGTTCCTAACGAGTCTTTGTCTGATCTATACTTTTTCATGTGGTAAATATCAAATATTCTTGAAAGAGGTAACATTGTGTTAGAAGACGCAGCTTGAGAGATGGGGACTTTGGACGAAGATCTATTTTTTTTTTTTAATTCGTTGATACACTTTGGAATAATTAAAACGCTTATCTTACCATATATTATTTTCTAAAATTAAAAAGGAGATATCTTTAAAGTCATTGCAAAATATCTTCTGTTATGTTCCACAAAAGAGAAAAGTCAAGTTTTGAACAACATGAGGGTGATTAAATGATAACAGAATTTTTGTTTTTGAATGAACTAACTGGAAAAGTAAAAAAGCATACTCCATAATAGGATTTGTTTGCAGTGCAACAGGAAAAACAGACAAGAAAGAAGTCAATAATCCATATAGCAGCACAGCACAGCAGTAGACAGAGGTGATTTAGGGTGAAACTTGCATTTCTTGAAGAGGATATTGACAGCAAATATCAGCTCTTACCTTGAGAAATTCCAGAAATGCTGGTTTAGACATGCAGGCTTTTTTAATGAGGGCCATGGCATTGGTGAAATTATTGATGTAATCACTATATACGTCCAGCACCATGGATTTCGAGAACTAAGAGGAATGCAGAGAGAAGATATTTATACAAACACATGTTCAGAGAAATCACATTTAATTTGGTTTTCTGTTCATTTTCTTCTTTGTTTAAAGCAGCTCTCAACATGAACAGTTTCTCCTGCTCTGAGACTGCTCTTGAATTTTGCTGTCGTGGTGGGCAGGCCACTCTAAAGGTGATTACAGGGCAAAGGAATGGAAGTAAACAGTAATTTCAGTGTGGTATTTATGCAACGCAGCACCACTTTTTGCCATCCCAGGGACCTAAACATCTTTGACAGTCCATTACTGCCGGGTGTTTTAGAGGAGGCAAAATGGCAGCCATCCATTCGCTCTGCTTTGATTGAAGCTGAACAGACCTGCTGACAGCAGCAGTGCTCGCAGGACTTGGAGAGGACATTAACGAGCCACAAATAGACGTTATCCCCTGTCAAACTCTACCTCCCCTTTGGGGACGCCAAGTACGACAGGAAATGATACACGCGGGTAAAGATGTTATTATCAACAAACACACATACAGGGCAAATTTACGAAAACAGTTGCAGCATCTTGCAGCGAGCAGTATTTCAGTGCAAAATCTATTAGGATTGTGCTATGAACAGCTGTTAAACAATTCGCAATTCTTTTTAGGTTTTTAGCAAATTAGTGTCTAATTTGTATGAATTCATACAATTTCATCCTCATTTTAATTGTATAGCGCTTTCACCAAATAAACATGGTTGTTTCTAAGCAGCTTTACAGAAAATCATGTTAATGTTGTAATATTTTATGTCACAATTAGTAGATGTGAGATGGGTGATTTTGTGAGTATTTTATTCATAAGAGTGTACATTTTCTATTAATCATGGCAAAGTGATTCATTAAATGATGATCCAATAGTGGATAAGACCATCATAACCATATGCACAGTGTAGATGAGCACAATTTCAGCATTTTAAACAGCCAATTTGGGTATTTTAGAGCCATTACCAGATTTTCATAATCAATCAGGTGCTAAAACAACACAGACAATGAAGCAAATAATTTATGCTGTCTTCGTCTGCAGTTCAACTAGGGCTGCAGGATATTGGAAAAAAACTCACATTGCGACATTTTGTTTTTCTGCAATATATATTGCGATATGGAAAAAAAAAAATCACCACATGACTTGAATAGTTTATTTTTAAAAAATAATGATTGGGGTGATTTTGTAGGGAAGTAAATCAGCATAGGAAATAAACTAATTACAAGCATAGATAAATATAACAGAACAAAGATACAAAAGAAATAAGCAGTGCTTTATATTTTTCAGGTTAGTCTAACAGTATTCAGGTACAGAAATTGAATAATCAAATGTAAAATAAAACTGCATAGTCTTCACTGTATAAATTAAATCTAATAAATCTGTGTTAAAGCTACAAAAGTGATTTTTCTTTGCGTTTTGTTGTTTGATTAACATTTATAACACAGAAAGCCTCAGGAACATTAAACTGCTGTAAACCAATATAGGCTACTGTTACACATCCATTTTCTTTCTCAATTGTTTCCCTTCACCTAAGCCATAAGCAACTCCGTTTACAAGGATACTTGCAGATCACAGTATTTCAGGCACAAATAGACGCAGAAGTGAACAGAATTCAGTGTTCACGTGCATATGAGTGGCTCTTACCGTGTCTACACCGGATGTGAGCGGCGCGGTGCGACGCGACAAAATACAATGAACTCATTATAATCAGTGATGCTGTCGGTCTACACTAGATGCAAACTTTGGGGCCGTTCCCATTCCTAAAAACGCGTGGGAAAACGCCAGTCACGCCGCTTTTTCCTTCTTTCCAAAGCGCTCGGGAGTTTGCGCTTTCGTGGCGCCTGGCATTGCTAAGCAACCGTGACCTGCGCTCTCCACGACGACGTGGAAGTTTCAACAATGGATAAATGGATTTCCAGCACTGAAAATCGCGTGCAGTAGCTCCGCTACTAAATGCATTTAAAATGGGTATCTCTGTACAGCTGTCGCGTCCAGTGTAGACACCGTGTCTGTGTGTGAGCCAAGAAAACAATCAGTATAAATTTAACGATCAGTATACTAAACATTGCACATCCTGCGATGTGACTATCGTGGATGTGCACATCGCGATATCGATGCTGAAACGATATATCATCCAGCCCTAAGTTCAACCATATTAAATTCGCCCCAAAGTGTGTACATATGCACTCAATAACAGAAGAACTGTGCAAACGGATGCAATATGATGTGTTATGTGGGTATTTTCTGCTCTCCAATGCACAGCAGTGAAACTTCAGCTTTAAGTGTTCTCTCTATGGTACTTCTTTGTGCTCCAGGGACTTTGTAAAGACCAGTAGTGCTATGCAATAAAAGCAGGTCAGACAGGCCAAACTCTATCTTTTAACGGAAGAATAATGAGAGCAGCTTATGGATGCTGCCTGTGAGGAGGGTCACTACAGAAACCTCATTCATTAGTCCATTAGACGCCCTGCAACCCAGTGGTGCCAACACACTTACTTTAGTAAAAGACAGCCATCCTCACTCATAGTAATTGGCTATGCTTTTGAAGTAAACTGGAGCAGAACACTATTAGTACCTGAAACAGCTTGCCAACAGAGAAGCATAATAACACACAATGCTCAGTGTTCTGTAGTTTAGTTTAGAGGTCAGTCATTTTCAAGTATTTTCCTACTCACTGACGCTACAAACAGGTCCCCAATCTTTTCACAAGAGTCCCATTCGGCCACCCGAGATGCCAGGGCAATCTGGAACATGGAGTGGCACTGCATGATCTCCCGCAGACGGACAAAAATGGGCCGGATTTTCCTGACACTGAGGATCCGTGGCTCGGCCTCCATCAGGGGTCGCTGGTATTCCTAGAGGACCATAGGAAATGTAGATATTTCTTATGTATGCAATTACTGATTTTTTTATATTTATACATGAGGAATAATTAATTTACAGCTCCAACTTGCCTCACCTTGACAAGGAAGTGAGATTAAAAATGTGCTGAATTAATCTTAACAGCAAGGTGAAATTTTTATTTTTTTTTAAATCGCACTATGCATTATTCATTTCATTCATTTGAATACAAGATTCGAAATGTGCAATATGCATATATGAATACATTTTTGGAGCAACGCATGTAATGGAACACATGGAGATGAACACAGATAAATATCTCTTTTTTTTCAGGGTTTCACTATTCAGTTAGTCTTTGTTATATTGTATGTATCTTGTTTCAAGCTATTGTATAAGACATCAGATTTATTTAGTCTGTTCAAAAGCTTGTAATCATTCAGATTTTTTTTATGTTTTTAAAAGAAGTCTCTTATGCTCACCAAGACATCATTAATTTGATCAAAAATACAGTCAAAACAGTAATATTGTGAAATATTACTACAATTTAAAATATTTGTAATAGATTTTAAAATGTAATTTATTCCTGTGATCGCAAAGCTGAATTTTCAGCATCATTACTCCAGCCTTCAGTGTCATGTGTCTCTCGCAATATTGTAATCGCTGATTGTCCTCCGCAACATGTCTAGTTATCCCTTGCCCCCCGTTTGTGCTGTTTATAATGTTTTGGACACCCTGATCATTTTTGCGGATTCTTTGATGAACCACCGTTCCCACGAAACAGCCTTTATTAGCATAGAAATTTTGACATCGCCCTAAATGTCCTGTACTGCACTTTTGCCACCGCCCTGCCTTAGCGGCTGCCTCCACGCACTTTCTTTTTTTTTTTCCCTGGACTCTCATTTTGACTGTTCGTGTTAAGGTTTTAATGAAATATTCAGAGCCCACACCTTTCAACCATTGGCCACTCGCCATTGAAATGCCCTTTTCAGAAGCCTTGTCGCCTATTACACTCCTCACCCCTGATGGTGTTCTACCATGTTGGTCCAATATGGGACTAACCCTGTTGGGTCCACTTTGGTTCTTTCCTCAGCTTTTGCCCCCACCTGGGTTGCCCCCCCCCCGCCTTTTTTCGCGTGTCGCTGATTTCTGACGGATCATGTGCACCTCAAGGCCGGGCCTAATGGCTGCTGCACCTTCCTCTTTCCATCCCGGCCAGCACATTTTTTCCACCTGTATTTCCAAGCCCGTCTTTTCCACTGCTCTTTCAAAGACGACTCCTGCCACTTGGCATTTCTATATGTTCTCCGGACCTCCCAGGTCTCGCAACTCCCAGCACATCCCAACCTACATAACAACACAATCCAACGAACAACTGAAATGTAACAAACAAACACACCGTAATCAACACCCCCACCACCCGCAGACATAGGTGAGTGACTGTTGCGTTGAGAAGAGGTGAGTATAGGCGCGAACTGAGTCTAGGAGAGAGAGCTAATGTTTTTTGGTCATAGGGCTAGCCCCCCTCTTTCAGATGGAGGCCAGAGAATCCCTCCGTTTGTACACTATATTGTTGAGTGAGTAAGCGGAGTTAGTTATATGTATACGGTGTGCTGGCAGTGTTTATGAGTTTTACTTCACCCCTACCTACCGTTCTCATGCCGCAGGCTGAGTGCCGATACCCACCACATTGGCCAAACAACCCACAACCCAAGACACCCGACATCACCAGAACAACAACCGATAAGTGAGGCAGTTTAAAAAACCAGACCGCGAAAAACTACGGACACTCTGACCCAGTGGCACAATGAGGCCAAAAAAGTTCAGACAGAAAAACACTGTCGAATTCAAACTGTGCTCAGTTAAATGTTTGTTTAGGCTTGATTTCTTTAAATTGCAAAACAAGCTAGTGATGTTCATAGATAAACTACAAGACCTAATCTTTAAAAGCAAAGACACTTTGCTAGTTAGACTGTGGACACAATAGATTTTTCATGGCTGCTTTCTTTCCTACCCTGTAGTCTCCAGCACTAATGAATTATCGACAAAGAGAAAATAAGACAAAGGATGAGGCAATGGGACTATATCTTTTTCTAAAGATGCATCTGCCCACAACGGCACTACTAAATGTAATTATGCAGCCCCCCACTCGCCTGCTTTGGGGCCACTTCACCTGATCTAAACACCCTAGACCATGTCTAGCATGCTATAAAGAGAGCAGGAATTGTAAAGTACACCCGGCAGAGCTTTGATTTGACAACAAAGCTTGGAGACAGATCCTGAATGACTAGATTTCATAGAGCGTAAAGCTGTCATTGATCTGCGATTCAATTTTAGACGGTGCCTGTGCCTTCAAAGGAGTGTGATAACAAATGCTTCTCTCTCCAACACTAGCTGAGATCAGAATTATGTGTAATGAAACTCCACACTATGAAACCCACCAGACATGCATGCTTCCATTTAAAGGAATGTGAAGGCAAATTCATTATTAAAGAAAAGTGGTAGTGTAACGTTTTTTTTTTTGAGGCTTTGAATAGCTGGGCTTTCACATTAGGAAGCGTCTTGACATTATTTAGAATCCTTCCAATGACTTTTGTTGTTCAGTCATCAAGACAAAAATAGGGACATTTTGACTAACGTTTACATATAACAAGCATTCTAAGAAACATTAAAGGTGGCAATAATATTTGACTTTAGAATTTTAACTACATTTTTGAATTTATCTGAGTATGAAGTATCGAAGCATTGAGTTTCAGTTTGATGTTAGCACACACTGAAGAAAAAAAAGACGCTTAAGACTTACCAAAGGTTTTAAAACTGTTATGTGAAAGCATTTTGTCTTTGCAAATTGACCCTACTGAATCCTATCAAAACCTTTTTTATTTTTCGACAATTTCACCAACACAGCTGTTTTTGGGACAGATGCAGTAGTATTTTACCTGTAGGATCCGTTTAAGAGAGTCCAGGTAACTCCTCTCACTCTGCACAATGGAGCCCAAAACATGGCGTCGGACGATCTGTGGTCAAGACATTTCTTACATTATAAAGCATGTTTTTTTCTTTCACTTTTGATCAGTTTAATGTGCAACTGCTGAATCAAATTATTTATTCGAACAGTAGTCAATATCTATTGTAAATAATCCATCCAAAAAATATATTTGTAAGAAAGTAATTACTAATTATTATGAAATATTATATACAGCGTCATTTATCATTAAAGGGGTCATATGATGCGATTTCAAGTTTTCCTTTCTCTTTAGAGTGTTACAAGCTGATTGTGCATAGATAAGATCCCTGAAGTTGCAAAGACTAAAGTCTCAAAACCAAAGAGATATTCTTTATCAAAGTTAAGACTCTGCCACGCCCCCCTAAAACGGCTCGTTCTAACACGCCCACACATATCTAAGTCACTATGTGGAAATATTTGCATAACACCACCCAAATGTTCACGCAAAAAAAGAAGGAGGTTTCAGTAACCGCAGTTAGTGTTGAAGGAGCATGTCAGAGAGACGCTGTGTGTTCTAGGCGAAAGCAAAAGCACTTTATTTGGCCTTCCGTAAGTAGATGCATTTAGAAATCTTTAAGATCACTTACAACAGAACAGCAACGCATTTTATGGACGACCGTTTCGTGAACCTAGGAGAGGAGGTAATTCTGACTTTGCTATGACAATCTGGCGCTTCTGAATCAGCTACTGTTTTGTTATTAGTTTAAGTATTAAGCTATTGACTGTTCAAATGCAGAGTTTTTCATCGTGTGTGTGTGTGTGTGTGCGGAGCAGAGAGAGAGAGATGAGAGAGGAGAGCGGTGTGTGGGTGGTGTGTTGTGTGGAGTGCGTGCGTGCGGTGAGACGAGCGAGAGACGGAGAGCGGTGTGTGTGTGTGTGTGCGTGCGCGAGCGAGAGAGAGAGAGAGAGCGGTGTGTGTGTGTGGGTGTGTGTGCAGCGTGCACGAGCGAGCGAGAGCGAGAGAGAGAGTCAGTGGAGTCAGCTGTCTTAACCGTGGCTTGTGTACTGCAAACACATATTCATCACTGTGTCTGTCACGAGACTCTGTTCCCCTCTCGGGCTCTGTCTTTACATTTATTTTGAAAGATGAACTGGGTCAGCTGGCCAATCAGAGCAGACTGCGCTTGTCAGAAGGAGGGACTTTGTAGAAAACGAAGCATTTGAGAGAGGCGGGGCATAGAGGACCTACAATAATGTACAGTATTTGAAAAAGAATGTGTTTTTTGAACATTAAAGCATGTCAACATATTCTGTTACACCAAATACACAAAATAATGATCTTTAAAAAAAGCATCATATGACCCCTTTAAATCTAAATTACATGATTTATATTAACAGATGTATCGATGCATTCGATCTATAGATAAAATAGATGATCAACGTATTTTAATGTGCATTATACAACATTTATATTTAGTGGCACAATAACTTACCGCGCATCCCCATTGCTAGCCAAACTCAATATTGCGGCAACATAGTCCCACAGTAGATATACAGTCAATAAGACAATGGTACGTGTATCAACGATCAGCGCTCTTTGTTTGTATAGTCTGTCCCGCTTTGTGACTCATGATCTCAGTGTGTACATACGATACTATATCCCTGGCGCCCTTACTAATACAACTACCATCCTTGCTTTCTCACGCCATTATAGGTTTGAGCATTCAGCAAAATTTGTTGTTTAAACTGCTGTTTCTGCCCTTTCCACAGTTCATTTTGTTAAGTCTACAATATTGATTTAAATTTGGACAAGATGAAAAACTTTCACAATAAGCATGACAACTGAGAAATTAAACAGTGACATAGGGCCAGATTTACTAAACAGGGAAAATTAGCATTAGAGCGCAATTCCATAAAAGTGGGAAAAATTATGTGGCTGATTTACTATCAATGCGCACATTAAAGAACACAGACGCAGTCAGATCATTTCCATAATGGCCAGCGCAATCTACCAAGAGCAGTGCAAATTACCGCCTGCTTTAAGACATGCTTTTTTGGGGTGTTAAATAACGGCGCAAATACCAGTAATTTGACGAGCACAAACAGTAGTAAATCTGGTTGCGTGATTCATTTGAATACTCTCCTCACATACATTTTGCGGCTGAAAGGGTAACTCCTACAAATGCAAATTCAATAAGGTCAGGCCAAAAAATAACTGCGTCCACGCCTTTTTCAGCACCAATTCTTCACTGCATGTCTTTAGTAAGTGCTGACAGTACATTTTTAACGCCAAAAGACGGTTTGCTCTGGTGCAAGCTGTTAGTAAATCTAGCCCATAGTATGAATTTGAAAAAGAAAAGATCTTCACTTTGGTTGGGATACAAATTTTACTACCAAATTGATGGGTTCCCTCAAATGTGTATATTTTGGCATGGACTATGTACACACTCAATTTAAAACGTCAATAAATACATATACACACACCTGCAGGCTGCTAAGCCCATCTGGCATTGGTCCCAGTTGTGCAGGTGGGTGTTTTGCCTCTGATACCATCACATCCAGATACCCTGTATCATCCTCAGTGTCATCTGTCAGGATACACAAAAACACGTTCAAACATACCATATATCCCTGCAAAGCTAAGAATATACCTTATTACAACTCGGAAGAGATGCTCAAACAGAAAAAAGTACATTCAAAGTACATTGCAAACTCAGTACAGAACAAGCTGTTCTAAGCCACATCCAAACAATCTTTCAATCCACCCGGCTACAAAGGAAAACCATCCGACATACAATTTTGCACCTTTTCCCAAAGGCTTAAAATCTTCACACAAGTTTTTGCAGCATCTCAAAATAATAAAAGAACCTCCAAATCAAAATGTTTAGCACTATACGCAGTGTGGTACCTCATTTAGAGTGCAATTTCAATAGGCATCGCGCCAGTCTCCACTTCCAAAAGGTAATCTTTCCCCATTGTGCAGCAGGGCATTATGGGACCAATCCCAGCCAATTTTCCTATGCACCAAATGCCCTCATCAGCTCTTCTCCATACCTTTTATTTTAAAGACCCAGTCTGATTTATACTGCCTTTCAGCTGCCCAAATATTTCACATCATCTTTTTTTCAGCCTCCAACCTCCAAGAGTCAATTTTCTTTTTAAAAGCAAAATACAAGAAAGCACTGAGAGGTATTGGACTCCATCAGCCTTTTTCTGCCGTGTCTGACTCATGACAGCCAGATCATCTGCCATCTGTAAAGAAGTCTAGCTTAATTTAATGAACAGCCCTGTTCATCTGAGGGGAAAAAAGCATTAAAAGCAAAAAAGCATTAAAAATGTATAATTGCTTCTTTCCTGAATGGGATTTTTTCTATCAAAGGAAAAGGAGTGAGGATGGGTGTTCGAAAGAAGATTTCTCAAATGAAATTCTAAATTCTTAAGATTACCTGAATGGTCCTTTTTATGTAGGAATGACACTCTCCTCATCACAGCGATTTTGGTCTTCTCTAGGCCATCTTTCGTTCCGCTACGTGCCGCACGCATCAGCTGATGGACCTGCAAAAGGGACCAGAGGCGAACAGAAAATCATAGGCAGCAGAGCTGGAGTACCTCCAAAACCAGTGACGTGGTGGACCCTTATGGAAAAAGGTCGACCATCTCAAGCCCTCGAGCGTAAATAGCCGTGCTCGGGTTCGCCTGCCATTTGTGAGACACCAGTTCAGTGCTGTTCCGATGGCCACAAGCCACAAGATCCTAAGCGAGTGAGAGAACATCAAGCTACAGTGATATTTTTATATTTAAAAAAGGAGGGGGCATCCCATCTCTGCGAAAGCAGGTCATTAATAGAGAGCATGTGGAAATGTCTTGCTTGTACCACACGAGAGCGGTTTACTTTATATATACACACAAGTGTGCCCATAACCCACCGTCATACAGAGCAAATTAGAGATCAGGAGAGCTGAATCAAAATGGAGTGTTTTATAGTGAAAGCGATTTGAACGGTTTGTTTACAACAGTGTAAGAAAAAGTGAGAGAGTACGGTGGCCCAGTAGTGCACAACACAACAAAATCTCCACAACCCAACGCATAGGACCAATTTCATTGTGTTGTGCTAATTTCACAGCGCTGTGGCTTGTTTCCATTGTGTTGTGCGAATTTCGTTGTGTTGCGACATGTTTCTGTTGCGTTGTGCGAATTTCGTTGTGTTGTGGTTTGTTTCCATTGCGTTGTGTTGTGCACTACTGGGCGCAACTTTAAACAAAGAGAGAGGGACTTTAAACAAAGAGCAAAATAAGAGACAAAAAGGTATGTTCCAATCGACTAGAAGTGCAGTGCAAAGTGGACTTTACATAGTGTTCAGCCATCAAATCATTTCAAATCATATGGAGCATATTGCATATAATCAAAATGATCAATATATAATTTCACAGGAAGTGAACAAGAAAACTTTCTTTGATCAAAATAGAAATGTAATAAAATTTCAGACAAGTTAAAAAAGAACAGCACTTAATATTTTAATAAAAATTATATATAATAGTATAATATATAGAACATTATAAATGTGTATGTTGTTAGCCCAAAACATTTGAGCAGTAGTGTAAATTTATATTATTTCATATTTAAATACGTTATATTTAAAAAAATATATATTCTATTTAAAAATAATGTAAACATTTTTATTGTATATAGCATTGTATAAATGAATAGCATATATATAAGCAAACAACATCAAATATCTGCACAACTTCTTTGTTGTCTGTGTTTGATGACATGAAATTTATTTGACCAAACAAGATCAAGTGCAGTGAACAGGTATCTCTTCTGCTCTGTTTGTTGGGAGCATACAACACAACGTATGGACCCTGAGACTCAGAACACAGATAAAAAAGGGACAGAAAAGCAAGACAGAGAGAGAGAAAACTCAAATGAAAAAGACTTACCCTGCTGAAAAAGACTTACATATGCTGTGCTCTGGATGCTGGCCCCAAGCATGGGATGCTGGGATGTCAGTGCGCCACCAGGCTTTTTACTACATTTAAGTTTGTCTGGTTGACGGCAAGTCTATGTTGGTCAGCAACAGCAGACCAGCATAAAACAGCATGGAAATTCATGCTGGTCTTTTCAGCAGGAAAAAGTGCAAAAGAGAAGGAGTGTAACAAGTTGATCCCAGGTTTGTGTGATTGCTCCAATTTACAGCTCTGAGCTAATTCACCCCACTAAAGCCCATTCTTCCCATACGTGCATGAGTGTACCTGATGTCTGCCCCCCAGTCTCATGGCTAGCTCCTGTTTGGTCCTGGTGTAACATTCTCTCAGTCGTCGAACATCAGGGGAGAGCTACGGGTATCATCACGGCAACAATGCAGGCCATGGGTGAGAGCGCAATAACATGGCAACATGGAGGAGAGGAAGGAATGAAGGGGTAAGCATAAAAGTGAGGGAAACGAAGTGATGAGGGCAAGGCAAAATCAGGATCAACCACAAAAGCATATGCAAGAGAAATGACTGGAATCAGGGGCATGGCTTAATTTTAAGTCAAAGCAGTGTCGGATAGACAGAGGAAGCTTAGATTATGACAAAACGTGCACCCTCGCTAATGTGAATCTCAGACAAGCACCTACTCATTTCCAAAACAAAGCCACAGGCTGCATCCAAAACGGAGGTAGGAAGGCATCACATCCAAATCCAATGTTTGTGAAACATGCTGTCGAATAATATGCTTCCATCTGATCTGTTTTCAAAGAATGAACCTAGGCTGCCTTCAGTGCCTCTGATATCCCTGAATCTTGTGTGTGCAGTTCCGCAATTAGATGATGGAACATTTGAAAAAAAAACAAAAAAACTGGAAGAATATTTAAAACAAAGGAGTATATATTACCATGTATTTATTTAATCAAAAATACAGTAAAATGGTGAAGTATTATTACAGTTTAAAGTACGGCTATCAATAGATTAAAATTTTTAATCAGATTAATCACACCCTTTTTGTACACACTTATGAAATTAAGCATACAAGATTTAGCTAGGTTAAGATGTTTGTTTTGTCATCAAATCTATTGCTATATCCAGCAGAGATGTCTTTCCAAAAAAGGACACTTGGAGACTCTAAAAGGACACCAAAGAACCAAATTATATAGGGAGCCCATATAAGCACATATGAAAGAAAAAAAAAATCAGAATTGTATAGTATGTGTACAGTAGACAAGTCAAATTGTGATACCGAACAGGACCACATGGAGACACCAAATAAACCCTAAACCAGGGTTCCTCAAATCTTGCCCTGGAGGTCTAATGCGCTGCAGAGTTTAGCTCCAACCCTGATCAAACTCAGCTACCTGTGATTTTCTAATGATCCTGAAGACACTGATTAGTATGCTCAGGTGTGTTTGATTAGGGTTAGAGCTAAACTCTGCAGGAAAGTGGATCTCGTGGGCCAGATTTGAGGATCCCTGCCCTAAACCAACCGCTTTGAGCTGATTGCTTATACATACTACAGTACACACACAGATCCATTCATAATGACTAAACACAGCAACATACACATGATGAATCAAAACATCCAGAATGTGTGTAGAAACAATGTGAATGTACTGAAATGACAGAGCTTGTGTTTTAAAGTGAAACATTTGAATGAATAATTTACTAAAAACGTAACTTGATTCTCTCTTCTCTCTGCCTTCTCTGATGTAATCAGCCTGGTTTTCTTTACATCAGTGCTGTTTTGGACTGATTGTTTAAATGCACTCGCTTACTGAATCATTGGACTGGACAGAGAAGGGAAATCTGGTTAAAGGGTTAGAAAATAAATTGTGTTTCAGCAATTTTGCATTATGTTAAATTACTTTAACAAGTTAAGGATTTTTGAACTAATCGTGTGCATTAACACGTTAATGTTGACAGTCCCCACTTTAAATGTAACAGTTTTCTATTTTAATGTATTTTAAAACGCATTTATTCATGTGGTGGCAAAACAATTTTTAGCAGCCGTTATGTCAGTCTTCAGCATTGCATAAATCTTTAGTAATCATTATAATATACTGATTTTGGTGTTTAAGAAATATTTCTTATTATCAATGTTGAAAGTTGATTGTTTTTTTTTTTTTTTATGGATTCTTTGATAAACAGAACTTTCAAAACAACAGCATTTATTTGAAATATAAACCTTTTGTAAAAGTATTTACTATTACTTTGGTGAATTAAATGCATCCTTGCTAAATAAAAGCATTAATTTCGGTCTTAAAAATCGTATTGTCCCCAAAATTTTGAATTGCAGTGTATAGTCATAAATATTTTATATCTATTTGTACAGAAAAACAGACACTGCCATCAAGTATTTCAGTCACTATTATTTTTTTTCTCATAATAAAACTGTCTGTTTCTGATGCAGCTACAAAGACCAAAGGCCAATTATCCAGTACTGTAGTGAAATCAACTGTTGCTTGTTTGTCCTTGTGAGTTCATTTTAATCTTAACAAGCCCACTATAGGAACTCTTTTGACACCTTTCGAAAGAAAACCATTCCTTTCCAATTATACATGCACTAAAAAAGCTGGAATAATAACTGTTAAACTGAGCTCAAATCACTGTGGTATTAGACTCAGCAATATAATTCTTGCTTATCGTGAGTCGTCTGGCAGTAGGGATCTTATGGAGCCTAATTCAGTGGAGGTAAAGGTGAGTCTGGCCATGGGAAATTGGTTTCTGAGGGACTGCCGCCTGGGCAAAGTGTTTTCCATACCAGTGTGACCTCATGAACGTGTAAGGGCAGATAACACAGTGCACACTGAATTCAAATTCGCAGCAATATAGAGCAGTGGAAAAGTGTGTCAGTTACACCCAGCGTTAGTAGCGATTAGGCAAGTGCTGGCCAACACTGCACTCTTGTGGTGGCAAAGCACACAGCAACCCTCCACAGACCATTAAAGTATCACAAGAACCCGCATCTCAAATAAATCATCAAACCAGGTACCAATCAATCAGCCTGCAACCTTGGAGGGTTTAAATCTTTTTATGGCCCTTTGTGGTTTATCATTATGAGGAATGTGAAAATGTGTGAAAATAAATCAGATGTTTGTCGGGATGTATTTATTGAAGTTGTGGGAGTCTTGAATTACCACACACACACACACACACACACGTACCTTGCTGCGGGTTGGCGCCCTGTCAGAGTCAGACTGCTCATCATAGCTTTCAAACTCACTTGAGCTCCAGCCATTATTGGGCCCTTGCAAGCCCTCCTCTTTCTGTATGTCTTCATAGATCAAGTCAGCTGACACACAAAGCAAAGCAGGTTTCAGTACAGTCCTGTAAATACCGAAGGACTACCAACAATGATGTGGCGATACAAAAATATCTATATAACACAAAGATGGGTGTTTCTTCAACCACAGGCACTTTTAGCCCTTGTAAAATAAAAAAATCTATATCTAATTGAGAGTGTAAACGTATTATATCTCTCTCTCTCTCTATATAAATATATATATCTATAATATAATATATATATATATATAATATCTATATATATAATATACTATATTATATATATTTATCTATATATTAAAAATGTATTTCCACCAATCTCAAAATTAACAACTGTGTGATAAACTCTGTGTTGGAAATAACACGATTGGCAAGATATCTTAGTAAGCAAAAAGCATGTCAATGTAACCAATATTGGGTGTGGTACACTATTTGTATTTTCAACATTAAAAGCAACCTAATAAAATATGCATGACACTAGATAGATGGCTGAAATGTAATCAAAGTGTTTGACTGTTTATCTTAATAACTCTTGGAGGCCTGTAAATTGTATAAATACATTTATAATCAATATGTTAATAGTTATACAATTTCATTAATTTCATTTTTAAAATATTTCTACAGTCTACATTTCATTTTATATGAATTACATTAAAATCTGATTTGCAAGCTTTAGCAGTAAGCAGTATATATCTATTTTTGTTACACAATAAATATTAAAATGGATTATGTTTTTTCAATCTTTGTTTAGATTATCATCATTTGTAAATGTGCCAATTAATATTTTCTAATGAATTTTCATATATTAAGATGGAACACTAAGACCAGAAACAAGAGTAAAACTATCAAATATATTCAAACCGTAGAAAGCTTAATTATAAAAGTATAGAAAATAATTTTCAAGTGTTCTAATATTTAACCTTGTAAAAAATAGTTCTAAATATTTATTATAAAAACTAACCCCTGGTACACAAATAATGCTTGTAGAGGAAACACCCAGATACATGCAACAACCAAACAGTCTTGGAGAACTGACCCAAACACAATCTATGACTGACCTTCTCCTGAAGACAGATCTTCTTCACAGGGTACATCATCATAGATCACCTCCGGACCAGCCGTCTGGTGTTCTGAATCAGCAGAGGTCTCACCTAAAAAGGGGGGAAAAAATAATAATAAAATTAAAAAGGAAATGCACGCCTAAGGACTGTGAGTGCATTAGTTTGGATGCGTTTACCATATAAAAGCAAAGAAAGAAGCCTATGAATTTTTGTGAACAGTCCCTTGACAGAAATTAGAGAACAGAGCATCAAAAACAAAACTGTTCTTCTTTGCTTGCATTTTTTATAGGATTTTATGATCTGAGAGCTGCTTCCAAAAAGCTGCAGTGCTGCTTATCCAAGCTAACACAGATATGCTCATAGCATTACTTCTTGTGAGTTTTCTACTGTTTTTTGTGCTACTTATGTGATTGGCTTTACCCCGTATTCTTAGTTAACATCAATCAAAACATGTCAATGAAACTGAACTTGGCGTGCCACATTCTTTTAAAAGATTTGTTGAGAACAATTTCTTCTTAAAACTACACATGCTCCGTTTCCAATTCATCAGACAGCTGCACTCAGAGGAAAAACACTGAACTAAAGGCAGGTCATACAGTAGAAAGCTGGCCCTATTTTAAACTATATGCTACAAAAGGAAGTGAACTTATCTGACAATCTGTCACCATATCAGAATTCAGAAAACCAAACACAACTGCTTTTCCAATCGGAAAGAAGATCAGGGTGGAAACAGCCGTTCTCACACCAGTAATCTCACTTGCCAACTACAGTAGATGGATGACACATATAACTATTCGAAACAGCCCAAAATTCAGCATTTAGTAAAACAATACACATTTTCGTGAGGTTTACGTTGTGGTTCTACGCAGCCAAAAGGACATTTGCATGGGGGGGGGGGAACTTTAGCGTTTGTAGAATACACCAAAATGTTCGCTCAACGTTTATGAAGGCCTATCAGTTCCTATATTTTTGTTTTTCTGAATAACATAACGAAAAACAATCAACTTTTTCTAAGTAGGCCGCTGTTATTTTCTCTAAAAGTTCTGTATCATTTTGCAAGAAAATCCACAACGTTTGAAATATACAAACATTATTCTAGCTGTTACAATAGCAAAACTATGTAATTTTTACTCACCCTGGTCTGCCCAAACCTGTATGACATTTTCATCCGTGATACACGGGGATGACAAGATGGTGACCAATTAAGCTCCAAAAAGCCCAAGATAAAAGTGGGCTTAATAACAGCAGGCCATGATTCGGTTGATTTAGGTGAAAGACTGACCATACAGACAAACCTGCCCAATCTGGCGTGTTCGCGAGAACGTCTTTGTTTACTTGCAGACAAGTGCAACAAACATCACGCCAATAAATGCGAAGAAACTACACACTATTTGTTCCGTCTATCGTCAACGTGGTAGCCTACATTTGAACAAGAACAAAATTGTAGTATGTACAATAGCCTGCTATAGAGGCCTATCTCGTCTTCACACTTCAAGCATGTGAATTTCTAATGCATTTCTTATGCGCACGCGAACTTCATTTTTTCCTTCAAATGTTACTTTAGGCTCCGTTCTGATACACCATTTTGTATAACACTTATAAGTGCACACGCGCGAATCCGTAATGTAAAACTTGTACAAATACTGATTTATCTATAGTGCATTATTGTTTTTACATATAATGAAGAAAGAAACAAATGAAGCCAACAGTGTCACTCATTTTTGAATATTCAAGTATTACTTAGTATTTAAACACTATAACTGTGAGACATTTGATTTTTTTTTAATCTCTTACCTTCAGCATTTTGTGCTGGGCTTGGTCTGATATCCTCTGTTCCTGTGTCAGTTTTAACAGTGTATATTTCCCTCTCGGTCTTCACCTCAGTGCAAGTCTGGTCTTCCTTTTCATTTAAGTCCTCTGGTGCAGCAGAGACTGTGGAAGCTTGGTCTCTAGAACATTCCCCAAAAATAGAGCCATATTATTGCTGACCTCTCAAGGGTATATAACCGTACTGAGATCAGCTCAAGTCTAAGACTGGGTGGTGGGTGGTAGGAGAGAAGGGGAAGAGAGAAGGAGCCCTCCGCTGCCCCATATAGTGAGTATCACAAAAAGCACTTGTGTTTCATTATAAGTGCTACAGTGTTTGGTGTGGAGGACTTAAGCTTTTGAAAATGGAAATGGGGTAGAGTTTTCACAGTACAGAGACGAAAAACCAATGCAATATGAGTTATTTTATGTTCATAGAATTTGATTAAATTGAAATAAATGTTTATAATATTATACAAATATTAGTACTGCAGGCCAGTCAACCCAGTAGTGGTGGTGCTTGTTATGTCAACTTCATTTAACTACAGTAAATTCAAATGTCTATGAGCTGTGGTACACAAAAAGTGTTAGTTACAAGGAAAGAAGATGATGGAAAGTCTGTCCATGGAATGTTGTTGTCATGTTACAGCATTTCTGGTCATTGAAATGTATTTCAGCATTCAGTTTCAACAGTCTACTACACGTTTTAATAGTGCTTTTGAGAGCCATCATCTATTGCCTCCAATGACACATCATCACACATGCTTATATCAATTCACATCACCCTTTACTTAAAATTTTGAGGGCAGTGATGCACTTCACATGCAATTAGGTAAACATGCCAAGTGCAAAATATAAATAAGCTTGGTAACTTCATAGAAAGCATGACATACATCCTTTTAACTGCAGTTATTCCATGTAAAAGTGTGTGGAATGGCATCATAAAAGCTGGCTGTCAGAGCTAATCTCACAAGCTCTCGGTTGCTAGGGGAAAGAGCAGGTGTTTTGCAGTAGAATGCACATAAGACAGCTGTGAGCTCTGTGCGTCTCTTCTCACTACAGATGTATATTTTCTTTTCCACTCCTACAAAACACACTTCTCCTCTGGTTAACGGGGGAAAGATGTTGCATGGGTATGTTTACCTGCCTCTGCTTTGTGAACATATTGGAAACAGGGTTACTGATCCTTTTTCTCTGAAGCTCAAAACACAGAACTTCTACTTGCAACATTTGTCCCACAAGGCCCTAAACAGTCTGTCTTTCCCTCTTCTTGATTGCAAAGCAAGTTATTATACTATGCTATATAATTTAATTGATGCATTGTTAGTAAAAAAAAAAAAAGGGCGTTAAATAGGTTCTACTATATTCAGCTAAATTGCTTGGGAGAATACACAGGAAATAAATACAAACTGAATACAATATAAACTGAATCAGACATGCTGAAATAGCAGCACATCAGTGTAAAAAGTGCTGACACACCCCACCAACTGAAAAAGCTATTGATAGCTCCAACCTGCAGCAGTATTGACAACTTCATGTTGAAAACATCCATTCAGCAGAATATAACGGTAGCATAAACGGAAAAAGGTTTCATTTTGAATACAAGTTTCACCACAGCAAAGCTCACAGGAATGATACTGCCAGATTTTTCTATTATCATGCATTTCCTCATAACACAACAGAACTAAACTGGGCCATTTCCTGGCATGCAGTTCACGTAATGTGCAGGTTATCTAGATTTTAAACCACTTGAAAATGGTTTAATGCATTTAAGAATATGTTGATTCACACAGCACAAATTATATTCCATTCCAAATCATCACTCCAATACTCCAAGAAAAAGAACATTTTAGATCAACATTACAAATGAATGCATTAGATGTTTACAAAAACACAGAAAAATTATACAATATTAAAAAATAAACGGCACCAACCAAATATCACTTGACATACTATGACACCTGAAACAAATAATGATCCATTAGAGGTTGCCGTGACAACCGATTGGTGCACGATAATAATCTAGTAAACTGTGATTGGTGATTGGTAGAGGCAAGCGCTATAAAAATACCAGTTTAGTATTTAGTAACAAAGCTGCATGTTTGGGTAAAAGTTTTTTTTCTGTTTTTCTTTCTTTTTTTTATGCCTGGCTGAGAGTAGTATTTGGCTTGATATGGGTACTACTACAGTGCAAATTTTAAGGTATGTTTAGTTTATGGATTTGCTGAGTAACTTTTCTATGATTCTCAAACAACTTTACTGACTGCGTTAAAGTGTTTTGCAGTTACTAAAAGTAAATGTTTTGCAGTTTTTCTTTGGCAGTACTTTTAGGCCTTGGTGTTCATGACAGTATTGTGACTGGTAAGTTTATCTAGTTGAATTATATAATTTAACTTTGTCAACTGTCTTAATGATGTTTTCTGTAGTTGATGGCTATAGCTCTGTCAGCAATGGAGGTGGTCCTGGATATTACAACCCTGATATCCCAAAAAATGGTCAACCCATGGAGGATGTTAAACTACAAGCATTTTACAACTGGTATGGCTTAAGAGATGTAGCAGGACCAATCAGGCCTCTGAGTTCTAAGACTGTAATCTATAGTGCTGGAGTTAAGGGAGGCTATGGTACTGGAAGCTACAGTTCTCAGACTGGCTGGTCAGGTGGTCCAGTGGCAAGTGGAAGTTCTGGTTCAGACACCAGAAGCCAACTTCAGGACTCTCTACTTGCTTCGGCTGGAAGTGGTAGTGTTGCTCATGGCTCTGTGGGTAATGCAGTAGGTATGGGCATGTCAGAGTATGGCTTAAGTCAGTCAGTTGGCATTCAAGGCTCTGACACTATCCACTCTTCCTTGGTCTTGACGCCATTGCAGCAAAGCACTGATTCTGTTCTTAAGCCAGTGCAGCTAACTTCCCAAATTACTCTGCAGACCAGCAGGGACTCTCAGGCGATGCCTGACACTCAACAGCTAGTGCAGACAGTCTCCCAGTCCAGTGGTCCGCAACCAGCACAAGCCAGCACTGGAACCATGGCACAGTCTAGCTCCGTGCCGTTAACCCAGATCAGTGGTCAGCAATTAGCACAGGCTAGCTCCCTGTCTGCATGGCAGTCACGCAGAAAGCCTCTTACGCCTCTAAGAGATCAATTTTGGCGACCTGGTTCCAAGCTCTTTTCAGGTTTCAGGCCAGTTCAGAATCCAAGCTTTGGATTTTTCATGCCTTTGCCCACCCGAAATGAATCCGTGTCACATCCTAGCTACCAAATAGTGCAACACAGCAGTGAGTTGAGCAGCCCTCCGGTAGCTCAGACTAACGATGCACTTGTGAGTCAGTCTTTCGGCCAGCAATTAGCCCAGTCCAGTGGCCAGCAACCAGTACAAACTAGCTATGAAACTGTAGCTCAACCAAGTATCCAACAACTAGCACAGGCCATCCAGCCTAGCAGTGAACCATCAGCACAAGCCAACTTTCAGTCTATGGCCCAGGCCAGTAGCCAGCAACTAGCACAGGCCAGCTACCAATCTGTGGCCCAGCCCAGTAACCAGCAACTTCCACAAGCCAGTTCTCAGCCCAGTGGACAAATACAGGTCCGCTATGTGTCTGTGGCTCAGCCCAGTAGCCAACAACTAGTGCAAGGAAGTGGCCAGTCTGTAGCCCAGGCATCCAGCCAGCAGCTAGTTCAGGCCAGCCAATCTGTTTCCCAGTCCAGTGGCCAGCAACCAGCAGGGGCTAACTATATATCTGTGGCACAGCCCAGTAGCCTGACTCTTTTCAAGCCCAAAAAAGGTAGTCTTCAATATGGCTCCAAGCTCTTTTCTGGTACCAGGCCACTCCAGAAACCGAATTATATCACAATTGTTCAGTCCAGTAGCCTTCCAGCACAAAGCAGCTACCCATCTGAGTCTCAGGCCAGTATCCAACAACCAGCAGAAAGCCGCTACCCATCTGAGTCTCAGGCCAGTTTCCAACAACCAGCACAAGCCAGCTACCCATCTGAGTCTCAGGCCAGTATCCAACAACCAGCACAAAGCAGCTACCCATCTGAGTCTCAGGCCAGTGTCCAACAACCAGCACAAGCCAGCTACCAGTCTGTGGCCCAGATTGCTGTCCAACAACCAGCACAAGCCAGCTACCAGTCTGTGGCCCAGCCTGCTTTCCAACAACCAGCACAAAGCAGCTACCCATCTGAGTCTCAGGCCAGTATCCAACAACCAGCAGAAAGCAGCTACCCATCTGAGTCTCATGCCGGTATCCAACAAGCCAGCTACCAGTCTGTGGCCCAGATTGCTGTCCAACAACCAGCACAAGCCAGCTACCCATCTGAGTCTCAGGCCAGTATCCAACAACCAGCAGAAAGCCGCTACCCATCTGAGTCTCAGGCCAGTTTCCAACAACCAGCACAAGCCAGCTACCAGTCTGTGGCCCAGCTTGCTGTCCAACAACCAGCACAAGCCAACTACCAGTCTGTGTACCAAACCGTTAGGCCACTGGTTGCACAAGTCGGCAGCCGACAGTCACCAGGAGCCAGCTACTCTGTGGCTCAGCCAAGCAACCTGCAAGGAGCACAATCCAGCTACCAGTCTGTGGTCCAGCACGGCACCCAAATGGATTTTAAGCCAGTGCAGGCCCAAGGGGGACACATTTATCAGATTGGCTCCAAACTTTATTCATGCCAGGAGTATGTATCACAGCCCAATTACCAGCTTGCAGCCCAACCAGGACAGAATGGGTATCCGCGTCCATCCAGACTAGTATCTTCATTCTTAGCTCAGCACATCAAACCTGTCGTACAACATGGATACAGGGTCCCAGTAAAGCCTGGGCAGGGTACCCATGTGTCTGTGGTGCCACCCAGCAGACATCCTGGACCACTGCAATCAACACTCCTGTCCGCTTTCAGACCAGCACAGCTGCTGGAACAGCCTAGCTACCAGCCTCTAGTCCTTCTAAGCCGACCGCCTCTAGCTAAGCCTGCACTGCCTAGTTATGGTTCTGTATCACAGCCCAGTGGACCTAAATCTGGAACTTTGAAACTATTGCAACAGCCTGGCTACCAGCCTCTGGCCAAGCCAGGGCAAGATGTGCATCAGCCCCCATTTAAGCCAGAACCTTCCAGCTACCAGCCTCAAATGTTGCCTAGCCGCCAGTCACTATCCCAGTCTGGTTACTCTTCCCCAGTCATGCCAGCACAGTCCAGTTACCAGGCATAGTCAAGTTCTGAGACCGTCTCTCCGTCTGGGTGCCAGGTCTCTTCCATTGCACGGCAGTCAAGTTCCCAGCCTCAAATGCTGCCTAGCCGCCAATTGCTAGCTCGGTCTGGCTGCTCTTCCCCAGCCATTCCAGTGCAGTCTAGTTTCGAGCCCCAGGTACAGTCGAATTATGAATGAAACCATATCACAGCCTGGGTTCTAGACCTCCTATGCTTTGGCAGTCAAGTTACCAAACTGTATTCAGATCATGTTCCCAATCCCTGGAGCAGCCCAGTAGTCTTATTTTATTTTTATTTTTTATTTTTTCCTTCCCAATTCTGTGTCCGAGTCCGTGCAACCTGGAATTCGGTATTCAGCACCGTTGAATTATCCGCCTGTCACAAGCCAAAATGCTCCTGGACCAGCTCAAAGTAGCCAGTGTTCGTACCAAACCAGTTTCAGGCTTTTAAAATGAGTGACGTCATAGCCATGTACTTGTGTTTTGCAGATTCCTGGTTTTGGCTTGTTTGCTTTTAAAGTTTTGAAAGTGTCAATAAATGTCATTTAGCACGTATCTTTGTGTGGATTTCTTACCTTTTGTTGGTAGTTGATGCATCTGTAAAGAAAAGGGGAAAATGTGACTTTTACATAATCTAGTAGTTTAAGTTGGCTAATAAGTTCCACTGAACATTAAGACTTCCAAAGTTTAAGCAGGTGTATATGCCAAAATGGTAAGTTCTTCAGCTTATGTATAGCAAAAGCTTGCCTTGAAATGGTAATATTTCCCTACTATGTATTTTAGTTATTCCCAATACTAAAAGGCGTTCCTAGGTAAATATAATGTGTGGAAATGACAACGTAGAAACTTACTAGTCTTGTAATAACTGATACACTCCTGACCAGCAGGAGAGACTGCTTGGGATAAATTATCAGAATGTTTTTCCTGAGTCAATTCCAAGTCCCTTGAATGTGTCTGAAGCTCACTGCATTTTGCCGTTTCATCTCCAGAGGTAGTTCTGCACTTCTGTTTGCTGATCTCCTCTTCAAAATTGATTTTTTCTTTCTGCTCTTCTTCCTCCACATCCTTTTCCAGGTACTGGTTAGCTGTGGACATAGGCTCTGTAAAAAAAAGGAGAGTCAAATGGTATTTTGTACATACTATACTGCATGTAGGTCTTTTACTTGCACTTCTATAAAGTGTGTGTGTGTATATATGATTAAGGTGTGTGTATATGTAAGGCACGGATATATGACAATTACATACCTACTGTTTGGCTACACATTGAAAAAGTTGTTGTAAATTGTTATTGTATGAATTGCAAGTTTGTGTATCACTTGGGCATACTATTTTGGATCAACACTATATGATTGTTAAAATTGTCATCAAATTGTAATTATCGGCAACCCTGCTTTTTTTCCTCCCCCTCGTAAACCACTATGCACAGTTGATTAGACCTTCTTTAGTTGTCACGTCTATACACTGTCAAAAAATAGCTTAATTTAATGAGTTGCACCATTTAAGGCAAAATACTGCCTCATCCCACATTTGGTAGTTTAATGACCTCACAATTGTTTCCTTTGCTGGCACAGTTCCATGCAGTGATACATCTGCTGATATTGCCTTTTGATAGATGACCTCAGTATCCACAAGGACATGATTGTACAGGAATTACTTTGATTATTTTAAACTATAGGGATAAGGGAATAAATGACAGATAAGGTTTTATGTGCAAAACACAAATTATGTCACAACCAGACATACAAGGCAGAATAGCAATTGTGTTTAATTTATTATCCAAAATCTATGTTTGCCATGGAATATTATAAGCTTAAAGGACTACAAAAAATTGGTAAAGGTACAATAAGATTTTTTTAAATCTACATTCTTAGACAGTAATGCATCACTAATTAACCCCATTAGGCAGGCTCACTAGAATCAATAATTAAGTGTATGTCTTGTACAATAGACACCATCACTTTGAGCCAAGATCTGGTTGTCTGAAAACCTAACTACATATTATTTACCTATGTTTATTCAAATACTGAATCAGCTACAAAAATGCTAATGTAGTATAGAGAGAGTATAAACACCAGACATGTTTTTCAGAATATACCCTGTTCATGTGTGTTTATTCTGATAAAGCCATTGTGTCCAAGGCCTTCTGTCCCTTACAGTGGACCACAAACACAGTTTCTCAAGCAAGCCCACTTCATGTTACACCACACACAATGGCACTCTTGTGATGAGACCTTGGAACAAACTCACAAAGCATTTCTGCATTCATCACTGAGGAACGCCTGGCTGTTTGTTAGATCACAAGTCAAAAGGTCAGTGGTATGTGACGTGAGAAATGGTGGGACCAAGCACTGCTAAAGAGAAAGGATCATCTGTCTCCAATATTTCATTCATTTGATAACAATGTATGACATGACAGTCTCAACCAAAGAGAATCACAGGAAATTGACATCATGACGATGCTGATTGGCTGATGGCACCACAAATGTGCACAGTCCCCCCAAAAATGCTTAATACTTTTTAATGCCAATCGTAATGCTGCATTACACCATGAGAAAATAAGTTTATGGTCTGCTTCATAAAAATATACGTTTGAGGCAGACTGGAATTGACTGCACATTAGTTAAGACCAATCTGCATCAATATTCAAAGCACAGAGCATGGATATCCAGAAGCTCTGTCAGTTGTGGTTTATTGGGAGAAATAACCCTAAAAAGTATCATGGAATATATCATTTTAAAAAAATCTATAAAAAAATCTATTGTTTCAGCATTCCGATTAAATTAATAACTCATCACAATATTTTAGGAGAAACATCTGAGACAAACTTAATTTTGAAACATACCTGAGAACTCCATGAAGTCTACCAAAATATGAAAGTCAAACCAATAATATTTTCCTTGGGGGCAGTGTAAATGTGTTATTTACCTGAACTTGGAAGAACATTACTGCAAAATATATTGTAACTGTGTAAACTGTTCTTGGCTGTTCATGTTGTAAAGCATATGTTGTTGTTTTCACTCTCTTGAAGAAGTGTAGCACCCTTAATAGTGGGAATTTGTGAAGAGATGTTATGCTAAACTTATTTTATATACCAGATTTCAGTAAAGATTATTTGCTCTTGATATGTCTCTTCTGTCTTCCCAAAGACAATACAATATATTGAAGTTAAGTTTAAAATCTTTTTAATTTCATTTGTAACATTTAGAGTTTAAATTCTTTAAGAATAATACAAATGTAATATATGTAAATGTATTTAATGTACTTGCATTCTCTTGAATAGAAAATTCAGAATAGAATGCTTACCTTTACATTTCATTTTTATTGATAGGTAAATCAAAAATAAATATGATTTACTATGCTGTTCCCTCCAGCATCAATACCTGTCTGTGTTTGCATCTACCTAATTTGCCTAATTTGAAAAATATTGATTGGATTTATGATTGGATTTTTTTATGTCAACCCCAATAAAATAAGAAGTATGAAGTGTTTAATCAATAGGTCTACCTCTCTGGGGGGGAAAAACTAACTATAACCTACTACATCTTCTGCTGATTTTTAAAACACCAACAGCAACATAACAACAGCATTTACATTGTTATTGATTGATATAAGAATATTCACAGCATTGAAGCAACTTTTGTACTCTATTATATTACATATTTACATTTGTGTTGTTTTCCCTGCAGCCTTCAACCCATTTTTGAGTTGCAAACCACCAGCTGACAACCACCGGTTCTTGCTAATAAAACTATGGAGGCAACAGTGTATCAACGCAAGGAGGAAATGTCCTTTTCCGCTTCTTATCAGTATCCCAAGAGTCTGTCGCATTGAATAGCTGGAGTTAAAACAAGACAGCTCAGAGATAGGCTGACAGTGATTCATGATGTCATCCTTGTCCACAGGGTATTAAATCAGGACATAAATATTAAAATACAGTATGTCAGATAATAAAATAAGGTTGTGTTGCAACTTGTGACTGTTGTTTGCACGTGTATTTCTATCTTCCACAATCTCCTTTCTTAATTTTAGCAGGATGTATGAACAAAAACACCAGTGCGTTCTGACTTAATGGCCGGTTCCATGGAACTATTCTATTTAAACTGCAGGATGACTATGTCCACACCTCTACATGTCCTCTATTGTCACAATTGCACATACTCAGAATGTGCCAGGTCAGCAGTGGCTGATTCTGCAGACCACAGGCATGCAAGGATGCATTATTCATGCTTGGGGTTGTCTATAATTCACTTTTAAATTAATAGTTGACAATAATTGCCAAGCTCCACCGTTTTATTCGTTTTAAAGATGCTTAAACCATTATCCATGCTTTTGTCACATCCCGCCTTGATTATTGCATTGCCCTTTTCAGTGGTTTACCTGCCAGGTCCAGGTTACAGTATATTCAAAATTCTGGTGCTAGACTACTCACCCACACCAAGCACTCTGCCTACATCACTCCAATTTTGTTCAATCTCGACTGGCTTCCTGTTGCATATCGTATTAAATACAACATTTTCCTGCTCACTTTTAAATTGTTGCACACCCTGGCTCCCCGGTATCTCTGTGAACTGCACCTCCCATACATCCCAACTCAATCATTACGCCCCTCTGATTCTGGTCTACACCCAGACTTTGGAACTCTCTCCATCAATCTCTTAGCTTGTCAATACTATTCTTGAATTTAAATCACTTCTTAAAACTCGTGTTTGTTTATTATACTGACGTTCCTCTTTTCTAATTGTATCTTCACTGTAAAGTGACCTTGAGCACTGGAAAGCGCTACTTATAAATCAAACTATTATATTTTACTATTACTATTAAATTCTTATAGTATGTTAAATCAGGCTGAAATGAAATTCGCGTTTGGTCCATAATTTATTTAATGCAAGATTAAGATCTTAGTGTAATACCATTTTTGTTGGTGCTATATTTTTATTTAGGAAAAAAATCTTTGAACTAATAATATTTAAAGCAGCTTCACATTAATAAGCAACAAAAAAACATTATAATATAGTAAAAATTAATCAATTATGAAATGTTTCAATGTTCATAAATTATGGAACAAACTCAGCTCGAATCAGTTCAATCTTGATTCAATTCAGTTCAATAAGTGTTAGTGTTACAAAGTTAGTCATCGTCTAGCTCAATTCAGTTCAAATTTTGTTCTCATCTGATAAGTGCTGATAAGCAATTAATAATACTACTTAGGATCATCATAACGGACCTTCAATGAAAAACAAAAAGATCAGGCTTCTCGGTTCATACTTAGTCCAATCAGCTATTGTTCATTTGCCTTTATTTAAAATCCATCAACAGCTGGTATGTAAAATCAAGTCGCACATTACATTTTTCCTTCTTCTTCTTTTTTTTTTGTTTTTTTTAGTTAGTTTTAGTTATGTCAGATATCGGCACAATACAAACAAATAAATAAAGAGTTAAAAAAAACATCTGTTGCTACTTCTGTTTCACTGCAACTTTAAAATAAAATGCAGTCACCATGTGTAAATGACTGGAGCAAGGAATTCCATTGGCCACCTGATAATAGTGATGCCAAAACACATATAACCATAAAACACACAACAAAGTGAGTCATGTAACATGTCATTGTTCAGTCAGATTGTCCATTCACATCCTCAAACCTTCAAAGCATGATGTGGTTTGGCATGCACAAATTCAAAAGATCTGTTCAGTTCTGCCTTTACGTCTATAGAAACAATCACATAAAAGCTCAAGCTCCTCTTTCACCATCTGAACATATAGTGTTTTGTGTCTCTCATGTAGTTGCGTAACGTGTTCTCAAACAGGGCAGAGGGCTTCGTACAACACCTTTGACTTTCTGAAGACTTTCTCACACGCCTCAGGGTGCCAGACGGAAACCTTCAAATTCTCATTAACATGTGGTCGAAGCAGGCCCAAAACCCCCTTTGGATTGGAGAGACCACTGACAGGGTGCGTTTCTACTGCAGCTCTCTCGGACATGCATGGACTGCTAACGACGCTGAACTGTCATAGAGAAAAAGGAGGGAAATGTAACATGGCCCATTTTTAAACTATCTAATTCTGGAAGCGTAAAAGGAAGTCAGTGAATGTTGAGTGGCAGCTAGATGCAGATTAGGAGTGCTGGGGTTGTGAGGCCCCTCAGTACTACACAAAGTGTGTGATTATGGATTTTATGTTGGAATTAGTCCATAAAAGCTGCTCTAATTTATCTCTAAATCAGATATGTGGTCATACATAGAGTTTGAAAATATTCAACAATTCCCAGTTTGCGTTTAGCACCTCAGAGTTGCATTTGTGTCAGAAGTTCTGCTGGTTAGCAATGGGTTAAAGGCATAGTTTATCCTCAAAAATCATTTCCTAACCCTCATATTGATTCAAAGCTCTTTGACTTTCATTCTTCTGTAACAGTGAACAAGTGGATATTTAGAAAAATGTCTCAGTATGGGACTTCCACTGTATAGACAAAACCATTTGAAATTTATCAAAATATCATCTTTTGAGTTCCACTGAAAGTCATACAAGGTCTGGGATGACGTGAGGGTGAGTAAATGATGACAGAATTTTCTTTTTCTCTTTAACGGCCTGTGAGAGGGTTTAGGGAGGTTTATAAGATCCCACTGTTTCCCAATGAGCCACTGAAATTAGGGAGAGTGCACAGCCGCCTCTTCTCCTACCCCCACTCTAGAGAAAAGACCCCTTTTCATGGTGCCCCTGCCTTTGTTGCATGAACGAGAAGCAAACTTAGAGCATTAGTGTGCACAAGAAAAGTGAAATTGATAGACCAATAAACAGTACAACTCACCTATTTGTCCTCAGTAGTACTTCCACAGGAAAGCTTCAGCACCTCCCAAGAGGGACTTTAATCCCAACAACCTCCCCTGCACTTCCTGCTATGAAATCAGCTGCCTCCTTGAACACATCCTCATCCTCCGTTTATCCGCTGCTGCCGGACTGAGGCCTCTGAGAGTGCGGCAAATACCCTGTGCTGTTTACTTTCCCACAGGCAGCAAGTTCCCTACTCCATGCACTAACCTCTTCACTCCTCCTTGCTCTAGTAGGCTGAATGAGCCCCCCTCTTCCCCCGGCTTCTGTCACTCCCTTCTTTCCTTCCCTCCCCTGCTGTTGGACAGTTACAGCCCTTCTGAACAAGTATAATGGCTGTTAAGCTCCACCAATGGCTGAGCTGTTGGCAGACTTGTCGTCCAATTAAAGTCAGGTTAGATGACCAAGGGGCAGGGTCTAGAGAGCTAAAGGGAAAAACAGAGTAGGACAAGCCTGGAAGGGAGGGAGAGAGAAAGACAGAAACAGAGACAGGGATTACACCAACTCTAAGCTGGCCAAAAGTGGAATCAATAGTATTAGCTAAGTGGGTGACCATACCACAGTATTGTGCAAACTCTGCAAAACACAATATTAGTATATTTCAAATATTATAGAGATAATATATATACTATATATAATATACTAATATATATATATATATCCTCTATAAAAATAATATAGATATGTGACAGTGCATCGTGCCCAGTAGTGTGACAAAAACTATAGTATACTATTTTATAAAAATATAATAAAAAATTTCCATATTTATAAAGAAATTATGTCTTTGAAAAGCAAGTAACTAGTACATTTTGAAAAATACAATATTTGCAAAATTAATTATTTGTGTGAATTGTAACTGTTCTGTAAAGACAGTGGGTATGGAAAGTATTAAGACCCCCTTAAATTTTTCACTCTTGTTATATTGCAGCCATGCTAAAATCATTAGTTAATTTTTTTTCCTCATTAATGTAAAAACAGCACCCCATATTGACAGAAAAAAAAAGAATTGTTGAAATTTTTGCAGATTTATTAAAAAAAGAAAAACTGAAATATAACATAGTCCTAAGTATTCAGACCCTTTGATCAGTATTTAGTAGAAGCACCATTTTGATCTAATACAGCCATGAGTCTTTTTTGGGAAAGATGCAACAAGTTTTTCACCTGGATTTGGGGATCCTCTGCCATTCCTACTTGCAGATCCTCTCCAGTTCTGTCAGGTGGGAGGGTAAAAAGTTGGTGGACAGCCATCATTTTTAGGTCCTCCCAGAGATGCTCAATTTGGGTTTAAGTCAGGGCTCTGGCTGGGGGCCATTCAAGAACAGTCACAGAGTTTTTGTGAAGCCACTCCTTCGTTATTTTTGCTGTGTGCTTAGGGTAATTGTCTTGTGGAAGGTAAACCTCCGGCACAGTCTGAGGTCCTGAGCACTCTGGAGAAGGTTTTCGTCCAGGCATTTATCCCTGTACTTGGCCGCATCTCATCTTTCCCGCGATTGAAACAGTCGTCTGTCCCCTGCAGCTGAAAAAAAACACCCCCAACAGCAGAGCTTGCCACCACCATGCTTCGTTGGGACGGTATTGGACAGGTCGCATGAGCAGTGCTGGTTTTTCTCCACACATAAGAGCTTAGATAGACATTAAGGCCAAAAAGTTCTATCTTGGTCTAATCAGACCAGAGAATCTTATTTCTCAACCATCTTGGAGTCCTTCAGGTGTTTTTTTAGCAAACTTGCACTGAGGAGAGGCTTCAGTCGGCCACTCTGCCATAAAGCCCCGACTAATGGAGGGCTGCAGTGATGGTTGACTTAATACAACTTTCTCCCATCTCCCGACTGCATCTCTGGAGCTCAGCCACAGTGATCTTTGGGTTCTTCTTTACCTCTCTCACCAAGGCTCTTCTCCCCCGATAGCTCAGTTTGGCCGGACGGCCAGCTCTAGGAAGGGGTTCTGGTCGTCACAAACGTCTTCCATTTAAGGATTATGGAGGCCACTGTGATCTTAGGAACCTTAAGTGCAGCAGAAATTTTTTTGTAACTTCGGCCAGATCTGTGCCTTGCCACAATTATGTCTCTGAGCTCATCAGGCAGTTCCTTTGACCTCATGATACTCATTTGCTCTGACATGCACTGTGAACTGTAAGGTCTTATATAGACAGGTGTGTGGCTTTCCTATTCAAGTCCAATCAGTATAATCAAACACAGCTGGACTCAAATGAAGGTGTAGAACCATCTCAAGGATGATCAGAAGAAATGGACAGCACCTATATGAGTTAAATATATGAGTGTCACAGCCAAGGGTCTGAATACTTAGGACCATGTGATATATTAGTTTTTCTTTTTTAATAAATCTGCAAAATGTCAACAATTCTGTTTTTCTGTCAATATGGGGTGTTGTGTGTACATTAATGAGGAAAAAATATTTACTTAAATGATTTTACAAATGGCTGCAATCTAACAAAGAGTGAAAATTTAAGGGGGTCTGAATACTTCCGTACCCACTGTCCTATGAGAATAACTGTTAAAACAAAACAGGTAAACCGTATTTAGATGTATTTATTATTATTATTACTACTACTATTATTATTATTATTAAAGCACTATGGTTCTTAAAACATTTTTAAAAATATTTTTGGTAGAAGGACGGTACATTTCAGTACTAATTTTCTAGGTAAACGGCTGCATTCATTTAGTAGAACAAACGCGAAAAAAAAAAAACAAATAGATTTATGAAATATTTACACAGAAATTTAAATATATATAGGACCCATTAAGAAAAATACACTGTGTGCAAAGTAATAGTCATAGATCCTACAATGGACTTAAAAGACTGTAGGATGGATACATTTTTTTTATATTTTATATTATGCACTTTATGTAACATTTATTCATGATAAACTTCATTCGAATGCTGTCTACATCACGTGTAATACAGTCTGGTAGCCTAGGACTATGGTTAATATAATTTAATAATGTAATCATTTCTATAATAATAAATTATTCAAAAATGAAAATTCTGTAATCATTTATTCTCCTGGAAGTTGTTCCAAACCTGGCACCAAATTGAGGGTGAGTAAATGATGACAGAATTTTTTTTTTTTTTTGGGTGAACTATCCCTTTAAGTAAAAGTATGTATTGCATACTCCAATATACGGAAGTTCTAAGTGGCCATGCAATATATATTTTTTCCTTCTTGCTTTCTCGTTATAACGACTTAATTTTCACGTTATATCAACATAACGAGAGTTGTTTTCTCATTATAAAGACTTAATTTTCTCGTGATCTCAACATAACAAAAGTTGTTTTCTCGTTATAACGACTTAATTTATCGTTATATCGACATAACGAGAGTTGTTTTCTCGTTCTAACGACTTAATTTTCTCGCTATATATCCACATAAAGAGAGTTGTTTTCTCGTTATAACAACATTAATTTTCTCGTTATATCGACATAAAGAGAGTTGTTTTCTCGTTATAACAACTTAATTTTCTCATTATATCGACATAACGAGAGTTGTTTTCTCGTTAACGACTTAATTTTCTCGTTATATCAACATAACGAAAGTTGTTTTCTCATTATAACGACTTAATTTCTCGTTATAACGACATAACGAGAGTTTTCTCGTTATAACGACTTAATTTTCTAGTTATATCGACATAACGAGAGTTGTTTTCTTGTTTTAACGACTTAATTTTCTCGTTATATCGTTATAACGAGAGTTGTTTTCTCGTTATATTACTTATTTTCTCGTTATATCGACATATCGAGAGTTGTTTTCTCGTTATAACGATTAAATTTTCTCGTTATATCGACATAACGAGAGTGGTTTTCTCATTATATCGACTTAATTTTCTCGTTATATCGACAAAAAAAGTTGAGTGTTTTCTCGTTATAACGAGGCTCTTAATTTTGTTATATCGACCATAACGAGAGTTGTTTTCTACATGTATAACGAATAATTTTGCTTGTATGATCTCGACAAAGGGTTTTTTTTTTTGTTTTACAAATGATTGTTTGATTTACTGTTGTTATAGTAACGAACTCAACTTTGACACGCATCTGATGGACAGATAAACCGTGCGCTCTTACTGTAGCCTAGGTCGTGTATATTTCAGCAAATTTTGCTTCGCCTAGTGATAACGTCTACAATACAAAAATAAAGGCCGATCAATCACGGTTGATATTTCCAGAGACGGTACGCTAAACATGTGTTTGTGTAATTACCATGTTTAAGGTTAAAGCAACACCGCAAACACAGGCGGAGTTCCTTCAGGATGCAGAACTATTCTAAATTTTTTTATAGCTGCTTGGATTCAACTCACTTTCAGTTTTCCTTTTATTTGAAAGAAAATTATATTTAATTTGTAATTTTTAGTAGTCATTATGTGCTGTGACTGATATCATGTGCGTTACACGCTTCTGTTTGAAAAGTGCGTTAATGTGTAGCTATGTGTATATGATCTGCGGGTGTGTTTGTGTGGTTTCCAACAAAGACAATGTAGAAAACACAAAGATTACACACATGTAGCAACATCACATGAATTAAATTAGGGGGGCTATAATCTTTCTCTAAACACATTTCTTATCAATATACATTTAATGATTAACAATAAAGATTAAAAATAAGGAAAAGATGCACATTACAAATACGCTGTTGAAGCGCGTCCTAGATAAACATAACATCCCTGCTTATTAACTAACAATCATGTACTTCAAAGATGCACAAATAAAGATATAGCTACAAACAGAATACTATGCAGTGACGTCAACATTGGTTTTAATAAGCAGTTATTATTTTATTACACAGAACGCGTTGGTGAAACTCGTGCATCTAGCAAGAACTTAATACACAATATAGTCATATTGATTCAAGCATTTAACATTTGTGAATTAATTAAATGTCAGTAGCCTAATGAAAAATACTGTACAAATTATAGCGATCACAAGGTAGTTCATATTCTATCCCAAACGCAGTACAGTAAAGTGGACATACAGCATACAACACCCCATCAGTTATATTCAGAAGTGCCACCTGTTGGCGCAGTTTTGTAAATTAGAGAACAACTCTCGTTATGTCGATATAACGAGAAAATTAAGTCGTTATACCGAGAAAACAACTCTCGTTATGTCGATATAACAAGAGAAAATTAAGTCGTTATAACGAGAAAACTACTCTCGTTATGTCGATATAACGAGACAATTAAGTCGTTATAATGAGAAAACCAACTCGCGTGTATGTACGCTTTATCCCTTATGTATAGACCCGACTAGAAATTCAGGTTGTTTGTAATAACGAGAAAACAAACTCTCGTTATGTCGATATAACGAGAAAATAAGCCGTTATAACGAGAAAACAACTCTCGTTATGTCGTTATAACGAGAAAATTAAGTCGTTATAATGAGAAAACAACTCTCGTTATGTCGATATAACGAGAAAATAAGTCGTTATAACGAGGAAACAACTCTCGTTATGTCGACTCTTATATAAAGCGAAAATTAAGTCGTCTTCTAACGAGACAAAAAATCTTTCTCGTTGATGCGATATAACGAAGAAATTAAGTCGTTATAATGAGGGAAAACATACTCGCGTTAGTCGATCTCACGAGAAAATAAAGGCGTTATAACGATGTGCGGGAAAACAGACTCTCGTTAGATGTCGATTATCACGAGAAACATAAGTCGTTATAACGAGGAAAACAACTCTAGTTATGTCGACTATAACGAGAATATAATTAAGGAGTTTAGAATGATGGGAAAAAAAACTCTCGTTATGTCGAGATAACTCGCGAAGAATTAAGATGTGTGTGAAAGCAGAAAACAAAGACGGGGAAAAAAAAAATAAAGCTCCATGGCCGCTTAGAACTAAGTACCAATAGGCTTAAGGTAGGGGAAAGTTAAAGGTATGTACAGTATTGTTCTGAAAAAGAACTTGTCAGGATGGTTTTGCATTAATATTATTGCTGCACTACTGTGTATGTTGCATTTTTCTTCTGAATATGTTCAAGGTTATTAAATTTGAAGTTGCCTACTTCATATACTGTTGGGTAGTTTAAGCTACAACAATGCATCATGCTGTAAAAGACCATATTTAATGTTGCTGTCCTGTGGAAAAAAATATAAAAATTATCGTACACATTTGTATGAGAATACTTAAAGAATGTACTTCCTAACAGTCCACCACTGATTATTTTGAAAATGAAACTAACAACATTTATTGTCAGAATATTAACAAATTGTTGCTAACACAGCTGCGCTCCAATATCAAAGCTGCAGGTTCAGAAACTGTTATTACGCTTTGTGGACAGATGCCAGCGTAACAATGCTCCACCCACTCTCCCTAAATTGTTACTTTGTATTACAGTTTTATTTTTCACAGCGCATCCTCCATTATTGCCTAAAAATCAGGTCGTCTGCAAACCCTGCCACAGCGTGCGTCACCCCCCATGAGTCATAGAGCAATAACTAAAATCACACTTTGCACGCGAGAATAGAAGTGCATGGAACTGCTGCGTGGATCGGCATTTGTCGTGTGCGTGTATTTCTGTATTTTTTCATATGTATCATTATATTATTCAAGTAAGTTCCAACCCAATACCTGCAATTTAAAGTGGGTCCCGCGGCACCTAATGAGGCAGAATCTGACTTCTGGACGCAGCACAGAAAAACAGGACACTTACATGGCCATGGTCTTGAGGTCAGCACCCCTAGCTGAAACCGTTCACACCATTCATTCCATTATGAGTGTAAAACATTAAAAAAATATAAATCATTCATTCACGCTGAATTTGAAGGATTCTTACAACTTAATCACCCCAATCCTTTGTACACATTCATTTCATGAAAATAAACTGACAAAAAACGAGTCAGTACTGTCTGAATTATTAGACATGTAAGACAAAAAATAATGTTTTCGGCACATGACAGATCAAGGCTGCCAAATAGGTACGGAGGGGAGCCGGGGTTTCCGCAAGTTGAGCCCTCCAACTTGCCTCACACACACTCTGGTAAGTTTCTCGCTAGGCCTATAAGAGACTTGATTAGCTGGTTCAGGTAGGTTTGTTTAATTAGGGTTGGAGCTAAACTCTGCAGGACATCAGCCCTCCAGGACCGAGTTTGGGCACCCCTGGCATAGACGTTATCTTTTCTTTTAGTGTAAATTACTTAATGTAAGCCACTGGGAGACTGTAGACAGCTGTGATTCAATGTATTGCATTAATTGAAAACCAAATAATATAAAGATTTGTAATACAAAGTATTTTTCCAAAACTAAGTTTTGTTAGTATTTTTGGGCCGTGACGGTGACGGTGACAGCACTTACTAGACCAGTGCTTCTCAAAGTCCGGATCCAGACCCGGAGGGAATTCAGTCTCCATTTCCTATTTCAAGAACACTAATTTCCTACTTGCAAATAAAAAGACATGCCTTAAATCCACTTGCGAAATATTCCGGAGCATAAGTTTAGTGTTTGTACTTGTCTCTCTTTGGGGACATGTTCCGAAATGAAAGCGAAGGCGAGATATTGAAACTTTTCCTTCATGACATTAACGTTAGTTGTCATGACATCCAGTGTTTGAATAATGCACGACTTTTCACCACTAATATGAGTACTTCTTTGTTTTGGGTATCACTTAGATTATGGCCATTGACTTATAGCAGTGTCACAGGTTTCCATACATGGATAGTTGTGGCAGGCCCGTCACCAAAATCAAAACTGACCTAGATTGTCCAAAAGATTCCAACTGTCTTTGAATAAACTGAGCACTGACATGTTTCAAAAATTACACTGTCAAGCGCTTGGTGGTTGTTTTTATAGGAATGTAATACTTGCAAATAGAAAACCGTACCGTCTTCAGAAAAGCTTTGATGTTATTTTGATTTTGATTTTTGAGTACAGCCGTTACCGGGGAAACAGCAATATTTCACCGCTCCTGTCTAAGGCAGAGAATGCAATTGCATGGCAAGTCTGTGTGCGAAAGCAATCAGGGTGTTGATCAACTAAAGCAAAGAACTAACACAAAAGTCATGATTCGACAAGATACTGTATTAAAGCACACGGACCGCCTCTGCTTATTTGCACGCCACGCTGATTTTATTACATCAGTGAATCGAGCCAGCAGGACCTGCACAACTACTACGAGTACTACTCATAAGCATGCTCCAGGAGTAGTAGTATACTAAACTCCAGTAGCTACTTATCTTATTATTACTACATACGACTCGCGTACATCTGTGCCCGCCATAAGCACGTGGACATCGACATGAATCCCATGACTTCCACATTTTATCCATTCGCACCGCCTTTTTATGAGGATACAAGGAAAAAATAAATCCACTTTTAAATCGGCCAAAAGATCGGCCCAAAAAACTTATGAAGCATCATATAATATCGGCCATCGGCGCCCCTGATTTCTAAATATCGCAGTCGGCAGAGAATGAAACCCCCCTAGTCGATGAAAGCTAGACATCTATGCTGGACACCTTAAATTATGATTCATGCACTTTACGTACAAACTGTTACACTTTTTTCAAAATTGACACATATGACAATGATTATTTACGTCCTTAATGATACCAGGTTAGTAGTATGTTTGTATACGTAAAAGAACACAAGTGTCACTGGCATGAGGAACTTCGACCGCGTCCTATAGCGGGGCAACTTGCACGGGAACGCCTCGTCGAGCTGAACCACCGTGTCCCCTTGCAGTAATAACATTACATTGAAAAAAAAACAACAAACCTGATTGGAGCCAGGTAGTGCACCGGTTACAGCTACACATCATTCTCTTCTTCGTCTTCATTGAATGTTTTGTTTGAAGTGTGCATTTCTATGGTAAGAGCGATCTCTATTTATCTCATTATGGCGAGCACTAGCAAAGCATTTAAGGATGTGTGCATCCAGGTTGACGATGTTTAACATCTGATGACACACACGAACTATGCGTTATTTGTTTGGGCGAAGAGCACACACGCGATGTCTTCTAGTTCCTATTTAGTGGCCGGACAAGCATGGCTCCATCCCGCGTGCACTGCGAGCGTTTTTTCCAAGAGAAAAAAAAAATTAAAAAAAGGGAAAAAGCTCCGCTCTCGTTTGACTCTCTTTTCGAGGACAGAGGGGCAGCCATCTGCTTCCCGCGACTCAGGACCCACCGCTGCTGAGGCACGGAAGGGAATGAGCCCGTGGGGATCGCAGTTTTGAAGGGGGGTTTCCCTTTAGTGATCGTCGGCTGTGCATGAGAGTGAGCCGCTGGAGGATGATGTTATTTCATTTACATTTTCTGATTCAGGGGCCATTGCTCTGCTGGGATCAACCCAGCAAAAGCAAGAAATGTCTGAGGAGGGCAAAGAAGCAGAGGCTGAGCCTTCCCAATCCTCCTTCCCTGCGTATGATGAGCTTTTGGAAATTATGGATAGCGCCACGGCGATTGTAGGTGGGTGAAGAAAGTGACGTCGCGAGGTCATCTTGATGAACGTTTTTTTTCTGGCCATAACCCTCCAGCTCAGGTGGGCCTTCCTTTCTTCCTGTTTTTTCATATAAAGATTGAGAAGGAATGGAAGAGGCCGTTTTTCTTCACGCATCCATCGATTCCAGCATACAAGTTATGCCAACATCAATGCGATGCACAAAAGCAGTTATGAGAAGATGCCCCTATAGAGAGACACTGGTCAGCTATCATTCCTCTATGGGTGAGACGTCATCTAAGACTCCCTTCCTTGACATCTCTCTTGGATGCCAGGGCATACGCAGCAGCAGGTAGCACAGGTAGGGGTAGGAAGAATCGCGGGTCAAAGGAAGGTGAGTAAAAGGATCTAAGGGATGTGATCCAGACAGGGCGCCAGCGCTTTGTCCGGATCAGAGTGATACCTCAGTATCTACTCATTTCCTTCGGGGTTCTAACATCTGCCCTTATATTCACCTTCCTAAATTCCCCTGTAACCACAGTCTCTCCACCTGACCGAGGTTAGGTGAGAAATTCCCTGCATTATAGTCTCCTATACTGGACCTATTAGGTTTGGTTGTTTCTATGGCTTCATAGTGACCATCTTACTGGTGGTCCGGTCTAGAGGCTTCTCCGGACAGAGCTCCGACGCGGGAGCCATGGTGGGTAAGTATATATATGTATATATAAATATATGTATTTACTAATGAACTGGTGGTTGTGTGTATAACCCTTATGCTAGTTTCTTTGCAGTGTTTCCCAAAACCTGTGTGTTTCTGTCCCTTTCTAGGGTAGTTACCTCGATGGGCACCCCCTCTGCTGGGTTCAGAAACTGGGTGCTCGACTTGCAGTGTTTATTTAACTCGTCGATATATGTCCAGACTGTAAGAAAAGCCGGGTTTTGGCTTCATACTTCCTGAATCATATGGCCATAACACAGGCTTCTGCAGGAGCCTCCGTGATCATCAGGCCCCCGGCGCGTCAATGCAAAAATTTCCTGGACGTCCGGGCTGGGGTTACGCTTTCTTGCTACCCTGACTGCTCTACCATATCTGGGTCGCCCTGAGGGACTTCCCGATCACCAGGATATCATCTGGAAGCATCACCCACCACTCCACCATAGAGGTTATGTGAGGAGTGATGTTTCTTTCAAGTGATTAATCCTCTCTGAGGGTTGAGAATCTCGCTCCATGGCTGTCTGGGGTGGTAAGTATTAGCAAAATTGGCAACTACCATTTTATCAAAGGGTTACCTGGACCATAGTAGCACGATATTCCGTCTGCAACTTGGCGGACAGTTATCCTCTACTTGAGAAGTTGACCACGTTCTCGTTTATTAGAGCGCATGGAATTTCAGAGCATCAGGTGAATTAGGCCTTTCCTCTGTCTCCCTGATGCGCTGAGTTTTTGGCTAGCTTGCAGTACACTTAACCTTCTGATTCTAACAATCACGCTGTAGGTCGAGCCCTCTCTCGTTGAGAGCTGGGTTTGTGCTAACTCAGCCCACACGGTAACAACAAACTACTGCTAAGCACCTTCCAGCTTTGGAACATGCTGTAGGTCGAGCCCCTTCTCGACTGAGAACTAGGTGTGTTGCTCCCACAGCTAAGTAAATTATTACTAGCTGTCCCAGCTTTGGACATGCTGCAGGTCGAGCCTCCTCTCATTTAAGAACTAGGGGTGTTGCTCCCTCAGCTAAATAAACTGCTAGCGGTTCCACCATTGGAACATGCTGTAGGATGAGCTCCCTCTCCATTGAGAGCTGGATGTTGCTCCTCAGCTACAGATTTGCTGCTAGCCACTCCAGCATTATAGCCGTAGATATAGCGTCTAGGGATACGCTATTTTTTTTATCTATGGGCTGCTCTTTCAGGGTGTCACGAGAACCCCTAGAACGGTATTCACGTGTGTGCACGTTATGCTTTGCCCACTTTTCTAAATTCCACATAGCTGGTAAGTGTGCACGTTTTATGCTTTGCCCACTTTTCTAAAATCATTTATGGTAAGAGCTACGCGCAAAGACTATGTTCTCTTTTTGAGTGGTTTAAAACCCTGGTTCAGCCTTGGGCACCACTCCTCCTATGTGTCCTCTGGATACCTACTTTAACAGGGTTTGTTACTAGGGGTCTGTTGAGACAGTTCCCTCAGCACATACAAAGAGAAACGTGCGTTTAAAACGCGCCCACACCACTGCTGTGCCAGGCCAAACTGGAGGATTCTAGGATTGGTCGTATCCCTTAAAGGAAAGACCTCTTTCTGATTCCCCGCCGTGAGCTTCTCCCCGGCCCAGGAGTCTTGCGACTACCAGGTAAAGTATTTTGGGGATGTAGCTAAGCTGGCGTGATGGACCTGAGTAGGGAAACTATATAAGTCTGCGGACAGCCAGTCTAAGGCCAGAGGCGACTCCCATACGCATATATGTACGAGTTGGTACTAGTGCTCGGCACCCATGATCTGGCTGGCAATCGCCTCAGCTGGTGGCTGTGGGATATACCGACCCCCCGCCCGCCCCATAGCGCACCTAGAGGACGCAGTTGTCCATGAAAGGGCACGTTCAGGTGTACTTATGGTAACGGATTGGGTTCCTGCGTAGGGAACGAGAGCCCTGCGTCCTCTAGGTTTCTTGCCTGCTGCGACGCAAAGCTTAGCAAAGAAGTAGAATGAGGTGTAGCTCACGGCGCCTATAGTTCTTTGTCGCACCGGTAGTGACGTCATGGCTGTCGCCAGACAACGAGTTGGTGTTTTTTCAATGTAAGCTTCAGACACGGGTC
>JADLZN010007852.1:0-30230 GCA_018155175.1 Sinocyclocheilus anophthalmus
CTCTCCCACACACACCCACACACTCTCTCTCCCCCACACACCCACACACACACACACACTCTTACACAAACACAAACACACACACACAAACACTCTCTCTCCCACACACACACACACACGCTCTCTCTCACACACACTCACACACACTCTCTCTTTCACACACACAAACACACACACACACACCCACTCTCTCTGTCTCTCACACACACACACACACACCGTCTCTCACACACACACACACACACACACACACACACACACACACACACACACTCTCGCACACACACACACCCACTCTCTCTCACACACACACACTCACATTCTCTCTCTCTCACACACACACCTCTCTCTCTCACACACACACACCACACCACACACACTCACACACACCCCACACACTCGCTCACCCCACCCCCCCCCCCCCCCCCCCCCCCCCCCCACCACCACCCCCCCCCCCCCCCCCCCCCCCCCCCCCCCCCCCCACACACACACACCACACACACACACACACACACACACACACCCTCTCTCTCACACACACACCCACACCTCTCTCTCTCACACACACACACACGCACACAATCACACGCTCTCTTCGCACACACACCACACACCCGCTCTCTCACACAACAACCACCACACCCTCTCTCTCTCTCCCACTCACACACACTCTCTCTCTCACACTCACACACACACACACATACACACACCACACACTCTCTCTCACACACACTCTCTCACACACACCCACACTCTCTCACACACTCTCTCACACACAAACACTCTCTCACACACACAAACACTCACACACACTCACTCACCCCCTAACGTTTACGTAGCTAGCTAAATGGGACATTCCCCTAGCGTATGGTGTTTTTTACTTTTTCACTCTTATTATCAAACGCGTATATTATATCAACACTACACCTAAACCTACCCCTTACCGGAAACTTTCTGCATTTTTAGATTTTCAAAAAAAAACTTTGTTTTTTACCAGTTTACAAATGAAGACAGCCCCACAGGGAGGTTGTGGAGATTTGGTCATTTTGCTCACTTTTGGGTACAAATTTTTCCCCAAAATATGGTTAAGTAGGTATACACACACACACACACACTCCTGTTTGCCTGTACAAACAAAAATGTACTGGTTTTTGCATTTCTAGTACAACCCGCTTCTTTAGCTCAAGTCTGCAAAACAGTTGCATTGCACTGTAATTATATGTAAGTACAATTTTTCAATAAAAGTGGCAAAATTATTGTTTTATATAATAGTATGTTTTATATAGCGCTATGTTTGCGGGGCTTCTGTGTCGCTGGCAAACAGCTGTGGTGTGATGAGGGGTGAACGAACGCAGCGAAAACTTGGTAGATGGGAAACCGATTGCTCCCCCATGATATTTTGTAAACTGCATTTATGACAAAGAACTGCACAGATACAGAAATTATAACAACAGCCCCAAATCAAATAAATAAGTAACACAAATAAAACAAATCTCTTCATAAAACAAACTAAGGCTTTGTCTGTGCTCTTTCCATTTACAATTAAGAGGCAACCACTGCATTTTAACCATGATCCAAAAAAAGATGCTGCATACATGCAACATGAGCATGTTTTAATCTAAATTAGATTGTATAATGTCGAATGGTGAATCAAAACCTAGAGGATTGACGTCAGTTTTGGGGTGAAACGATAAACAAACATACCTGCATGAAACAAACAGCAGACGCCTGAACGGACGCAGATACCTCTTTCTGCCAGCAGGTGCGCTTAAAGCATTCCCTTGGTTCCGCTGGGGGTAAGCAAAGCAACGCTGTAGCGCTACAACACTGCATTATGAAAAGAAAAAATACCATCTAAACGTTTCTAAAGACAGTAAGTTCCCCTCATACATTCATATAAACTCCTACACCTAAATTAATCGTGATTTGTTTAGCATCTCAACCGATTTTAATCGTCACATATTTGAATCGATTTTCAACCAGCTCGCGGTTAATCGTTACATCACTAATTGAGATCAATATGCTAAATAGTACTGCATTCTTATTTTTCATCGCTTATGGACTGTTGTATAAGAAAGAAACTCATTGTGACAACCTAGGTTTCACTGATTTGTCTATATACTATTTGAGCTGAATAAGGATGTTATTAACCAGAAAGCCATTGTTATTGTACATAACTCCATAGACAATGCTCTTTGAGAAAAGTGACTTTCTCCCCGGCTTTTTATATTCATGCATTTAAATACCATTTATATATACAATGCTAGGTGACTATAGGAATTGAGTTTAACATGTTATTATTACTATCATAGTATTACCATCTGATGCATTTATTTGACCTTTTTTTTTTTTTGTTTTGGACATGGTACTTGAATCCCTTTGTACTGAGTAATGGAACATCATTCATTATGTAAGAACTTGCACGATATTGACAAGCCGGCTTTGGCTACGAAAAAGTACATGAATTTTCCCGAGTTGGACTTGAATAGCTATTTTTGAATCATCTAGATTAGTGCGATGCATTTTGTTGGAGTGAAAATTAAAATAGTTGTATATTGTGCGGCCAACATTATCTCACTACTTCCTTGCACAATAAAACTGAATAGAATAGAAAGTAGGGGTCAACGATTACCGGTCTTGCGAATTATCGGCGCAGATATAAAAATTCTTAAAATGGTTATCGTATTTTTCAAAACTGATTGCCGGATAAAAATAGTTTAAAACATTTAACAGAAATTTTTGTCAGAGCCCTTGTATTTCTTTTCCCCTTTAAATTTTTTGTCATTCATTCTCTTTTAGTACCCGAGATCACTATCAAAATATCGGTTATCGTCTACTGGATCTGTAATAATCGGTATCGGCATCAGCGACAAGCACATCATGGTGCCGACCATAATAGCAGAGAATGGTTGCATTTTGCCCATTTCATACCGCCGCAAAACTACTACCTAACTAATACAGATTCAGACATTGACGACGACACTCAGCATATAGGACAAATGTTAACAATGCAGCAAAGTGGTTTTCCAACATTGTTTCCTGTGTTTTTTCTGGTAGATCTACAGTAGTATTGAGGTCAGAAATTGGAATAATCGGATAAAACACGCATACTTTCTCACTTTATAAATGCTAATAGAGAGTAATCTTTAAGAAGCTAGTCAGATCTGTTGCGTTTATAACATTGCATGAAGGACAATTGCAAGCACACGCCCTAATGGTCCCAGATCTAATGTTGATCGCTTTATACAAGGTCCTGGCCAGATGGTATTTTTGACACAATTTGTGTTTATTGTCCATTCAAGCGCAAGAAGACCTAAAGAACTGTACCATGGTACTGAGCACTTTAGTTACCATGGTATCACAGATTTTTTAATTCAGAGTTCCAGACTATTTATAGAGTAACTTTTCACTCTTCCTCTTTCCCATCAGGCTCTTCTGCCTCTTGCTAATGTCTCCATGATTGACTACACATTAGAGTTCCTGACCTCTACTGGAGTGCAAGAGACGTTTGTCTTCTGCTGCTGGATGGCCAGCAAAATAAAGGAACACTTACAGTGAGACGCTGTGACGTTTTTAATGACACTGTCGAATGACCGTGACTCTGATCACTCAGCATTTGCCGTCTTATTTCACAGGAAGTCCAAATGGTGTCGCCCCACATCTCCAAATGTGGTGCACGTCATCACCTCTGACCTGTACCGTTCCCTCGGGGATGTGTTGAGGGACGTGGACGCCAAAACTCTCGTCCGCTCAGACTTTCTGCTGGTGTATGGGGACGTGGTGTCCAACATCGATATTTCCCAGGCTTTACAGGAACACAAGTGAGTGTCGCTCGTCCACAGACCCTTTCTAGATATACATTCCTAATAGCATTTCATAGTGTGACTCCTGGTCACAAAACCAGTCAAGAAGGTCAATTTCTCAGAAATGAGATATAACATCAGCTGAATGCTGAATAAATAAGCTCTACATTGATGTATGGTTTGTTAGGATAGGACAATATTTGGCCGAGTTACAACTATTTAAAATCTGGAATCTGAGGGTGCCAAAAAATCTAAATACTGAGAAAATCGCCTTTTAAGTTGTCCAAATGAAGTCCTTAGCAATGCTTATTACTAATCAAAAATTAAGTTTTTGATATATTTACGGTAGGAAATAAAAAAAAAATATCATCATGGAACATGATCTTAACTTAATACCCTAATGATTTTTGGCAAAAAAGAAAAATCAATAATTTTGACCCATACAAAGTATTGTTGGCTATTGCTACAAATATACCCCAGCGACTTAACACTGCTTTTGTGCTCCAGAGACACATATAATTAAAACCATTTTTACTTTCCTGAAAGACAGCGGCGCAGTATGGATAAGAACGTCTCGGTGATGACCATGATCTTCAAAGAGTCTCCGCCTGGTCACAAGACTCGCTGTGAAGACGATGACATTATAATAGCTATGGACGGCAAGAGCAAGCGCATTCTTCATTACCAGAGAGCACAGGCCTTAAAGAGACTCCACTTCCCTATGGTGAGATGTTTTACTAATATTTAGAGGTGCTCCAATTTGCTTTGCTTTCAATTTGCCAATTTCATAAACCAATCTCATACTGATCAAGTCATACTGATCAAATGTTTTTGAAAGAAGCTTCTTCTGCTCACCAGGGCTGCATTTATTTAATCAAAAATACAGTAAAAACAGTAATACTGTAATAGTTAATTTTACAAACACATTTTAAAATATTATTTATTTCTGTGATGTGCAGCTGTATTTCAGCATCATTCCTCCAGTCTTCAGTGTCACACGATCTTTCATAAATCATTCTAATATGCTGATTTTGTTGCTCAAGAAACATTTCTGATTATCAATGTTGAAAGACGTTATGCTGCTATTTTTCTGTAAACTACCGATTCTTTGATGAAAACAAGGTTCAAGAATCCAAAAAAGCTACACAATCGTTGTAACAGTTTAATGGTTTTTTAACAGTCACGTTTAGATAGGACAACGTCCTTGCTATTATAAGATATTATGTCTGAAAAATCGAGTGGAGCATCCCTAATAGTATGCTACTGAAAACAGAAGTACACTTACTAACATTGTGCTGGATCTCCTGCAGTTGGTGGTTGCATTGAAATTTGTAGCATTACCCTCTTTTCTTTTTGTATCTTGTAATACGCATGTCTCAATGTGCAGAGAAGTTTATTAATCAATGAATGTATTGCATCAGGCAAAATCAAAGTCAACAATAAACCATAAGGGTTAGATCATCTTTTCCAGTCATCTCGACAAAGCAATAAACATTATAATTGTTCTTTCCTTCCCACACAGAATATTTTCCATAGTGGAAGTGATGAGTTTGAAATTAGGTTTGATCTTCTGGATTGTCATATTAGCATCTGTTCTCCACAGGTGAGTGTTCATTTGTTTTACAGTTTGTTTAAACCATAAACATATTGCTTGATGAAAGGGAATGTTGTTTAACCGTAGGTTGCTGAGCTTTTCACAGACAACTTTGACTACCAGACAAAAAATGACTTTGTCCGTGGGCTTCTAGTCAATGAAGAGGTATGAGACACAGAATCACGCGACTTGCTCATTTATGAATTCGTATATTATCTGACACAGGGTTTTTTCTCTAGATCCTGGGAAACCAGATCCATATGCATGTCACTAAAGATGGATATGGGGCTCGTGTGTCGAACCTCCTCATGTACGACACCGTCTCTTCCGACACGATCCGCCGTTGGGTCTATCCCATCACACCCGAGGCCAACTTTGCAGACCTGGAAGGCCAGAGCTGTACTCACTCTCGACATAATGTGTACCGTGAGCCGGGGGTCAGTCTGGGTCACGGCAGCCAGATGGAGGAAAATGTGCTTATTGGCCGAAATACAATGATTGGAGCAAACTGCACCATATCAAATACTGTGATTGGTGCAAACTGTGTCATCGGTACAGTATTTACAGCAACTGATTTGGTTTCGGTGCATGATATTGTAGGGCTGGGCGATAAACTATATCATATTGAGATTGCATTAAAATTAATGTCGATAATGATAAGCTACTGACTTTCTATCGCGTATGATTAATCTAAACCGCCGCTCCGCACTCATGAAATGCCAGAAAAGAAAAAAAAAAAAAAAAAAAAAAAAAGAAACAAACGAAGGGGAAAAGAGAAAAGAAAAAGAAAACAAAAAAAAAAAAAAAAAAAATCAAAAAAAAAGGAAAAAACAAAAAAGCAAAAAAAAAAAAAAAACAGCGGCCAGTCGGTGCATGTTCGCGTGTCCTCTGTGAATGGTGCTGGTTAATTGTCATCTACTACTCAAAACTCAAACACACGCGACCTTACTGTTTGCAATATATGAGGACATGAACACATGAACTTTATCTCCAGAGCTGCTCTGAGAGTCACTTCAGCAGCTTTACTACTGTTAAATACACACTGAAACGGAAAGATCTTCATGACAAACCGCCAAAATAAGAATAAATTCTGTTTAACTTGTGACAGAAATCCATTGCTATTGTATAATAAAATGTAATGTATTTCTTAAAGTAATAATGGTATTATTGTTTTTGATGAATATCATGCAACTAAGATATTTTTCATCCATGTTTTAATTTGTATAGTTCTGTTGTGCAGCATCTTATTTGACAAAAAAAATCGCATTGTAATTACAATTTTTTATTTGATTAAGTTTAAAGACGTCATTATACTGTTACATTCTATTATTGATTTCATTCGACACAAATTTGATGAATTTGATTTTTTTAAAACTAAAACACAAGTCCAGACAATTAAAAGGTCAAAAACACGAATGTAGGGAAAAAATTTATTAATATTGTGGAATATATTTATTAATATGTTGGAAAGCATTTGCCTTCCTCATTATGGTAATGAACGCATGATACATATTGATATTGTAAATGGGAAAAAAATATGTGAGGTTTGTTTAGCCCTAACGCCCACCCTACTCTCCTGTTCTAATTTTTTGTATATATTTCGTTTTATATGTTGCACGTTAAAAAAAAAAACATGTACTGTGTGAAAACTATTTGTTTGACATCCTGCTAACTGCTGTTTTGTCTACTTAGGAGACAATGTGACTCTGGATAGAGCTTACATATGGAACAGAGTCCACATAGCCGACGACGTGAAGGTCAAGCAGTCTGTAATCTGTGATAATGTGGAGGTGAAACACGGAGTTGTTTTGAATGAGCAGTGTGTGCTCGCCTACAATGTAAGACACCACAACACAGCCTCGAATTAAAAACAACCGGTTTTTTATTTGCTGTCTGAACTAGAGCTGCCCGATTCATTGTTAAATGATCTCGATTCAAACACCCAAGTGATTTTATTCCTAAACGCTTCAGATAAAGATTGTATCAATTACATCATTATGCCAGTAGGTGGGGACTGTTAAACTGTTAAATGATGTTGTGAATCGTCTTGCGAAGCTTTTGTTCAAAAACATGGAACGGTGTGTCCAAAATCTGAGTGTTTGAGTAGACTCTACATTTGAATTTTACGACCGTTAAAAGTATGTTCTATAAAATATGAATGCGGATGAAATTCAGACATACTACATCCGCCATTTTGTTACCGTCACATGACCTACCAGCGTCAGGTGCGTTGCTTCACTGCCATTCATAAATCCTCTCCTGTGGCCTCATGGGATAGTAAAGTATCCATCGAATGGGCACTTCAGAATCCGGGAGAAAGAAGTAGGTCATCCGGGGTACTTTTCGCCTACTGTTTTTCGAAGACTATGAATTCAGACATACTATTGCCTCCCATACTGTTTTTCGCCTGCTATATTGTAGGGAGTTTTGTGATTTCGGATGCAGCGTGAGTCATTGAATCAGTCATTCAAGAGATTCATTAAAAAAACACAGATTCATCCAGTAAAGGTAGGGTTGCGAGCAGAAGCACCGTTGACGCAAGTGAATTGTTATGAGGAGTACATTGAATCAGTCATTCGAAGAGATTCATTACAAACCGATTCATCCAGTAATGAAGCATTAAGTGTTTATATGATGAGTCATTGAATCCTTCATTCAAATATTTTCATTAAAAAAACCCGATTCATCCATAATGGCAAGTAAAGTTTATGAGTTAGTTCATTGGAATTATCTTCCAGAGATTCTTAAAAACACCTGATTCATCCAGTAATGACAAGTGAAGTTTAGTAATTGATTCCTTGCAATTATTCAATTCAAGAGCTTCATAAAAAAACACCGGGATTGCATCCAGTAAGAAGGCAGTACGAGGGTGTTTCATGATTGATCATTAATTATTCATTCACGAGATTCTTAAAAAACACGATTCATCCCGTAATGACAAGAAAGTGTTTATGAATGATCATTGAATCTCTTCAAGACGATTCTTATAAATAAAAAGCACAGATTCATCTAGTAAATAAGCAAGTGAAGTGTTTTGATGGAGTCATGAATCATTCATTCAGATATTCTTTAAAAAAACACAGATTCATCTAGTAGAGCAAGTGAAGTGTTATGTAGTGGTCTTGATCAGGGTTCATTCAGAGTTCATTAAAAACACTGATTCATCCGTAATGAAGCAGTAAGTTTTAGTGTGAGTCATTGAATCTTCTTCCAATAGATTTCAATTAAAAACGGTTCATCCATAATGACCAATGACGTGTTTATGAGTGCGTCTTGAATATCATTTCAAGAGATTCCTTTAAAATCGCTTAATTCATTCGTAATGAACAATTGAAAGATCGTTTATTTCAGTGAATCATTCATTGAAACTGCTTTTTTTTTTTTAAAGCACTTAACATTTTGTCAGAACTTCGAGTATTGACGGGTTATATTTGAGTAGTTGACTCAGTATTGTGCCTCTATTTTACAACAAAACAACGGATTCTAATTTTCTCGCAGATTTGTGCAGGGGCTCTAGTCCTCAACTAAACTGTTGCATTCGCTATAATATTTGAACTATAATTTTAAAATATATATTCAAATATATTTAAGACCTGAAAGTTATGACATGAAATGATAGTTTGGTCCCTAAATTGTTGATGATCAGAATAGAGGCATAATGAGATACTAGTTTATTTGGCAGAAATTAAAAATGTTTTACTGTGTATCCAAATCACTTGCTGCAAGTTGCCTTGTTTTCTAATCAAATGCTGAAATGCAGGTTGTGGTGGGTCCAGATATTACTCTTCCAGAAGGCACAGTTCTGTCCATGCACCATCCAGATGAAGAGGATGATGAAGATGATGATGAGTTCTTGAGCGATGACGATGTTGGCCACAGTAAAGACAAAACCAAACAGAAAGTTCGTGCTCCTCTATTTCTTACATATGGACATAACATAGTACAAGTTCAGTACAATACTATTAACCGTGTTTCTGCTGTTGTAGTTTGTGGGTCGTAGATGTTGAAAATCTGATGGGATTATGTTTGGTAACATTATTCTGTCCTTATCACGTTACATGTATTATAGTAATAACAGTCAAATGTGCAGCAAGGACACATTAAAATAAAGTGTGATCTTATATTCTTGGCAGAAAAAAAGATGACAAGGAACTTTATTGCCATTAAAAATTCTATATTTTGGATGCCGTTCACAATGGCAAAGTGTCATTTTTAGCTCTTTTTTTTGTTTTGTCAGTGTTTAACCCAGCAGAGGTTGGTTCAGAGGGTAAAGGATACAGATGGAAGACCAGCAGTCTTGAAGACACAGAGGAAGATGAGCTCGCTGAATGCATTTGGGGTGAGATGTCTGCCATAAAATATTAGATTCAAGTTAGACTCAAAATATTGTCCTCATTTATTCACCCTTTTTTGGTTCCAACCTTGACACTTTTTCTCACAAGGATTTGCAGGATTGGTGCTCTATGGCGCTATAATGATCTGGTCTATACAATTTGATCACACTATATGGGTTAAACTGCTCACTTCCATAACTGCAGTTACAGCCCTCTGGAGGGGAACATTGAGCACGATATCGACTTCAGGTTCAGTCAGTTCCTCACACAAAGCTATAAAATAAGCTTCAGAAATCTTGGAACGAGCAGCTCACAATTCCTTCTCAACAGTTTTAATACCATGAGGAAAGTTTTACAGTCCTGACAACAACTTATGGATGAATCAAAAAAAAGACTGATTTCAATTGGATAAGTAAGCTGATATAATCCTCTTTCGCTTCAGGTCATTTGTACCCTGGAAGCCGGTAATAGAGCTTTCTTAAAAAAAACCTAATTAGTTGGCGTATGTAGTAAGACCAATCCAACTTTGCATGTGTAGTAAGACTTCAAATACACCACATTTTTTATTTACTTATTTAGTCATCATATTTTTTTTAAGTATACATTTTTAGCATATATAACCATTTAAACTAAATTGTTACATCTTTCTCATTCAGGTCAGTTTTGACCTAGTGAACTGTGGCTTTACACCTGAAAATATTTTTTTTGTATCTCGCATACAATTTTATGATTTAATTTTGTTGGTAGATTTGAATGTGCATGCAAAAAGACACTATAAACAGACAAAAGATGTAATGTATAACAAATTAACTTTATCTAATGAACTAGACCCCCAGAGGTGTGTTGAGCAAAAAAAACAAATAATCAAAATTTTAAAAAAGAGACAGAGAAGTCCACTTTACACTGTACCTCCACTTATTGATGAAGCAAGTAATATTTGTTGTTTTGATGTTGTTTTGTTAGAAAAAGTATATGTAGGTTTCACAAATTTTGATTTTTTTTAGCAACATGATTTGTAAGTTCAAAGGAATTTAATTAAATTCCCTTCATTCCAGTGGAGTTAATACTGGTAATTATCAGTTAATATGTTCTTAGAAATTTCATATAAAGATATGTTGAAATAAAGTGTCTCATGAATACTGAAAAAAAAAACTTGCATCAGTGGTTTTGGTATAGTTCTTGTAAACTTCGAAATTTTACATAATTTCTCAGTTTAATAAAAAGGAGGGTAAATACAGTAATAATGTAGTAAAACGCAGTTACGTTATTAACTTTGACATTTTTGCACGTTTACTCATTAATAAGAAGCTACTGATCAGATACAATATGATTTAAGCTGGAAAATATGAAGTTACGACTGTTTTATAAGTTCATGTTTCACCGGGTCAAAACTGACCCGGAAATGCGAAAGGTGTATACATGTTTTTTGTTTTTTTTGTAATGCAATTAAAGTTAAATAAACAGGCATTAATGGTGATATCATGTTTCCAGGCCTAGTGTTGAGTGCCGACCCAGAAAGTGACAGTGAAAGTGAGGTCAGTGAGGGGTCACATGACCTGGGAAGCCACCCGGCATCACCTGAACTGGATGATGTCAAAGGTGAGAAGTGTAAAGTGTTGCATCCATATATCTGACATTAATATTAAGCAGGGCTCAATTTACCCTTTCTAATATTACTTGGAAATCCCAGGTTTTTTTCTAACTGTTCTTTCCCCTCAGTGTTTCAGAATGAGGTTCATGGTACGTTACAGAGAGGGTTGGATGAGAACATAAGTTTTGACAATCTGGTTCTTGAGATCAACTCGCTCAAGTAAGTTAAAATTACATACATCGTTCCAGTTCTGTCATGACAACTCTCGGAGAGTTTAGCATGGTAGTATACATGGCAGTGTTAATGTGTTTGGTCTTGGCGGAATTCATCTGCTACGCTGTTGCCGAGCAAGTACAGAGACCTACAACTGCCCAAACATCCACAGACATGCCGTTGTGAGCATGAAAGAAATACTGCTGCTGCACATATAAAATATGAAATAACCTCCATATATAGCATACATGAATCACCTCGTAGCATATCTATACAGGTGGAGCTGGGGAAGGTGGAGGGTTTCTGAAGTGCTACAGCAACCACTAACAGTATTTGAATGTTGAGTAGCAAGCTCATTGGCTGCTGAGCGACCTCCAACCAATCGCTTCTGCCTGTGCGATGATTAAATTTCATATTATGTCCGATTTGGAACCTATCAGAACTGCGCCTCTAGAGTTCATGATAAACTTGGATTTATTTAAAGATTTTTCTATTTCAAAAAGGGTCATTTTTATATTTGATTTTTTTTTTAATTGTTAATTACTAAAAATGAATAAACTAATTTTTAAAATTAGAATTTTAGTTTCAATTAAAATTAAACTAATGCATTTAGCAGACGCTTTTCTCCAAATTCAGGCTATAAATTTTTTACCAGTACGTGTGTTCCCTGGGAACTGAACCCACAACCTTATGCACTGCTAACACAATGCTCTACCACCGAGCCACAGGAAATTTTTATTTTTTATTTTACTTTATCACTAAAAACCTTTTAATTTTCATTGTAGGAAGACAGAATGCGACTTTCCACATTTTGGTAAACCAAAATATTAGACAAAACCTTATGTATTATTTTGTTCAAATGTTTGATTTGAGCTGCATCGGCTGACTCATACCCCCGGTTTCACAGACAAGGTTTAAGCCTAGTGCTAGGCTAAAATGTAAGTCTGGGCTGTTTCAAATGAAAGAAACTTGCTTTGACTGATCTTAAAATATATCAGTGCTTTGTTTTGTCTCAAGATGCACACAAGCAAAGTTATTTTCTAAGGCATGTTTATAAAATATAAATTGAACTATTGCCTCACCAGGTTTTAGTCTATGCCCTCGTCTGTCCACCCAGCCCTTAATGCCTATCTGTTCAGCGGGTAAATCATCCACGACCCCACTCTGCTGACAAAATATTTTTGCTCATATCTTATAGGAGGAGTGTGCACACTTTGGTAACACTTTACAATACAACTCAGACTCGACTAAGGGGAACAGAGTAAAACAAGATCTTGGATTTAACCGTTGGACACTCAAGGAGTGTTCAAATCCTGATTAAAGTCCGACTCCATATAAAAGATTAATCACGCTGGATACACCACATAACACAGTCAAATAATTCACTTAAAGAGCGTTCTATAGAATGTTCAATAATCAGACTTCACTTGTGATTATCCTTAGTTGAATCACGACACAGTGAAAAATACTGCAACACCATTTTAGTTTATATATATATTATACTTAATAGATATTTAAATGCTGAATTAAATGCTGGTTTCTTAAAGATGTTTAAGCACACATCATAAGAACTTGGTTGTCCAGACATACTGAAAAGACTGTATCATAAGCTGCATTTCATTTAATTGCGCAAACCTAATAGCACGCTAGCCGTGTAAATAACGTAACGTTAGTGAATAATCTCACCTTCGTCCGGACACGTTCGTCGTCTTCTCGTCTTTCTTAATGGACGATCATATCCAAGCCAAAGTTCGGGATATGGATTTTCTGTCGATAGTTGTCTGTCCACAAAGTGGAATGAGCATACATGGACGTTACGGGGCGGACATTTCAAATTAAGTGCTGCGAGCCATTGTCTTTTACCCTCGTCGTCGGATGGCATCTTGTGCAATTTAAAAGATCTTGGGCATTTACATTCTGCTCTTATTGTTGGCTTGTGTTCATAACACTCTTGATCAAGAAACATTTTGAGCTTTCTGTAGCTGTTGTGACAGCCTTTAACAGCACAAAATTTCCCAGAGCCTCCACGTTCGCCATTACCGCTAACTTTGACAATTACTAAACAAGTTCGAGCATCCTACAGAAAGTCCTCGCCGCCGGCCCCTCCATGGAGACGCGAGAAAAAGGCTAATATATATATATATATATATATCTATATATCTATATATCTATTATAGTAAATATAAACTAATCAAAACACCCTAAAAAACGAATAAAAATTCACACATAACAAAATTACTAACAAATTAAACTATTATTAACAATAAGACTGAAATATCCCAAATACAAGTCTAACTCAATTAGTCATAAAGCTATAAAGTAATATGATACTATGCCGTTAAGCACAGCCACCATCTGCTTTTTAGCATACCACTAAACATCAATACTGAGAATTTATACACTATTATTCGCCTCTGGCCTTGCTTAGTTTGGGACACTTACTTTCCAGCGCTCTCGTCGACTTGATTGCAAATGAATGCAAAGAACTACTATTAACCTGAACTGAGCGGATGACATCCTGGGGGGGGGGGAATTCATTGATGAACTGCCTTTAACTGAAAATTTAGTTTTTACTATTGTCATTTTGCTTTATTGACACTATTTTCCTAATTAATACTGTAAAGTTGCTTTGACAATCTGTTTTGTTAAAAGCGCTATATAAATAAAAATTGACTTGACATTAGTCTACTTATTATTTCCTGGTTGGAACCCTGGAGACTGTTTTATTGGATATCTTTGTTGTGGTCCCCGTATAGTACCTAGAGATTAAGAATGCAGAGCTGAGGAAAGTATAAGGACACAAATGTACCATTGCCAGATTACTGGTGAGTAATCTTTGTTTATTAATATTAAATCCCTGCCTGTGTTTGTATTTAGACAGTTATATTTTAGTTTCGTTTATTTTTATGGATATATTTTTTTTCTGCAGGGGTGGATACATTGTAAAACCCCACCTGATTGAGTTCTGGCAGGGTCAGACTAATAGATTACATGACCGAATAGTCTTTTTGCGGCCAAAAGAGGAAGAGACTGAGCTGGGGGATATGCAGCATCAAGCTGAGGGAGGCTGGATATACCAACGCTTATCCCCCTAATAGAGAGCATGCTGTGAAGTCAGCATCACCGTCTGTGACATCAATACATCATCATTAGTTGGCAGCGACTGTCACTAATAATGCCATCAGGGCATTAACTGACTAGTAAAGACTTATCCCTCCATATTCATCCTGCATTCATATTCTCTTAACCAAAACAAGAAGGGAGTTATTATTTGTAGATAACTGTATACATGATTTTATGAATATATAAATCATGTTGCATTACAAATGGTGCTTCTTTGCAGCATTTTTAAGCCTTGAAAAACTGACCTCAACACATTCTTAATCTATTACTTGTAGGTGCAAAGTCTGTTGACTGCCTAATGTTTATTAATAATTTTTTTTTAAAAAGCACAGCTGTACTTGCAGCCTTAATTATAGTTTCAGAGAACATAGACTTTGGACTTCTGTCACAACAATAACTTGTTGCTCTGTTTGTTGTTTTGCACATCTGTAAATGTGTTCATGATACAGCAAATATTCTGCAAGACAAATGTGAAATATTTTGATTAGATTGCTGTTGTAAATGTGCCAAACTTAATGTTGACTTAAAATAATTGTCTATTTGACTGTAATTCTGTAATGAATAAGTGACTTTCTGTACATGTAAAACAAGGTAGTAAACTGTTTAAATTTTGCAGCAATGATCATTGTTTTTTTTGCCAGCAGATGGCAGTGGCACCCAAATAACTTTTGCTCTTGCTTTTTGTATCTTCTCCACAATTTAAAGGTGACATATTATGCCCTTTTTTACAATATGTAATATAAGTCTCTGGTGACCCCAGAATGTGTCTGTGAAGTTTCAGTTCACCCAAAAAGCAGCATTTCTCAAAAAATACTCCACAGATCGTTTATTACAGTGTTTCTCAACCCTGGTCCTGGGCGCCCCCCAACACTGCACATTTTGTTTGTCTCCTTAATCAAACACACCTGATTCAAATCATTAGCTCATTAAAAGAAACTCCAGTACCTGAAATGGGTGTCAGATAAGGGATACATACAACATGTGCAGTGTTGGGGGTCGCTCAGGACCAGGGTTGAGAAACACCGATTTATTATAACATTTTGAAAATGCCTATTTTGAATGGAAGCAGAAACAAGCTGTTTTTCGTCCCGGTCTCTTAAAATGCAAATGAGCTGCTGCTCCCCAACCCCTTTTCCAGAATAGAACTGCGCCATTACAGCTCGGACCTGCTAAAAAACATCTGGTTTGTTTGTTTCTGATTATCATGTTTATCTCGCTGAAATCATGCGTTTTAAACCATATGTGTTTAAAGTTCTGATATACGGTTTTCTGTGTGCACACATCCGAAGCACATAGCATGTCACAGCATGTGTGTACTAAACTAAGTTCTCTTTCACACACGAGTTTATGTTAAAAACACACGAGTTACAAAAAAACTGTCGGTTATGTCTGTGAAGGTAAACCACTGGGAAATACATTGCATGTTTATTTTAGAACTGTGTGGCAGCAGCAATATACAGTAAATAAATCAATAAATCCACTGCTGTCTTGTGTCCTCTAAGGCTGGGACTCTAAATAGTGTTATGTGCTAGTCTGTGCAGCCAAAGACAGAACAGTAAGCATGTTTTGCTCAAACTTTCGCCATAACATTAGAACTGGTAACACCATTTGTCGCTTGCAAAATCAAAATGACGGCACCGTTGGTGTAAACTTACAGATTAAGGGGAGGTATTATTATAATGAGATCCCTTTGCCACGACACCAAGGGAGCGAAATCAGACGCGCTCGTTTTCTCAGATGCTTGCAGAAAAGGCTTACCAAAACAAAGTTACTGGTTTAATCTTTCACGTTTCCTTGGTTGGTAGATACACCAGGTGGGGGTGGTGTGACACCAAAAACACGGGTGAGGGGGAGGGGGTGGGGTGGTGGGTGGGGGGAAAAAAACGGTGGAAAGTGGTGAGGGGGTAGTGGGGGGGGGAAACAAAAGAACCAGAAAAAAACCAAAAAAACCCAGGGTGGTGGTGAATGTGCAGGGACAAAACAACCAACAAAAAAACTAAAAAACGGACCTGATTATTATAGCACTTAAAACCTGGAAAATATTTTCATGATATGTCACCTTTAACACATCTAAGCAATGCAATAAAAGTCTTTATTTTGCATATTTTAACAATAACCCTTAAAGACTGCAGTAAACAATTGGCAAGTACAGATTAAACAAGGCAAATTACAGCTGTAGAGGTAGTTGGTGAACTTATCTCTAACATGCTGTGACTTTGACTCTCCATGCCCTAATTTAAACCCTTTTTATGGTAAATGATAAAATCAGAGATAAAATCCTATGCACAACTGAGTTGTCCAACCACAAACAACATAAAAAACATGTGATCAAGTGCTTATCAAAAGGGCACATAAAATTGCAAATCTGATCAACAGTCTGTCTCCCACAGGTTTGAGATTAGTTATTACACAATAATTTAAATATTTATGACCACTCTCCACATGAAATTTAAAACTGAACGGATTGTGTGATTTATAAATTAGAGTTGGAAGAGTTAAGGTTTTTATGCCTTTCTTGTCATGTTTTTCCCACTGTGATAATAACGCATTTTATGAGCATGACAATATTGTGTTTATGATTTACAGGAAACATTCACTCCTTAATAATCATCTCGGGGTTGCTTTTCAATTAAAGATAAAAATAATAATTTTCTGTTCCAGTATCTTTGCTGCGTCAGTCGTAACTCCGATCAACATGCAGCCTTTCAAAGAAGAATGAGTAAAAATTAGTTTGTGCATCTAACGATGTGCTTTGTCTGGGTGTTATTTTTCCACATTGCTCTTGTCAGTCCGAGCAGGTTCGGGGAAAAGGCTTGGGTTTTCCGCCAGAGTCGCGCGAATCTTTTTCTTCTCCTTAAACCGCCCAGAATGGGACACTTTGACATGACGGCCCTTGGTGTTAGATTTATCCACAATTTTTTCCAGTCTGGCATCTAAATTGCTGTCTGCATCATCGTTGCCCAGGTCTTTATTCGCACTGTTGGTGCTGAAATCGGGTGGTATTTCATACTGGACCTTCGACTCTGACTTCTTTTTCCTTAAGAAGGTGAGCTTCCACCACGCAGGGTCGGCCATGACAGGTGTGAAGGGAAGACAGCAAACTAGGCCTGTAACACGAATGCAGATTTGTTAGGTAGCTAGAGATTAAAGTTACTGAGTAATGTTTCAAAATATAGAATCCAACTCATCATAATTTAACAGTGAGTCTGCAAGCTGCTTAATTCTCCATCCATATCACCAACACACACAGTTTTTGCCCTTTGGATGTGCTTTTATGGATACAAAAACATTAGAACATTAGCAGGCTTATTTGCGTACTTTAGCACATTCTAATCATCAAGACTAGTCCTCTGTGAGGTCATATGTGTGTCTCCTCATCCAATGATTAGATTAGAATAACAAGAGGACACCTGACTCTGCTGCTCAGCTGTTTTATTAATGAACAGCACCACTGGATCCCCTGACACTCCCCTGAGATCTGAGATGCACCAAAATAACATTGCATGAACCAAGACACTTGAACATCGCCTTGATGGATAACTTTGTATTACGTCGCACTCCGATAGAGTATAATTTGTTATGTAATATTGGACAGACAGTGTATAGCTATTGTACACATCACAAAGCATGCACAATGATTTACCCATGTGATAGCAACCAGTGTAAACACTGGAGACTCACACACCTGCATACTGGTAATAATAATGTGTATGACTGGTATCACACTAGGGTGTGTCATATGGTCCCTTAGCAACATTGTCATAGTCATCATTAAATGGAGTGTATCAATGAACATGTGATTGTTCGTCCAGCGAATGCAGCAGGTTTTATAGCACTGGTGTGCGATAAGATTTTGAGTATCAGATCCGAAGTGATCTTTAGAAGGCTCTAGTAAACACACCCTTCACTTGGCAGTTGCCACCCAATATACTTTAAACTTTCTGGTAGAATATTGCTCTGTTATAGAGGGTTCATGCAAGAAACAAGGCAATGTTGCCACGTGTATACTCTTTTTATGGCAAACGTGACAAAGCTTCTTTCTGACTTGCGGATGCATTTCCTTTTCGGAAAGATAAAGAAATTGGATGTAGATCTAGTTGTCAGGCCAAAAATATTAGATGAGTTTCAATAAAAAGCATTTTGGTGGACTTTTGTGACCCATGGCCATCAATAAAACAATGTAAATCAACAAAAACAATCTAAATATTTATTTGTTTAATATATGTTATGTAAGTGTAAATATTTCTTGCAAAAACTACATAATTTCGAAAGCATTGTATTTAAAAGAATCGTTTGTACTTTGTATCTTTCAGGCATATATTGCTCTTTGGGGATTGTCAGGCAATATTCTTTGCAAAAACTTCTTTTTGAACAATATTTATTGAGTAAAATGCAATATGAAAAAAAAAATTTAAAACTGAATTGAAGGTTTATACATCTGGCATTATCTGGGTAGAATTGTTTTTTTTATATATATATTTTTGGCCTTAATAAAATGGCAGTATTAAAAGCCAGTTAACTTTAAAGTATGTTTTTACAAAGTAAAACAACATTCTTACTATTTTCACCACTTTCTTACTATTTTTTTCTCACACGGTATAAATAAGCCTCATACAGTAAAAATATCGCTGCAGAGATGGCCCAAGGATTTCTTCATATTTGGGGGTCATTTGTATAAAAAAAGTCTGAAAGCCCTGCAATAAAGGCTCAGAGACAAAAACAACAACAGCCTTAATGCAACACATAAAACATTTTCATGTAATGGCACAAAGTTTGCCCATTACAAAATAAGGGGGTATTTTCAGCACAAGGGAATACAGCCATGTTATGGGGTAACAGAGACTGAAATTACATAATGACAGGATTCAGTCACTTTAAGAAGCAGCTACTACTCTTTCACCTTAATTGCACTTAGTTTATTGTGGCCAAGTAGACTGTAGATATTTGTAGAGGAGATCTTATTGCACTCTGAAAATGACTGTAAGGTTTAATCCGAGGAAATACTCTCAGGGCTGTCCTCGCTATGGTGGTGTCGCTGTTCATTTAATGGTTTATCTTCTTGCCGATTGATTTAGCTTTGCTGCTATTTCAAAGGATGAGCCACATGCCGGCAGGCTAAAGGGCCCCGGCTGGATGTGCATTACAGAAGTTTGTACTAATGCAAAATTCAGCGACCTGCTATAATAAAAATTCATTAATCCAATAACCAACATTTAATAACAAAGAAAGTGTGGCTGATGAAAATGTCAAAGTCACCAGGAAATATACCAAGGAATTTAAAGTACCCTCCTAGTTCGTGCTTTCTGATCGGAAAGTATCGGGTCAAGATGTTATTGGGTGTACAAAAAGGGCAGGCATAGAGGCGTTGAAATCACCTGAACACTGCAAGACGTCTGATACGAAGGATGTATATCCTTAGCGCGATATAAGTACGGGGACGTGGGGGGCCCCTCCGGGGGGGGACTGGAGCAGCAGTAAGATACCGCTAGAGATCATTCAGGGAGAGTCACTGTGGGACCTGTCCGAAACCTAGGAAGCACTAACCAAGTGCAAGCCGCCCGGTGAGACAATTGGAGAGATAGAGGGTAACTCAGGGCAGCCAGGCCCTCCGTATTCAGAGCAGTTCCATGGAGGGGCCAATGTTTGCCTGCAAGTCTCGGCCGGACATCATACTGCGCCGTTGGTGTGCTGATGTTCTCTCTCTCTGACCTATAACTGGCTGTCAAGTTTTCCCAGGTAGCCTCTCAAGCCTCTCAGAAGCGGCCGTCACTAGAGCTTTTGTGCTAACAGCCCGGGATACAAGTCACACCACGCATCGGGTGCAAACTATACTCTAGCCTTGGTGGTTAATTGCATTGTGCAGTTTGGCAAGGTGTGACCACGGTTAAGGAATGGTTTTATCTATGAGAAACCGTGTAGGCTTTTTAAATTAAATGTCTTTGATTGTGGCGGAATTTATTTTTATATTTTTCCGTGTCAGTGGCAAGGTCATATTACTGGAAGGGAGCATGTGTTGTCTTGGGGTGGGTGGGGGGGGGGGATCACAGTGTAGTTCCGTTTCATTTTAGTTTGGGAATTCAGTAGTTTTTAATTCAGAAAGGAGAGTTTGGAAAATCTGTGCAGTTTGTTAACAAACCCAGCCAAGGAAGAATGGTGAAGTCTCTAATTGGGGCTTGTACAGGAAAAAAAGAAAAAGAAAAAGCGCTGAAGAAGCCGGGAAGCACAAAGGCACGGTCACAAACAAAGGAACTTCAAAACACAAAATGACTATGAGAGCATGCGCACCTGAAAGATTCGAGACACACGTCTGGTCATCAAAGTGCGCTGGGGTTCAGAAGAACAGGGTGTCCAGAAGGTGTTTAAACCCTTGGGCCGCGTGCAGGGCCTTGCCCCCTGTGCTCCTCCCGCACTGAACTTCACTTTTACCCGTGGTGCGCAAGTGGCATCGGCTATAGCGCTTAGACTCTATTCGCGTCACCATTTTTGCGATCCCCTCTCTCTGAATTAACCTCCCCACTACTGAGTCATGCTGGGGGGCGACAGGTGTGCGTTTCTCCTTTCGCCGCACCTTCCTCTCTCTCCTCGGCCGAACGTCCCCCCCTGATCCCCGGCGCTCTGAGTGGCAGTCTTGTTAGTGAGCTCCCTGTCCCTCGGCGGCAGCAGCAGCTAGACCCGCCGCTACACAAACACCTGTTGTGCGCGTCCAAGTTTGAACCTTAGTCCCCCCCATGTCAAACAGGAGTAAACTGGTTCAGCTGGATCGAAAGAGGGAGGGCCATCCCAGTGAAGCCTCAAGCGGAGCGAGGAATGTTGGGTGTGATAAACATTATCGCCATCTGCTCACGCCAAATAAGGGAGATACGCGCCCAATTGACAATATCTCTACACAACTACAAGATCAGAGTGTCGACAGAGAAACAGTCGTGTCCTAATCTCAGATAACGATACACGGCAGCATGCAATTATGGGGCTCAGTTTTTTAATCGTCCATGTCCTCTTATAGTGGCTATATAAAGCAATATTATGATCTTATACAGAATTATAATAATAGAGATGATATAGATCATTAATATAATAGATATTACCACACACACAGGCTCCATCAGTCTGAATAGACCCAGTGATGAGGCAAATGGGCATGCATATATATGAGATACGGGAGAGACGGCTAGAGAGAGATAGTATGAGATAGAGATAACGATCATATTAAGCGAGACATGACTCGCTCTCGTCATCTTCGCGCCTGGCTAATGGTTCCAGAGACAATGTCCCACGGGACAAAGAAAGGACGCCGGAAGCGTGGACCAAAGAAAAGGGAAGGGTGAATATAGGGGCCCGGTTTGAGGGGGAGGCGCGGTGGTTGGGATACGGCCCAGCAAAGGTCCGGTAGTGTGCATGATGTCACCAGAGTTGGCATTCTAAAGAGGCGGTGACAGATAAAGAGGGGGTAGAAGGGGGGCCGGGGGAGCAACGAGAAGGAGCGGGCCACCGCGCAGGGGCACAAGGCACCGCTGAAGGGTTTCTGGCACAAGGCCACCAGACAGATGATGCTCACATTTGCATAATGTGGGGAAATCACAGACCAATACTGGATCCCCAGCTGAGATAGGAGCAGGTTTGAATGTCATTCAAAAAAAAAAAAGAAAATAAAGCATTGCCTATGGTTCCCTTTAACTGTTACAGCCATCGTGCTTCACAAGACTATAAAAGAGCTTAACCGATTTAGGATTAAAATTCTGATTTCTGCTCTCAGCAAGGTGCTGAAATGGTCTGTGGAGTGATTAAAACAGCTCTGTTTGGAGTACAATGTAAGTTTCTTTTCAAAGGCCTCTCCTGTGTAAGTTGGTTATTAAGTATAGGGTTGCTGGAGTTGCCCAAGATATCCAAGAAGCAGAGCTACAATCCTATCTTTGATGTTAACATTGCATAATAGTGTCATACTGACCTTTATTTCAAACTTCAAACCTATTCTGCTCTCTTTCTTTGCTGATTTTAATCTGCTTTGAACACTGAGTCAAACTCATCTGCCCAATAGACTGTCTTTCTCAACTCACCTATTTTAAAGAAAATGAGAATTTCCCAGAAAACAGAAGAATACCTAGAGATTTTCTGTCACTGGATTACTATGTTGCGAACCACCGGACACCTGCAGTTATTTACAGCTAACAGGACCCTTTGGCGGACACTTAGATAAAGGATGTGCTGGTGACCGCACAACACAAACCTATCACCCACCTTGTTCAAATACAAACCGAGGAAAGAGCAGGATACTTAACTATAAATTTTGCGTCCACATAAAGAATGCGAAATACTTTATGTAGTATGCAGCATACATTAGACAGAAGCAACTATGCAATGCATGTGCAAGAAAGGTGAAATTCTAGTCGCCACCATCGGCTAATCTGTTTTCTATCCGCATCTGAGTGAGTTTCGAGATATTGCGAGCTTCTAAAGTTTTCGCCTTCCATCTACGTTATAGTATAACCTTTTTGTTTTTCATATAGAGTAGATTTAGATGATTGCTAAATAAAGTCTCTGACAAAACTAAATGTGAAGAAATCAATTTTGACAAAAAATGTCAATGAACCTTGAGATCATTCGAAAGGTACGAATTTCAGTTGTTATGCCTTATTAAGTATGAATCAAGATATGGTATGCGCGCACACTATTTTTTCTCTATGATCGTCAATATTAAACACGCGCCACTCATAGTGGACCAGACCACTTCATGCTGTTTTGTCACTCCCAGTTAAAAGCAATAATGTAGTGGTACCAAAAGTATTAGTTTACCTTTTGGAAAAGTGATGCAAACTTAATGTATCTTTTTTTTTCTTACATAAATACACAATACACAATAAATACAATGATCAAAAATACTACTAATACTAATTTTTGAGATTTTTTAGCCGTTTCATTGAATAAATTTCTGAGGAGTTTAGTAATGGGTGTGAAGTGTTCAGCTTTTGTGAGGGTATAGTCGTTTTTTATTACGAGACTTCGTTAAGTAGGGAAAGAAGTCATGTCGCACAAGGAGGACAATCTCTGGTCGGCAGTGTGACCGTAGCTCTCTGCGTAAAGGCTCTAGTTCCTCTTGTCGTGTGTTGAAGTGGCCAAGGTTGACCATAGTAAGACGTATTGTTACGCAAATTAGGTGGGTACAAGCACAGAGTCAGCCAGGAATTGGGTGACTGGGAGTACAGGAAGGGGGGGCTTCAGGTTGGAGAAGAAAGTTGCAGACATCATGCAGACATACATCGGAGAACACAGAGGGATGATTAACCCGAATTAAGAAGAAGAAAAAAGAAAGAGAAGGGCGATAATCACAGAATAGAAGTAGAGAAAAAATGTAATTGGTTGTAGAGAAATGTAAAGCAGATATTAGGTTGTTGCAGAGATGGTGTGACAAAGTGTGCAGGTTCACGGTGTACACATTTTTGATTCGTGTAAATTATGTCCGTGTGGTCTTGATGTATAAGTAGTTGAAAAGTTTTAATGGTTCAGCTGCAAACCGGCGGGAAAAAACGTGTATGGGGCCGAGCGTTCTGGGGGTCAGTGCTCTGTGGCGGACCCAGAAGGCCACAGTGCGAAGAGGGAGTGGAGTGATGCTGGGGTGAGGGGTCCAAGGGAAGTTCCGTGCCCTTTTCCTCTCTCTGAGATGTAAAGATCTTGAGGCTGGGCTAGGGCACCGATAATCGTTCTCACAGTCCTAACTGTCCTTGTAGTCCTCTGGAGGGCGGATGTTGGTAGCTGAACCAAACCAGCAGTGGAGGGAGAACACAGGACAGACTCAATGATCCAGAGTAGACCTGTTATCGCAGCTCCTGCTGGTGGTTTAATTTCCTCAGCTGGCGAAGGAAGTATAACTTCTGCTGGGCCTTTTTAACAGTGGAGTTAATGTGAGTGTCCCACTTCAGGTCCTGCAGGGGGGTTCAGATGGAGGTGGGCACAGAGAGCTATGTGAGTTTGTCTGAGAGAAGGTGAGGAATGATGGTATTGAAGGCCAAACTGAAGTCCACAAATAGGATCCTTGCGTAATTCCCAGGTCTGTCGAGGTGTTGCAGGATGTAATGCAGTCCCATGTTGACTGCATCATCCACAGACCGGTTCGCTCTGTAGGCAAACTGAAGAGGATCCAGCAAGGGTCTAGTGATGTCCGTCAGGTAGGCCAGGACCAGTCTCTCAAGGAAGCAACAGGTCTGTAGTCATTAAGTCCAGTGATTTTGGGCTTTTTTGGGACCGGAATGATGGTGGAGCGTTTGAAGCAGCAGGGAACTTCACTCAGCTCCAGTGATCTGTTGAAGATCTGTGTGAAGATGGGGGCCAGTTGGTCAGTGCAGACTTTTAAACAGGCAGATGAAACACCATCTGGGCCTGAAGCTTTCCTAGATTTCTGCTTCCTGAAGACCCGGTTCACATCCTCTACACAGACCTTAAGCGCAGGTTGAATGGTGGGGGAGGGAGGGAGGGGGTTGCAGGGGTGGTAGGTGAATGTGTGAAGTGCAGATCAGAGCGGATGGGGGGTGGTAGATGATCCTTTTCAAATATGCAGTAAAACACATTCAGATCGTCAGCTAGTTGTTGATTCTCCGCAAGCTGTGGTGGTGGTGTCTTGTACATGGTGATGTTTCTCAGACCAGTCCATACTGACGCTGGTTCGTTTGCTGAAAGCTCTTTTCTCAGTTTTTCAGAGTAGTTTTTTTAGCCACTCCACTCTTCTTCTTTTAGCCAATCTATACAAGGATAATCTTATATTAAGTGCCATGGGGTGGGGGGGGTATCCACAACTTTTTTTTTGTTGTCTTTTTTGTCAATTTACAGTGAATTCCAGAAATGTTTGGGTTCACGGAACACACGTTTGGGTTTTTTTTTTTGGGGGGTGACTGTAAAAGACAAATCAGAGTAACTTTGCTACAAGCGATTTGTAGTGACTTTTATTTTGACGTTACATGGAAGTGATTAACTGTCTTCCATTCGTGTAGTTCATTGGTCTTTCAGCAGGCGGCGCGTGTGACCCAGCAGTGTCGCGTGTGCTGACTGGTCAGTTGTGTATGTACGTGTCAGTGGAAATTGTAACAAAGTGTGTTATCATTATATCTATATATTATAGATACTAGTCCAATATTATCGGTCTGAGCTGGAGCTACATCTCATCGTGCATCGATGTATAGAGCAAGGAACGCTTTAGTTACTTTGTAGCAAAATAGAACCGACTAACCTCGGTTGCAATGACGGTTAAACCAAACACATCTTCTTTGGTTGAAATTAAGTGTCACCGGGTTTTGAGTCTTGCACTCCTTGTGTAAATAAAAATCAATATGCTTGTAGACATTGACAAGCTGTTAAAAACATTTCAAAGAATATAATTGTGTATCATTGCATAGTTCCGTATTTGTATTAATATAAAGTCTGCATTATTTACTTGGCGTGACTTACACCTGCACTTTTCATTGGTTTTCCATTAATATCATAAGACCATAATAATGTGCAAAACATTGCCGTGAGTGTTATTACAATGTATTTACCTTTGTTATTGAAATCTGTTTTATCAGAGCATCCAGAATCTCCCAATTGACATCCAAACCAGTAAACTTTTAGGTAAACCAGCTTTACAGTCATTTATGTATAACGTTACACAATTCTTAAACATATTGTGTGAAGTGCTGTAGCTTGACTTCTATACCGAGTAGTTTAGATCTTGCACAAAGATCTATTTAATGTTTTGCTTTTGTCTCTATCATTCAGACTGGTTGGTGGACCAGAGGCACTGCACGCTGAAATGGCAAAGTGCAGTTACAACAATTAGAGAGAAAATCAGTGCTGCCATTCAGGATATGCCAGAGAATGAGGACAACAAACATTTGCTCTCTGGCTCATGTAAATAAATAACAGTACAAACTTATTTCTTTTTGTTTGACTGTTACGCATACATTGTTGCTTTTGCAGGTATTCACTATTGCCATTGTTTACGAATAATTGAAATATTAAAAAGGAACAGAAACATCCACCAAAAATATTTTTGACTTGGAGACGCTTAAACAAACAGTCTTTAATGAACTCACAAATCCAGAGGACACACAAGATCAGCCTAGAATACTTACCAGACCCCAACACATCGGTTTTCACAGTCTAACTGGGGAGACAAACGAGATAATTAATCAAACTCAGCTGCCTGACTCAAGGACTAATTAAGGGACAGTAACAGGAAGAACCAAATTGGCCATAAGTAACCGTGGAAAACAGCAACACATGAGGGGAGGAAACCACCCAAAACGGAAACAAAAGATCCTGACATATATCACCCAAAGGTGTCAGTGAGGTGCATTTTCTCATGCGGTTTTAATTTCGTTTAATGGTGCAATGCGGTATTTAAAGATCATACTATAAACTGCTATTAGTATCTAATGAGCAAAGACGGGCCAGAGATCGGGTTCACCGGTGGAACAAGACCATGCATTTTAGGAAGCCAGCATTTAACGTAGTTAAGACAAGTTTTCTCTTAAGATGTTAAATTCACACATCACTTCGTCTCACCAATGGAGCTTTGCAGGAATACGTGCCGATCGATGGACGAATTCAAACAGGCGAGAAAAACTGCACACAAGCCACAGCGCCCAGGCCAGCAAGTCGAATGTGTCGTGTTGAAGGAAAAAAATACAAAAACAAACCATCAGTGGATTGGTGTGTGATAGTCAAACCTGCGCTGGCTAAAATATGTCCGTCCTGTAGCCAATAGATTGCAGTCGCCGGGGAAAAGTCAGCTCATCGTAATCATGAGAGCCAGGAGCACAGAGCTAGCCACCATTTGCGTGAGCAGTCAAATAAACAAAACGGTAGGTGAGGTGAAAGGTTTGTGGGGGGGGGACAACGAGGAGGGGACGTGGGGCTACACGGGAGGCAGTCCAGGGCGTATACGACGGGATGTCTGTGGGCCGAAGAAGTGCTAGAAAGGACAATACCGTACAGCATGTGCCGTTTGTCCCGCACTACAGCACACTGTTGGCGGGCACAACCGTATAGGGAGGGGAACGGACGAGCACGGAGGAGGTACCGTGGGTGATGACGGCGGTGTTAGTTTTTATCACCTGTTTGTCTGGCCTGCGGACAGGGCACGAGCACTGGAGACTCTAGAGCGATCCAGGGGCGTATGAGCAAAGTGCTGCATGCGATCAGGGCCCCAATCCTGGGGGGGAGTGATGAAGGAAGCGTGACCGCGGGACCTCTAGCTGTTGGATGAACCAGTGCGCGGTAAGCCATTGAGTCACATTAAAAAGAAAATGTACAGGTCATATTAATGGTTCATGTTGATGTAGCGTGAAATCGTGTTAGTACAGATACAATGATAACTCTGGGTGAGGTGATTGGGGTCGTGGTTGAGGGGCTCAGCACGGGATTGGGTCTAGCCAGTAATATTAAACAGTTGTCTGTGCCGCTCAGGAATATATCTTTCTAAGAAGCGGAGACCTTGTGGGTTGAAAGCGTGGCCACATAAGTAGTTTCTCAAACGGAACTGTTGCGTGACAGAAAGCGCAGCCAGGAAGATCTTGTATAAAAGCTTGAGGAAGATTACACCTAACACAAATATGTCTGGACGCAGTATCCTTTTCCCAGTCTCGCATATGGAGAGTCCCCACATATGGCACAAATTTGGTCGACGTCCATCTACTTTCCCCGGGCTGCCGCGTTAAACTGAAATCCCTTAACTAATATCAGAATCTAAAGGGACGTCCAGGCCTTCCGAAACGGGTACACGTAACCTGTTATAAGTGCAAGGGTAGGGAGAGACGTTGATAGCAGAGGGATCTAAGCTTTTTCAGGAGCTACTTATAAGGTTTACCATCCTCGAAGCAGCATGTATTTGTATTTGTACAAGTTACTGCTGTGAAAATAGTAATCACATAGTACTGTGAGTACTCCTTTAAAAGTAATCACCATGTACGTGCTGATACTTTAGTTTCAAAACTGCGTATAGAGGATACTTGAACAGTTATGATCAATTGATTTCTACCTACATCTTGTTTTGCCAGTTTTCTCAGTTGCAAATATAAATGAATATATCTACTTCCCAGACTATGACGAGTCACACGCAACTTCCCTACCAGAATAATATGAAGACAAGTCCGATATTGAGGTTATAGCGGATTTATTGTAAATTCCAATTAACAAAACAGCAACAGCACAAAACACGGTATGTGACGAAAGCAAGCGGCTTCCGTGGGCTGCGTGCAGTGGGAGGTTGGCATGGGGTCGCTAGAATGGCCCACAAGGGATGGGCTGCATGTGAAACAAACAGCTCGAAAAGTACCATTACTCTTTCATTATATCATATCTAAGATTCGGCTGAAAAATCTTACTAATATTCTAACTCCCTACACAACTCACTAGGATACATGCAAATAACCTACAAAAGATAGCTTATGAATCTTTCGATGCTCTATTAATTATCACTATATGAAAGTCGGAATGTATGTAAAGTGTGTTGAATTACCTATTGAGCGGTCAACATAATGAAGGATCGGAGCGCAATGGTCCCGCACTGTACAATTGCTCAATGCTGCAAACACTTGTTATAGCCTAAATAGAAAGTCTGCTTATGCTTGCACCTGTTAAAGTTTATATTTCATATTAGTTCATGTTGCTTTTGTGCAATAGATGAATAACAACTTGATTTGTTTTAGATATTTTATGTTTAGATATTTCTATTTTGCGGGAGGCCCGCAAATAATTTTTATTCTCCCGCATCCCGCACACACGCGAGTGTCTACCCGCCCGCACCAGCAATCGCACATCTTGTCCCGCGCCGCACTCTGTTTCGTCGGGTCTCGCGGGAGCAGGTCTCTAATCACTGTGCACCAAGTAATGCTTTACTGCCCAACACTGGACACAAATACATTTGTTCCCTATTATATCAGCTAGCCAACTTCCTTCTTTCACTTTCTTTCCTTATCTCTGCCAAATCGAAAATGGCACACCACAGCAAATCTTCAGATCCCCGTTCACACTCTACCCACTGCAAAAGGAGCAGATGCTTGGCAGAGTCTTAAATATAAAAGGAAATGAGTTTAATAGAGCTAAAAAAAAAGTTTTAACTAATGTGGTTAAGTGTCATGGTGGACATAACATTTATTAAAAACTAAATCCTGGGCTGGCTGAGAATATGAAAAAAGCTTCCTCTTTATCTGTCTGTCTCTCTCACACACAGATCGAAGCTGACATCTCAAAAAGATACAACAACCGGCCTGTCAACCTCATGGGAGTTCATGTGTGACCAGGAAGAGTATTTACATACTGCACAGATGTATAATTTCATAAATATATTTTTACCATTTAAATTGGGATGGTAATTGTTTTGTGGTGATTCCTTTTTATGGTGGAATAAAATTGTTGCAATCACAGTGCTTTGAATATTCAAAGAAGGCTGTAAATAACTTGCGCTTACACAGCTGGCCTCATTAGTCTGAAGTGCTGAATTCAGTAAATGAACTGTCTTAAGAGGCCAACATTTAAATATACAATTGCTAAACCTAATTTTTGTAAAGAAACACATGTTGCTCCTTCCATGGATAGGCTATCAA
>JADLZN010007853.1:0-13522 GCA_018155175.1 Sinocyclocheilus anophthalmus
GAATGTGACAATTTACATATAATGGTTTTTGGTATTCTCATGTTTGATGAATGAGGCTGAATTTGTGTGCACTACTTTGTTTGAATGCCCTTTTTAACATTTTCACTTTGTAGCAAAGTATTCGCAAGGTTTCAAGTGCTACATTTCTGATATTTTTTGAAGTTTTGTCTCATTAAAAACTGTCAGGCTACTGAAAATGGGAGGACTACGACTGTAAAGGGAAGGGTATATTCAGGTCTTAGAGTAAAGGAATAGGCACGAAACCCAACATTAATCACAAAATCGGGACCACCAGCCATCCCGATGTAGAGTGGGTGTGATGAGACAGATGGGAGGAAGGTAGCAATTACATCACTTGACTCAAAGGGGAGCCTCTGCAGTGAAGGGGTCCGGCAAATGAGATCCAAACGCTGATAAAAACACCACAATAATCCACAACAAGACTCCAGTCCGCAAGGAAGATGGCGTGGGGGGAAAAACTGGGGGGCAAAAACAATCGAACACGTGAACAAGAGGCCTGTAGCAGAGTATCGCGGTGAGCCGAAAGTAGGCGAAAGGTGGACATGTTAAGGGAAAGGGACAAAGATACAGACGTTTTTCGCGGGCGGAAGGGATAAATGGGCTATAGGACCATAGGTACACGAACAAGGGTTGAGGAGGGACTGGGGGAGGATTGTGATGTTATTATAGCGGTTGGGAACCACTGATCTATATAGAGAACCGAGTGGCTCAGCGAGCCATGAAAATGAAGCCTCCGCGCCGCCATATTGCCTATCTCTCCGTAATTCCAGAACATTCTATTGCAAGTATAGGAAACCTGCGATTTAAATGAAAAACATCACGAGGCGGTTGTATATCTTAAGTATCTCTGTACATTCTTACAATGCAAACGTCCTAAGCATGCAAATGGTTATTTGTTTAATGTCTGGAATTTCCCCTGCTTATTAAAAAGTTACATTCATATACATTACAGTAGCATACATCAGATGAACATGATAATCATCAAAACCCAAGAACAAATCCGCAACAGATGCATACTAAGGACCAACGGCTCAGGTGAAATCTGAATAAACTGTAATCGCCTTGTACAGTTCTTCACTTTTAGGTAATTTTGTTATAGTTTTGTATTCGGCATAGCTAACTGCAGAATGTATTCACAAGGATGCCTTTAACAGCATTTGTTTTGAAGCAGGTAATGATTTAAACGTTGATTCAATTAATTATTAATTTGACATATACATAACAATTTACATGGAAACGGTAATGCTTGTAAAACGGCATATTTGCGCGATCTGCGAGTCTGAAATAGATGTTGCTCAATCGGGACATTAAAAATATACACATCATAACTTAATCAGAGAAATAACTGACTACATACAGTACAGACATGAAGCTTATTTCAAGACTGCAAGTTAAGCTTTTCATTTCAGTATAGAGCAATATAGTAACAGAGGCTTGTATTGTATTATTCATTGTATATTCGAATCAATTTCTCATACTAATACCAGACATATCGTCATGGTTCATATTTCCTGCATAATTCCGTACATAAAGAAATATATTTTGTGTTGGATGTGCACAGCAGACACACCCACCTTAAAGGGATAGTTCGCCCAAAAATGAACATTCTGTCATTAATTACTCACCCTCATGTTGTTTTGAACCTGCAAGACTGAGCATAAAAGATAAGTATATTTTTGATGAATTCCGAGAGCTTTCTGACCCCCCCATAGACAGCAAGGATCCTTACACAATCAAGGCTCAGAAATGTAGCAAGGACATCATTAAAATAATTAATGTGACATCAGTGATTCAACCTTAAATTTATGAAGCTACGAGAATACTTTTTGTGCAAAAAGAACGACTTTATTCAACAATTCATCTCCACCCTGTAGCGCCATTTTGGAGAGTATCACATACATAAACAGCGTATCTTTCTCCGTTCACGCTGCTTTTTCTTAATCTTCCGGTTCTACGCTTTGATTTGAACGGAAACAGCATATCCGTGTGACGCAGCTGCCACAGAACAGCATACGTTGTTTACGTTCAGTTTTTAGTTTAGCTTCGCAAAATTACGGTTGAACACCTGATGTCACATTGATTATTTTAACGGATGTCCGTGCTACATTCTGAACCTTGATCGTGTAGGATCCTTGCGCTAAGCTCTCGGATTTCAGCCAAAATATCTTAATTTGTGTTCTGAAGATGAACTAAGGTCTTACAGGTTTGGAACAACATATGGGTGAGTAATTTATGACAGAATTTTCATTGTTGGGTGAACTATACCTTTAAACTAGTACCATATTTACCGCGAATATAAAGCATGTTTATTCTTGAATACATCTGAAAAACTTCGCTCGTCTGATATTCAGGGTCTAACGGTGAGACATGTCCATAATACACCACACAATAGGTGTGTGGCCAAAATACCATACAACGAGTGTGCCTGAAATACGTAATGTATGCGTGTTTTAAAAGACGCGAGTAAAACGTCCGCTTGCACGATCGTGACTGTCACGGTAGCTGTATGCACCAAACTCCCTTCATGATTTTAATAACGTAAGACATACCTAGATTTTGAAAACCTAAGCGACATTAATTTAACTTCTACTGTTATAAGATTTTGGTAGGCTACATTAAATGTAGCCTAAATGTCCTACTTCAGGATGGGCAACCTTTTGTTTGTTTGGTGATTTTTAATGGTATAGTCAAAAAGTGTATAGTTTTTTAAATGGGATTGTTGGCACATTTTATCCGTTTTTACCATACTTTCAAAACAAAATTTAAAATAGGAAAAATATGCAATATGGAAATAATTGAAGACAAAATGTGTTTTTCTGAGAAAAAACAAGATTTGGTTTTTTAAAAAGCCTTTTTCCAAAAGGTTCCAAAGGGGGGTCGTCTTATATTCGGGCCAATACGGTAAATATATCACTTATCCTGCCCAAAAAGACCATAAACATTGCAGATAACATTTGAAGTAAAAATTAATTTGCATACACGACACAAAAACTAATCCCATGTGACTGATACGCTTCAGATCGGGTGATTTTAGGTCAGTGTTTTGGCTGTGGCTCAATGGTGCTCTCTGCTGGTAGGGAATAGTAAGATGGCGGCTCGAACACTGGCTTCGCTGCCTGTCAGCAGTTTAGAACGCAATGATCGATCCAGTCATTATTGAATACATCTGTGTTGGGACGCTCATTCTGACGGCACAAGTGCCCATTCACTGCAGAGGATACGCATTGGTGAGCAAGTGAGATCAGCTACTTTCTCTAAATTGTGCCCATAAACCTGGCACACTGATAAAAACTCATGTACAGACTACTCTGAAGGTGCATATGCCTCTCAGTCAGATGGAGCTTGCCGTTTGGGGATTTTGTGTTGCATATTGTGGTCTTTGCCGCCGAAGCCCAGACGACCTTTGATCTGACAGCTTTGAAATTGAGCCATAGCATATTGATTTTCCTAATTATCTTATTTTTTCTTGTGAACAGGCCGCTACTTGATGGCAAGCGATTTCAGTGCAGTATAACCTCAAGAGTAAAGAATATAAAGCCGACAGCGGTGGCCCGGTGTTTCTGATCCCCTATCACACCGTCCTGATTCCGGCTGTTGGTTCACTCCCACTCCTGCTGCTTCGGGGCCCAGTGGGCCATGGCATGTGTCTGATGGTGGTTTTTTTTTCCATTCGCTTTTCTCGCCTTTTCACAGGTACTGACGCACGTATGGAAGGGTTTGTTACTGAGCTCAGGAAGTTGAATCTCCCGTGGGGAGTCAGGAAATCTGATTTCGCTTCTGATGGGTAAAAATAACCTGCTTTGTGTCAGACGGTAGCACAAACACACCTAGCGTGGAGGACGTTTAGGTGTGTAAAGCTGCATGTTTTGAAAAACACGTACGCATGTGCATGTTTGAATGTTTTTATAGTTCCTGTACATCTGTGCAACCGCATTAATGACCTACTAAAGGAATATTCCAGGATAGCAATGCATTAAACTCTAAAGGCAGGAAAATGTGTTATATGAGTCTTTTCTAGGTGAGTAAACTTCCAGTTTTCTGTGGTATTCGACAGCATGTCACAGATGCAGTGCGTAGATCTTAACTTCTATTGAGACGAACTCACTCCATTCATATTTTTAGCTCTCTTTCATGCCTGTTTGTGCTATTTTCATTGATGTGATTAATTTATGATGTGCTTTCAATGCCAATTAGTTTTTTCCTCTTCCAAGAGAGAGATTTCTTGCATTTTATCTGTGTCATTATCTGTGCTTCTCTTGCAAGACTTTGAATGCATAAATAACTCTGTGGTGTTTTTAAGAGGTTCTCTGGGAGATAAGAGCCACGCTAGAGTTATAGTGACCGTTTCATCATACTGTGTCTCTGCTGTGAAATGCAGAGATGGGTTATTAAACACTGGCATTTTAATCTCTTAATATCTGCATGTGAAGTGACTCATAACTCTTGTGCTGCAGATATTTTGGAAGTTCACATGCTGGGATTTTACCCGGATTCCCTCTCAGATTAGCAGGATTGTAAAAAGCCGTGTAAAACGCTGTTAATACTGGCTTGGGTTTTGCTTTAAAAGTTACTCTTAAAATGAAAGGATGTGTTCTGACAATCTGTAATCGTATTACTTTCACATCCACTTGCTTCAGTAGTCTTGTATAAATGTAAGTATGTTTACTTTTGAATTGTTTTATACTTTACTGTCTTCCAATTAAATACAAATACATTCTATCATTGCCACATTTATTTAAAGTGTTTTTTTTAATCACCATATATATTAATAAACTTAAAAAATAAAGGAATATATATGTACATATACATAAATTATATGTTCTGTTATTTTTATCATATTTTATTTTAATTGATAAACTTATTTCAAAATGATTAATTATAAATTTGAAATTGTAAAATTATAAATGTCTTTTACTCTCATTTTGATCAATTCCATGCATCTTTTACAAAAATAAGACAATATATACAATAATTGTATGTGACCCTGGACCGCAAAATCAGTCATAAGTGTAAATTTCTCGAAATTGAGATTTATAAATCACCTGAAAGCTGAATAAATAAGCTTTCAATTGATGTACAGGGGTACGGAAGTATTCAGTCTTAACTTTTCACTCTCTTGTATCATGCAGCCATGCTCAAATCATTTAAGTTCCTTTGTCCTTCAGTAAGGTACACACAGCACCCCATATGACGGAAAAAACACAGAATCAAATTGTTCTGACCGTTTTGCAGATCTACTCAAAAGAAAAATTGAAATATCCACAGGTACCAAGGTATGTCAGACACTTGCTCAGTAGTTTAGTAGAAAGCACCCTTTGATATATACCGCCATAGTCTTTGGGGAAAGATGCAACAAGTTGTTTCGACACCGGGATTGGGGATCCTCGCCATGTCCTCCTGCAGATCCTGCTCCCCGTTCTGTCAGCCGGTTGGATTGGTACAAAGTTGGGGAGCAGCCAGTGTTTAGGTCTACGCGAGTAGTGCTCAATTGGGTCTAAGTCAAGCGCTCTGGCTGGGCATTCAACGAAATACAGTAACAGAGTTTTGATGAAAGCCACTGCCTTCGTCGTTATTTTAGCTGTGTGCTTGGGGTTATTGTCTTGTTGGAAGGTAAACCTTGGGCCAGTCTGAGGTCCTGAGCACTCTGGAGGAGGTTTTCATCCAGGATATCCCTGTAATTGGCCGCATTCATCTTTCCCTCGATTGCATCCAGTCGTCCTGTCCCTGCAGCTTAAAAACACCCCCACAGCATGATGCTGACACCACCATGCTTCACTGTTGGGACTGCAGTGGACAGGTGATGAGCATTGCCTGGTTTTCTCCACACATACCGCTTAGAGTTAAGGCCAAAAAGTTCTGTCTTGGTTTCATCAGACCAGAGAATCTTATGTCTCACCATCTTGGAGTCCTCAGGTGTTTTTAGCAACACTCATGCGGGATTTCATGTGTCTTTGCACTGAAGGAGAGGCTTCGTCGGGCACTCTGCCATAAAGCCCAAAACGGGGGGAGGGCTGCAGTGATGGTGGACTGTCGGAAAACTTCTCCCATCTACCGACGCCTCTCTGGAGCTCAGCCAGGTCGGATTCTTTGGTTCTTTCGTACCGTCGTCTCACCAAGGCTCTTGGTGCCGTGCCCGAGTAGGGCCCGTTGTGGGGGGGGGGGGGGGGGGTGGGGCCAGGGATGAGCCAGGCTCTAGGAGGTTTCTGGCGTCCTCAAAAGTCTAAATGAAGGATTATGGAGGTCACTGTGCTCTTAGGATCCTTAAGTGCAGCAGAATTGTTTTTGTAACCTTGGCCAGATCTGTGCCTTGCCTCAATTCTGTCTCTGAGCTCTTCAGGCTTTTCTTTGACCTCATGATTCTCATTTGCACTGTGAGCTGTAAGGTCTTATAATAGACAGGTGTGTGGCTTTCCTAATAAAAAAAAATCAGTATAATCAAACACAGCTGGAATCAAATGAAGGTGTAGAACCATCTAAAAGATGATCAGAAGAAATGGACAGCACCTGAGTTAAATCTATGATGTCGTCCACAGACGAAAAAGGGTCTGAACTACTTAGCACCACTGTGAATTCAGCTTTTTTTTTTAATAAATCTGCAAAATTGTCAACGATTCTGTGTTTTTCTGTCATTATGGGGTGATGTGTGTACATTAATGATGAAAAAAATTAACTTAAATTATTTTAGAAAATGGCTGCAATATAACAAAAGAGTGAAAAATTTAAGGGGGTCTAAATACTTTCCATACCCACTGTATGGTTTATTGAGGGAAGTCGGAAAATTTTGGAGAGATACAACTATTGAAAGAAACATAGTGTAAATATTTATATTCAAATCTCAGAATTGATGAAAATCAGAACCAAAAATAGGTGTGCATATTTACTGGTATACTTCAGTTCATATTATGTTCAGTTTAGGCTTGTGGTCAATCCTGCACATCTTCAGTCATCTTGGCAGTTGCTGAATAAAGTATGGTATCTATGGTCATGTGACAATGTTTAGCACGGTGGTCTCAAACTAATGAGTCCTGTGAGGGCCACAGCTGGTGCAGTTAGTTGATCTTTGACAACCACACATGTCAAAGTTCTATAGTAATCCTGAGAGAGTGATTAGCTGGATCAGGCTGGCTATGAGGCTGGAGCGAAACGTACAGAGCTGTGGCCCTCCAGGAGATTGAGTTTGAGACCATCGAGGTAGCAATAGTTATTGGTCTACTTTCACATAGGCCTATATTGTTTTGAAGCATTAGATGGCTATCAGTAGGTGAACGCAGTAAAAGTATTCCATTGGCGAAACACAGCGGTGTGAAATCCAGTCCTGCAGGAGTTGAGGGTCAGAAGATCGAACTAAGTATCAGGCCAAACAACCAAAACAAGTCTGAAACCAGCATATATTCACCAAGGATGCTGCTGGAGAGGATACAACAGTGTGATTTTGGCGCTTAGAGAATTGAGATCACAGCCACGAAACGGGACTGCCAAGATTGTAGAGCGTAGCAGGGTTCAAGGAAAACCGAATCCCTCTGTTCTTCCCTCCAACGACAGCAGAGTAGCGCTTCTTTGGATGGTCTTTCTCTTGTGATTTGAAGGTGAAGTGGGCGTGAAACAATACCAGACACCGTCAGCATGACGCATTTTGCGCAGCCGCTGTAAGAATAACCAAACTCTGAATCTGAGACTCGTGTATATTGAGCTGACTCGTAGTCTTCCCAGCGTCCGCGCATACCGAATCAAATTACAAACATAAGGAGGAGGTGCAAAGCTAGCGTGTTCCCTGATGGATCGGTTGCTCTAGGAACGCCGAAGGAGTTAGACGGAACACAACGGACGCTACTGTGTCCTTTTTTTTTTCTCTCCCACCACAGCCACGTCTGCCACAGGAATCTCAGCGGATGGGAATGTTGACTTTATGCGTAATGCACCTGGACCTCCTCTCTAGTTCATTACCTGCATTTTATTCATTTTTGCTTCTGTCTAGGTCCTCCACGGTTTTGAAGAGCACCCTCCAACTACGGTACGCCCAGGAGTCCAAGGACATCATCTTTGAGTGTGACTGTCACCGGCTCGCCGCCGCCACCGTAAAAGGGATGAAGGATGGAGACACGGTTATTCCCAGTGATTATCAGGATCGTGTGGTACGTTAGATCCCCCTTGATGAGTACCCGTTTGTACCGGTGGAGGTAGTATACAGCTAAACCATTTAGGAAAACGTTCTTTCCTCTTTTAATGTATTGGTTTTTATTTACGATGAATCCTTTGTTTTATGAACATAAGTGTGCAGTGAAAAGAAAGTTGGTAAAAGTCTGGGATGGAGATTTTTGATGCGGTTTTATTTATTTATTTTTTCAGCTGTGTAATCTTGTTACCAACCATTTTTAATCCTTTATTTTATTGTATGTTATTTAAAAAAAAAATCACTTTTACAGTTTTAAATCTGAATTATTGTAAAAATATGTTCTATTTTACTTGTGTTTTATTCTTTGCCATTTTTCAGTCCTGTTACTGACACTTTTACCTGTTAGTACAGTTAATACAGCTTTAAAGTAATTATTTTTAGGGATGCACCGAAATTAAAATTCTGGGCCGAAACCGAAAATTCTGGATGTACTTGGCCGTAAACCGAAAACAGAAAATGTTTTGTAATGATTATTTATTATTTTATTAAACAATATAAAGTAATTTTGTAAGGGATGGGGGGGGAACTTTTTTTTTAAATTTAACTCAATTTTTCATGATACTTGAAAAAAAACAAACACAAGCCCACAAAATAACCACACTTTTCTCGAAAGCAAACACAATAAAAAACTGGACAGAATGATGTAATATTGGGTAACACTGACCCTCAGGTTCATTAGTTAAAAAAACCCCCCCACCCCCCCCCAAAAATATTACTTGTTAACTAACTAAGACTGGTAGCAATATAGTTCCTCAGCATTTATATCTAGTTCATGTTAATTTCAACAGTTACAGTAATGCATTTATAAATCAACAGTTGTGCTTGTATAACAGTTAAGCACTCTCGAATGAACAGGACAACAGTGAACTGAACTATTCATACAAGCATTAGCCTAACTATTAACGAAACAGATTACATAAATGTACTGTAATACATTGTATTGTTCGTAATACATTAACTTACGATTACCTAAGGGTCAGTTATTGTAAAGTGTACTTAATATTACATAGTAAAATATATATATATATGTATTATAGTAGTTGGGTATTAATTCTCATGTAACAGAATCAGAATAAGTTGTGTTGTTGTTGTTTTTGGACTAATTATCCAAATAATGTATAGTCTTACAAAGCTATTATTATCAGAGCATATGAGCAGAGCACCGAGAGTTCAATGAAGGTAGCAGTCTATTTTAGCCAGCGTGCCAGTAAGCTTAGATGAGCTCCACTAGGTTCAGCACCAGTAGCGCTTACGGCCCAAACCGAAACAAGTATACTGCATAGAAATTTCCTGTCCTCGTTATTGAGCGATACTTGGCTGCTTCGAGCGTACACAAGTGGAAAGCACATTCATAGTTGGAAAATTGAGAGGAGCGTCAAGACCGTGCTAGTGATGAGGAGGACGTGAACCTCACATGAACACTCTGGGAGCCATTATAATTATTATTATATGTAGCTTATATTTTCGGCTCGCATTTTCGGCCGTTTTTCTCTTTTGGTGAAAATTCGGTGCATCCCTAATTTTTTGTTATTTTATTTTTTATTTTTGCAATTTTTCAGTCCTGTTACCAACACTTTTAACTGTATGAACACAGTTTAAAATCCTGATTTTAATTAGTTTTTTTGTTGTTGCTATTTTTCAGTCGTTACATGTTTAACTGTATGAATACAGTTTTAAGTAATGATTTTGATTGATTGATTGATTTTTCAGTACTGTTACTTACACTTTTACCTGTATGAATACAGTTTTAAGTAATGATATTGATTGATTGATTTTTCAATACTGTTACTTACACTTTTACCTGTATGAATACAGTTTTAAGTAATGATATTGATTGATTGATTTTTCAATACTGTTACTTACACTTTTACCTGTATGAATACAGTTTAAAGCAATGATTTTTAGTTATTTCATATTTTATTTTTTGCAATTGTCAGTCCTGTTCCCAACACTTTTAACTGCATGAACAGTTTTAAAGTGTCAGGATTTATTATTTTTGTTTGGCTAAGGTTGTCAGTCCGTTAATGATGCATTGATCTGGGTATGAATGTCGAGTTGTAAGTAAGGTGATTTTTAGGTGATGATTCGATTGATGTTGTCAGTCCGGTACTACAATTTAAATGGTTGAGTGTGACAGTTTAAGTAGTTGAATTTTGAGGCTACGTCCACACGAAACCAGAGCGTTCCCTATACAATCTTTTTTCTCAAGAAATATCTGCGTCCACACAACCACAAAACGATCACAAAACGCAGTGTAGTATGCACAAGCCAGAAAGTATGTGGCCTTGAATTCGACAGATACACTAAAAGGAGACAGAGGACTCGGACCATACGCCATGTGCATAAACCTGTGCGTGGTTATAAAAACGAACCATGGAACAATAACATTGATCATCGGTGTTTCAGTTAGATAAAAAAAAGACAACGTTCAGTTGTTCAGTTTTGTTGCTTTTATGTGAAGGTATAGCGGTGTCTGACTAGGGGGCCTGAGAGTGGGCTGATGATGACACCGTTTCAGAAAATTATAGCGGATTCGAGGGTGGGAGTGGGAGGGGCTGATTGATGATTTTTTCAGTCCTGTTACTTACCTACCTGTATGGAATACGTTTAAGTAATGATTTATTGATGATTGATGTTTTCAGCCTTGGACTTCCACTTTTACCGTGTATGATACAGTTTTAGTAATGATTTTGATTGATGATTGATTGTGTTGCGGATGTCATGTACTGGGTACGACTGTTGGTGACTGGTGGAGGATACAGGTGTGTTAGATACCGTGACATCTCAAATGTTTTAAATCTCATGAATCTATCCAGCAAAATGTCAATTACTGTCTTGTTTTTTTAGCAGCAAGATAAAGAGTGTAGTTGTTACTTTACGCAATGCTCCGTTTGGTTGTTTGGGCCCATCAGAAGGCAGGGGCGGAGTAGGAGGCGTGGGGCAGGGTTGTGTTGGGGGTTGTGGAGGGGGTAAGAATCGTATGAGAGGGGGGGGTTTTGGGTGGAGGGGGGTGTAGCGGAGATACGACGGGACGTGAACGGCAACTGAGCGGGCTCAGCTGAGTCGAACTGATTGTAGGATAAATCCATACCATAGATTTGCGATTTCTGTGGTGGTGTTTATGACAGAAATACGTGTCGTAATGAGGAAACTGCATTGAAACGTGGTGGTGGCAAAGCTCAGTCCGGCTACAGCAGCACAAATACCCTCATGAGACTCGATGGTTATTCTTGTATGGTCGATTTTGGGCGTAAAGACTTGCCAAGTCCATGCCGCTGATCTTGACAGAAATTAAACAAAGCCATCTTGACCAAAGGATGCGGTCCGGGCAGATTTCGGAAGTGATCCGTTTTCTCGTGATGGGGATTGGAGTCCAAACGCTTTGGCTTTAATGTTATATGATTGTTGATACATGCGTGTCCTTAAGCGTGAGATCGACATATACCTTTTTGACGGCTTAATATCGATGGAGAGGGGGTGGTAAAAAGTATGCATGTTGCTAAGACATTGGACGGTTTTTACAGCACACCCCCCCCCCACATCCCCCCCCCGCCCCCCCCACCCCCCCCCCCCGTTAGTCTATTGTTTGGTTTCTTCTGTAGCTCGTACTCTCCATCTCAGGCTTCAACGCAGCCGTAATTCCGTACTCACGTTTCCACACCACGAATTGAAGGCGTGAACACATGTTCTCACACGTCAAGCAGAGGCGTAAATGATGCCGCATTGATTGGATGGCTGGTGCGAGATCTGTTTCGCACCTGGTGCGGGTGCGAGTCTCCAGCGTAGAGATCTCGCTGCTGAATGTTTAATTAACCGTGCCGCTTTATTAAAAACTTGTGCATGCTTTTCATTTTCACGTGCGCTGTATTGCATTAGCACCTCTCGACAGAGACCCGAATTATGTGTGCAGAACTCTGGATGTCATTTAATAATCTGGGTTCCTCCAGCAGATGCGTTAAGGAGGTTTAGTTTGCAAACAGAAACTTGAACTCGCTGAACGGGACACGCCGTTAATTACTAATCAGATTCCAGATTTAAGTCCTCATGGGAAGTTTTCAGAACTGATTTTGGCCTAAAAAGGTTATATTTCACATGTCAGCAAGTACAGGAACCTTTTTTTTTAATGCTGGTGCAAAACAACGGAAGAGCAAAGGATGTGTGTTAGGTGTGTGTTGCCCCAGAGAATGATGGGAAATATAGTTTGGTTGTGCTAAATTTGTATTTTCCGGCCAGGTTTATTGCTTCATCAACAGTACATGAAAAGTGAATTAACAAATTTAGAAATAAAGATCATCCAATGGCGCAAGTTTGGTGTGGGGCTATCTGTTTTGCCAACCAATGACAGACTTTGTATGTTTTCTACTTGTAATTACAACGTTGTAGAGACATTTAGTAATTTGCTTGTATGTGATTATCAAACAGTAACATTATTATGTTTTTCTTACATTTTATTTTATTTTATTTGTTAAAGTATAAATAATTTGTTAAAAAGTAATAATTAACATTAAAATGAACTAATATTTATTATTAGTGGTCGACCGATATTTTTTTTATCGCCGAATTGGCATTTTAAATATCGGCAGGACGATCGCTTTTCCTGGTGGCCAATGCGTCAAGGTCGAATCGATATGAGAATTGGCATTTTTTAAATCGGCATTCTGGCCGATACGTTATTACTGTTGGCGTATGCGTTCAAGGCGGGACTGGTATTTTGGACGGCCCGTCGTCGTTAACAGTTTTGTCTAATATGGATAGAAGTCTGTCTAATAATCAGATAGTACTGTTAAACAAAGGAATTAAAATGTTTATAAAAAAGTATTATAACGATTGCTTTTTTATTATTAGTAATAGAAAGGCAAACAGTATAATACTTTCTCGTTTACAAATACACATTTATATCATTTAAACAAATCTTTAAATGACTAATGAACATTTAATTTCACAAAGCTTGCAAACTTAGTTCGTATCCAGTTGTGAGATCTTGTGAAGTGTGCATGTGACTTGCATGATCGCGTGTTCTGTGACGGTCGGTGCGAATTGATTACGGACAGGAGGAGGGTTCAGCTTCACTGGAGATGCGCGATCGAAAAACTTTAAACTTGTGATTTTAAATTATGCTGCGCTTTATGCTTTTGCCCACTGTCATATTCATGTCATTTTTATTGTGTGCTGTATGTAAAATGAGTGTTAACCTGGCTTTATTTGAAAAATATGATTCCCACCCAATGCACACAACTTCCCAGAATACTGAGTGCCCTGTTGGGTACAGTGTTTACTTCCTTTTTAATTAAAATTTGATTAAATATTTAATTATTTGTGAAAAATACT